>VZRS01003568.1:416236-532107 GCA_013398055.1 Ifrita kowaldi
ACTTTTTAAAATCTAGACTAAAAAGCGATAACGGCAAGTATAGTATCTTCAGTTATTATAGACAAGTGAAGGTTCACTTGATATCTGTAGGTAATTGCTTTTGGAGAATGGTACTGCTTGACAAGGCACAACTGAAGAAAAACTGATTGATTTTTGGATACTGAGAAACAATCACATTTGTTTTAAAAATCCTGAGTTACTTGGACAATTTTACTTGGAACATCATTCACCATCCATATTTTAGAGACATTGTTTTCAAGTTTGCATCAAAGAAGTATATCCAGGTATCTTAAGGGTTTGTGTATTTCTAGAAAACCTTTACATTTTAAAAGCTATACTTTTGTTATCCAATTAATGTCCATTGACCATTCAGCTGCTGAAGAATATCAGTAGCTGAATGTGCTTCATGTCATACCTGGAAGGATCCTTACTCCTAGAATATAGATTTGGAAGAACTTATGTCATAAACCTGTAAAAGTTTATAAATGTGTAGACCAAGACCCCAAAAAGAAAATTCAGACGAGTTTATTTTACAACATAATGTCACTGTGTCTCATATTTTCCTCTCACAAACATACATCGCAGATTTTTTATAACACCTGTCTTTTAGACATTTGAAAACATATCAAAAAGTATTTACTAGAGAACTGTTAAGGAATAAAAATCAAGCATGGGAGGGGATGTCTTAGAGATAAGAAGGGAGGATGGTTTGGATTGTGTGGCAAAATAGCATTCCAGTGCTGGTGTTACAGGTAAAGAATGAAATTACAAAGGGATTAATGAGAACATTTATTCATCCATCCAAACCTGGAAACCGTTGTTTGTCATTTATTGCAAGTATGAGGAAAGGCACTGGAATGTCTTGGCGTGAGTAGAGGCCAGTGGTCAGTACTGGAAGTGCTGGGTCTGTATGGTAGTTCTTTTCCTGTAGGGAACTGAAAAAGACATTTCTGCTTCTCTGCCAAGGTGTGGCTTTGTGACTAGTGGAGTAAGAGTTTACAAAGAATAGATGAGTTTAAAATAATATTTAGACTGCTTTTGTTTTGGATTTTTTTATTTTTTTTCCCCGGGCATGAAGTAGAGTAAGTCACTGAGTTTCTGTCAGTTTCTTTGATAAGTCTGGAAGATTCTGAACTAACTTCTGCTGCTTAACTGGGCTTCAGGGTTCCAAACCTAGATCCTGCACAAATTCCCTATGTTCCTTTCAGATCCCTTCTGGAAGAAAGTAAAGGTTATAATGAGGAAAATCCCGTGCAAGACTATAGCAAATGCACCCAGTAGACTAAGCAAGACTGAAGTTCTTCTTCGACCTGATAAAGAAAATAAAGCGTAATATTAAGACAGAGAAAGAGTAACACCCGCCTCCTCCTCCTCCTCCTCCTCTGCACACACACACACAACTTGTTTACAAAAGTGCCTTGTAGTGACTGCTGGTGGTGTCACTCCGTCCCATGCCCCAGAGCTATCACCGGGCCTCATGGGAGATGTGACTACAGCGTCGGACATGGGACTGTTTGTTCACTCACTTTCTGTGAAGAGAGTTTTGAACTGTGTTTTGAATAGACAGCATTTTCTTTGTGTGGTTGGTAAATAACACAGAGCAAAGTTAGTCAGCAAGTTGCATAGCTTCTGCATTCTGATTCTTTGGAGCCCTTTTGTACCAAGCTTGACAGGATGTTTTTAACAGAATGTGACCTCACTGGGATACCAGAGGTAAGGAAAAAAGTTATTGGGGCTGTTGTGGAATATTTTGCACAGAGCTGACAGAAAGTACTGCTTTAAAATGCCTTTTGGAAAGAAGATGGTCTCATGGTGATCCAGTCAACACCTTGTTCAGTGAAAATCAATGTCTTTCACTCCTTCGTAAGTTATAGGATGTCTTAACAAGATTTTCTATTTCCCACGTACGGAAAAAGAGGCTGATTTGCAAATCTCAGAACGGTTATGTTCTTGCTCATTGAGCAAAGGCCCAGTTCTAGTGACAGAACACCAAAATGTTTTCTTTCTAACACAGCACAGAATAAGCAGATCAGATCCAGTTGTTCATCCAAGTCCCAGAAGCAGCAGTGTGAGTACCGGAGCGGTGGCAAACCCAGCAAGACCAGGCAACAGCAACCCTGCGGACACCCATCCTCAGTCACTGGGTGAAGGTAAGAAGGAAAAGTGGCACAAAATAGTACCACTGCTCTCTCTGGGTAGGAGCAGGTGTGGGTTCTCATCACGGGCGGTGATGCTGAGGCTGCCGCTTGTCGCGGTGCTCGCAGGCAGAGCAGAGGGGGTGCGGTGCCCCAGGGGCTGCGGGCGGTGCGGACACCCCCTCTCCTCTCCTCCCTCTGCTGGCCAGCGCCGGGGCAGCGCGGGGGGACCGGCACCTCCGGGCTGCCCGGGGAGCCCTGACCCTCGCCGGCTCTCCAGAGCTTCCCCAGGGCGCTGCTCCGGCTTCTAAGCACTGACAGGATAGAGTGGCTGGTGCGAGCTTCAGCTGCCGTGAAAGCGGGGGGAGGAATATGAGTGTTCCACAAGTCGGAGAAGATGATTTACAAAAAAAGGATGTCAGATTCAGATATTTATACAGTATAAAATATTATAGATTCATTCTGAATATCTGAGTGACTTGTTTACATTCAGGATCTAAAGAACTTTTTATGGAAAATGAAAGAAAAATGCATTATTACATGAAATAGCTTCATGAATAAGAGGGACCTTGCTGTTCTGAAACTGAATTAACAATATGTGATCCTCTTTACTATCTACACCAACAGAACAACAAAGCTTCATTGTTTTTGTGGTCAACAATTGTAGGGTTTTTTTCCACCCAGTATAGGTGACTTAAAAATTTAAATAGTTTGTTTGGAGTCACTGGTAGAGCAGTGAGAGGAAATGAAGATCTCATGATATATAAAACTGTTATTCATACTTAAACACTTTCATAAAAAAGAAAACTAAAAATATGCTTTTAAAAATGGAAAGTTTTGGGTTTTGCTGACAACGAAGGTGTTCTTTGGTAAATGAGGATGGAAAAGTTTGCTCATTTGCTTATGACTAACTAGAGTTGCTTTTTACTGTAAGGCACATAAAGAGCTACGGCTTTGTTTTTGCTTGTGATCAGTTAAAAAATGTATGGTTTGAACTTCATTTAGTTGTGTAAAAGATGTGGTGAGTGCATCACTCCTCCCAATAAGACAGGGTGATGACTTTGGTTTGACAAAGCTTTTACAGTGATACTTTTATACTGCCAAGCCTGTGACTGTACTTTGATCCATTGGTGTGTGGTTAAAAAAGCTGCAAGCTCTGCCCTAATTAAAGCAAATATACGAAAGAACCTTCTAGAGAGAAGCATGTTCTGTGAAGCAGAAGTATGTCAAACGGGGTTGATTAAAGATGTTAAATTTATATTCACAACTTTGGTATTTGTATTGCAGTAGTACTTCTGGTCTTCATCACGGGTCAGATGTTTGGAATTGTATAATAAAACCCAAGATTTTATAAAGCAAACATCTAATGATGATATGAAACATGGGATAGCAGTTAAATTAAAAAATGTGACAAATTAGTAATAATAAATGTGTTAAGATAGAGTTTTCAGATTGAATATCTATCTACAGCTGTATATGTACTGTGAGGTGGTTTTTTAATAGATGATTTTTCATAGTGTCTCATTCACTAAGATAAACTGACACCAATAGTTGTAAGCTTGATCTTTTTATGACCTTCAGTCAGGGAAAAGTTAGAAGTTGTGGGATACAATTTACTTCATCCCGGAATTTGAAGGAGGGAGTGCAAAAGTTCAATAAAAGTGGATCGTTTCATATTGATGAGAGCTACAGTGGAGAAACCAGTAGAGGTCAGTGCAGAGTGCTGAAATGGAAGGAGGGTGCCAAGGCTTTGTGTATTTATGCTCTCTACTTTTGATCTTTAACTTTTCCTTTAAAATTGGGTAAAGGCTTACAGTGGCTTACAGCCAATATTCCTATCCTCTTTGAAAGATAGACTAAACATACTTGTGATAATATGATAATGTCACACTGCTTAAACAGATCAATTTAAGCAACAAAACATATTTTGTTGCATGTTATAGCTTGCAGACAGATGCTGGAAGCCTTATTTGGTGGAATCATTACTGAAACCGATGTGTAATACTTATTACATACATTACAGTGATAATACATCTAGCTGTAGCTATGTAGCAAAAATGATGATGGCTGTGTAGCAAAAAAAGAGTAGGAGAAAGGATAATTTTTAGGGAACAAACTTTCAAATATTTGAAGTTAGAGTAACAACAGAATTTTTCTCATTTTTGGTAAAAAGTTTGGATAATTATCATTATGTGGACTTTTAAAAGTCTTTTCTTTGAGTATATACATAGATATGCAGGGGAGTGTGGTGAGGCAAACAGACTGTACATAAAGTTGAACTATCTTTTGTTTCACTTTTTAAAGCCGTTGTTTGCTCGTGGTTTCCTTTTGTGATTTAAAGCAAGGAAAAGAATCACTGCCTATAGTCAGTGCATGAAAAGATCCTTCAATATATATTAGCTGCAAAATCTCCTCTCTGAAAAGCTTCTGTTCAAGCTGCTTTTTGTGGATCTAGAAAGAGCAACCTGCCTGTCCCCATTCTGTTTCCTTACACTTTAACTAAGTACTTTGAAAAAAAGCTTGCTATTAAATTGTGACTGTTGAATATCAAGGAATTGAAAAAAAATTATCACCAGATAAAAGGGGTCTTGTTCTATTTTGATTCTAATGCCAACTTACATCTGCTGTCTATGATGCTAGGGAGAAATTCCCTGTACCTTTAAAGCGAGTAGAGCCACACAAACAGTAAATATTCTTGAAAATCCTCTTCACTTGTTCTGCTTACCTTTCATGTCCTTCTTTAAATTGATTATGGAGGCATTGGAAAGAATCCAACACCTTTGAAAATCATACTTCCTTTTCATTTGCTTTATCATGCTTTCAAAAGTGACACGAGCCAGACAGAGACTCTGCAGCCCTTCCTCACAGGCACTTGTGTGCCATGAGTGTGAAGGAAGCTCCAAGGGCTTTAAAGGGAGGATTACTGCAAGGGAGGGATTCCCTGATAACTGTAGCAGCTATCTGCAGTATAAATTGAGGTGGGAAGGAGAGAGAGATGCTATAAACTGCTGCTGCATATCTGACCTGTGATATGTTTTTGCTGCGATTCTCTGTGTAACATCACATGCAAGTCTTTCAATCCATGGGTTTCATGTCAATGTCTCCCTTTATACATGTAGCATAAAGAGCTGGATTTGTGAAGCCAATGAAGTGGTGGCGTTTAGATCAGTGGTGAGACCAAAAGCTTTACAGGCTTGTTTCAGCATTTTTTTTTCCCTAGGGCAAAGAAAACTTAAAAATAATCTAATTTCTTTCATAACACAGGTTCCAATCTAATAGTGGCATGCAAGCGTTGGTATGTCAAATGACAATTTCAAGTAGGATTCCAAATTTTTACCAAAACCTTGCATTCAATTCCTCTCAATTCAGTTCTTCTTTAAAACTGAAGAAATAACTTTAAGTACTGATTTCACTCCTGGATTTGATTGTGTTTTGAAAAAATAGTATTGCATCCAAAAGTCAAATCCCCCTTCCCTCCCCACATAAGCTTCTGTTGTCCGTAGCATTTTGACAAACAGTATTTTCCAATTGGCTTTTACATATCTCTCTCATTTTTTCGTGGTTAAAAAGGGTGTGAGAAGTTGTGTTTAGCTGAGCCACAGTGGAAGTGCTCAATTACAGTGGTTGGTCCCCTTCATATTGTTGGCAGGGGACCCTTCTCCCCAAATGCTTTTCCTGCAAAGTAGCGCAGGGGTTGAAATTAAGGTTCTATTTATAAACCTCAGTGCTCTGGTTTTACCCAGTCAGTGTTGAAGTCCAGAGGTCCAAGTGGACTCTTGACTCAATTAAGTTTGCTTGTTTGTTAAATTTCATTAACTGCTGGCCTGCTTTTTTTTTTATCCTTTTTTTTTTCTGTAACCTACTGAATACAGAACTTTCTTTTCGAAAACAAAATTCAGAGACCAAAATAATGTTGCTGAAAACGTGTAGTTTAGTCAAGTGTAAAGCTATGCTAGAAGTTAGGTGTTCTTATCTGTATCCTGACCAAAGATAGAAGATTGCAGCCAAGCTGTTCATGAATAAGAAACAGAAGGTCTGTCTTATCACTGACGTTCCCAGTCTCTCATAGATCAGTGTTTGATATTTTCTTGATTGTGGTATTAATCATACATGCAGGTATGGTAATATCATGTTCTCATTTTTTTTCCTTCCCTTCTGATGTCTTTGATCCATTCTTTTTTTTTGCTGGTTTGTAGAAGTTTTACTCTGCAAAGTAGCTGTGCATAGTTAAATTATCTTGCCACTATACAGCTACATTTTATGTTTGTGTAACTCAGGGATATATTTCTTCATTCTTAGTTCATAAGGGTGTGGAGGTGACTATCAACATCTTTATGTTACCTGAAATGAAGGTATCTGTCATTCAGATAAAGCTTTGTATTCTGTTTAGGCATGCATCAAAAGAAAATGTGGGCTTGTGTCCAGCTGGGGATAGCACTGATTCAGGCAGTGGTGATCAGTGGCCGAGATAGCAACGCTAGTGAAAATCTCCTCATGTAAACAAGGAAGCTGTGGCATTTGCACCAGCAATTGAATGAATTCAGGCTCCTTACTGGTAATTACATTATCAATCTGCAGATTGAAAAATAAACTTAAATTAATTAGAGCCAGTAAATTAGAATGATAAATGTAGGCAAATAAACCGTAATTTCAAAAATTCGATACGGAGGAAAAAAATATAGATTTTTCACCCATTTCATGAATAAATGGGCAGCCTAAGCAATTGGTATAATTCTGGGAAATGTGGACATATATCACAAGAAAATGTCAATATTGCAGTTTTGGTTTTGGTGGTTCTATCATTTTACTGAAATGTATCTATGGAGGCATCTTTATTTCTAATGTGCTTTAAGAATCAGAAATGGTGATTTTTCCCGATTGTATTAGATCGGATCGTGTAGCTGGGTTTGGGTGTTTTTCACATTATCCTGTGTTTGTGTTGGGAGTTTGTTACCTGCCCTTTTCACTGTGTATCTCAAATCAATACTAGGCTTTTTATTTTTCATTTCTTCACTTTCTCATATGTCAAGAGCAAACTTTAGATGCCAGTCTCTTCTTGATATTCTTTGACTCCCACTGAAATCCACACAAAGCTGATACAAGTCTTGAGTGTCTCACATATCCTGGGAACAGAAAAAAAAACAACCAACTTATGGTGTGTGGTGACCTAGAGCTGAGGAACTGTAGCCTTTATGAATTCAACATTAAATCTGAGCATATGTGGTATTAAACCTTTCTAGAAACTCTGAAAATCACTCCTCTTTCCTAGAAAATTTGTTATTTCTCTTACACTTATATATTTCTAAGAGTTTAATAATCACACTGCTAACTGTAAACAAAATAAGTGTGAATTCAGTTTTTGTAATACATATTCATGTTTATGTTTACAAGCAAAGCCACTTCAAAAGATATTTATGTTTTTAACAAGTCTCTTCTAAAATTGAATCCTATATGTCACTCTACTGTACGGAATAACTCTTCTATCAGTACTCTGTAACACATCAAGGTCTTCTGTAGAAGATGTTTGTGATTAGTCAATATAATGCAAGGGGTTATTAAGAGTAGGCTTCACAAATTAGAAAATATTTAACAAGTGCGTTTACTTTTTCTTTTTCTTACTTTTCCATGGCTTACTTTTTCCTTTTTTACTTTGGTGGCACATCTCAGTTTCAATTTCATGCCGTAGGTTTTCCCAACACTGTAAAAATACAATGAATAGAAATGTTATTTGAATACATTATTTTACTATTCTTTGGGGATTTTACGTTGGTCCAGAAAAAGAAGTGTGCTCTACTAAAAACATTTAATCTATGTTTATATATATTGTATTTTTATCAATGTGCTCATATTTTAGATTATATATGTATATGAATCTGTATAGAACATTTTGAAATTCTGCAGGGAAATGATACTTAAGAGATCATTAATATATTTTATGATCTCAGCAAGTTAATATGGGCATTATTTTTTTCCAGGAATTAAGATGTTAAACTTAAGAAAACACTTCATTAAAATTAAAAGAAATGTGGATAAAAGTCTGAAAAAATACTAACTGCAGCTTTAAACAGCATGAAACTGAAACACATTTCCCATGAACTTGACTCACAGAAACATTTTTTCTATTTTTCTCAGTAATAATTTTATTAGTAGTGCTCCTATAGAAGTGTTAATCATGTGATCGCATGTGTCAAAAATATTCCATTTTGCTAGCAGATTTGTGCTACTTCAGAGAAAATATATGAGTAAAGATTTTCTGGCAGCTTAATGTTGGTGGTAAAGATGACCACGGAGAATGTGAATGTTTATACCTGGTATGCCTATACCCCATTCTCTTACAAAAAAGTGATCTGGAGTAGCACGGATTGTAATTCTTAACCAACACAGTAGCATCTGCCATGAGATCACAGGGGTGACTGGATTCATGTTTAAGGGAAGCAGGTGTTGTCATCTGTTTTGACTTAAGGAAGTTTTTTAGCACAATCTCCCATTACATCCTAGTATTGATGCAAGGTAATTATGGACTAGGTAGATGGACAGGAATGCGAGTAGAAAACAGACGGATCATCGAATTCCAGGGGTAGTGGCTAATGGTTCATATTCCACTTTGTTATCTGAGTTCCTTAGGGGACTGTCCAGAAGCCCACCCTGGTTCAGTAGCTTCCTCAGTGGACAGTGTGTTGAATTTTGTATGCTGACTGTGATGAAGGGTAACAAAGCACAGGGCTGTGTCAACAGCAGACTACCAGTAGATCAAAGAAAGTTGCGATTTCCTTATACTTGGTACTAATTAGGCCACATCTAGAACAATGCACCTAGTTCTGGATACCTCCAATCAAGACAGAAGTTGATCAGCATTCAAGAACTACCAAGATGGTTGGAAGCAGCAGCACATGTCCTGTGAAAGCAGGGCTTGTTTAATCTAGAAACGAGATACCTACAGGTAAAAAAAAAATCATTTTTAGGCAGAGAAATCCTGAGAAAATAATAATGGAGCAACTTCTGAAATAATGTTTTCCTTGTAAGTGGGTAGCATATCCTTTTTCCTAAAGAAGCTCACCATTCATATACATCAGGTGAGCTTGGGCTCCTAACAGCTCTAATGAAACACTAAACATTGCAAGAGATTTCCTTCAAGTTAGGAAGTAATAGTTAAGTAGCAGTTTACTAATTTGTAAGACTAAAGTATTGTTTTCACATAGGCAATAAAGAAAAAATATAAAAAAATTTTCATTCTAGATGTAAACCAAAGGCTTATCCAGGTCTTTGAACCTCCTATGTCTGCTGGGAGGATTCTTCCTGTAGAGTAGTTCTTGCTGTTGTTTATGGAATGTTGTAAAATTTACAGAGTACAGCTATTTGCCCAGGGTGGTGAATGCTCTTGCTAGGGAAGCAACGGCCTGTGTGTTCTGAACTGTGCCTTGGTTTGATTTAATGGTGCTTATCCTCTGGTTTTTTCCCTGAAATTTGATGTGAATATTTTTGCTAAGGAAGAAAGCACTGTGTCAAGTAAATGAAAAGAAATCTGATGCATTTTTGCTTGGAAGTGAAAATGGTAGAACAAAGAGAGTGATTAACAAATATTTGTAAGTCTACCCTTTCCTTATGCCAAATCAACACGACTAACAGTAAGGACTGGGAGCTAAAAGTAGAAGGAAAGAAACAAAACCTCTTGGGTCATTGGTAGAAAATACTCTGCTTGGGAATGTAGAATACATCATTATCAATCTTTTACTGTATGGATTTATACTGTGAAAGATACTAGGAAGTGGCTGGGAAGATACCAGTATAATCAGTCCTGGAGTTGTGCCAGAATGTTCAATCTGTCCTGTCCAGATGTTGTCCTTTTAGGCGAAGGAAAATGCCTCTGCCCAACTCGCTTCCTCCTTATTGCAGAAGCAAGCTTGATATTTGCACTGTATGTTTGCAAGTTTGGTTTGTAGTCCTGACTCAGGCTGGGCTCATCAAATGCAGGACTACCCAGCAGGCAGCACTGCTCACAGCACTTGCAAAACTTCTAATAACTGGTTTTAGGTGTTCTTTTTCACCTCTCTGGTTAACTCTTTCCTGCTTCAGTCTCCTCCCAAAAAAACCAGCCTGCCCCAAATTTTTTTCCCCCACTTATCCCAGCTTTGCTGTATCACACTACCAGGTCAGTATTTGTGAAACCATTGCTGGTGTGCTCATGGCCTTGCATGGAATTTATGCTGCAGTTCCCTGTGCACTGTTGACCTTGCATGACTGCACTCACGAGAAGGTCCCCAGTGATCCCCTTCAACTGTGTGTGAAGTCTGGCCAATGATTATACGACTGTCTCTCAGCTGCCTGTGAAATCCAGCCATTCTTCACTGCACTGTCTATATAGTTTATTAGCTTCTCCCTTTGTAATCTCTCAATAGTTTCTCATTTACGTTGCATGGATAATTTTAGCATGTCCTGTTCAGTTGATTTAACTCCAGGTGGAAGCAGCCTGGTTGCTTTCCTGAGCCCTGACACCAACAGCATCATCCTTAGTTATTGCTGTTGGCGTACAGCAGCACAAAGGGACATGAGGAAATAAGGGCATGGGCACTAATGGCTGGTGATGGATGGTTGAAACCTCTTCAGGTTCCTTCCATACATCCTGGTGCAAAAACCCACCTGCTGGGGCTACCTGCGAGTCACAGTGTGTGAATGGGAATGGGAGCAAACTCCGCCTAAGTTCTGAGCTAATAGGAAATGAGAAATCTAATATTGTGTGGGTAGGTGTCACCACAGTGGCCACGATAAATAAGCCTTGTTGGAAGGCTGGATATGGCATCACAAATCTTAACTCTTGTGGTAACAATATGAGAGTTGGCAGACTTAATATATGGCAGTGTGAGGTCTTATCTGCTCACACTTGCACCAACAGACCTTGTCAATGAGACAGGAATTTTTTTATTGTCATTCCTGGTTCCTGAGGACAGGGGGAGCAGAACAAGTAGGAGTAGCTGTAGTCACAGCTGTCATTGCAGCATCAGTGGGGGAATAAACACTTAGAAACTGGATACTGGAAAAGTCCCTAGGTCTAATCAATGGTTAAGCCAGATAACTTTGGGTAGTCAGCTGTTAAATGGGAATGTGCCCTGGTTATGAGACATTGGATCCCACCACAGCTGTAAGGCAAAACTGAAATACTACAATCCACTGGTATTACATGAAGAAACAGATCTTCAAAGTCACTGTTCACACCTTTTGATTTAAAAAAGAAACCAAAAAAACTTTTCCTAAATGATTTAAATTTGAGACTTTAGGAAAATGACATTGGTGCTGCCCATTGTTATGTCTTGTACAGACCATACTCAAACCCTTGCTTAATGGGTATGTACCTCTTAAAAATTAAAAACTGTGCAACTTGGGGTTTTTTAACAATACTTTAAAATTTTGGAAATAACATTCAGTTGATTCATTTCTGTATTATTAGATCTTTACAGTACTTGGCTGCAAGTACAACAAAGAAACAGCATGCGTAATCATTTCTGTGATTACAATGTGCTGCCCAGTTACAAAAACTCCATCCAGAAGGAAGAGAAAAGACATCACATCCTATACGCCTGCTTATACAATCTTACAGATATTGCTATTGCAAAGGCATCAGGGTTTCTTTCATTGATTGCTGGAGGTCAGATTTCATGAGCAAAGTGAATGAGGCACAATGGGCAATACTGACTAAGATGGAAAGACAATGCTTATTCTTGTAGCAAAAAAAAAATGTTGAGAGATTGGTATCAATAAAATTACTTCTCTTTCTGAAACAACACTGGGGCTGCCACTGGGAATTTCAGTGGGATTATACAGTTGGAATATGATTCTATTCTTGGATGGCTTTTGTTTCTTTGTTAAACGTATCCAACACCCCATCAAAGATATAAGAATTTTGTTATAATTTTAAAACTCTATTGTAAGTGCTGCTGTAGAATTGGCATCCTTCCTTTAATCAGCTCAAAAATTGACCAGTACTTGTACAAGTTCTACAACTGCATCAAAGAATGGCTGGAAAAGGACAAACTTGAAATTCTGAAATAGGTTTGAGATACAGTTGGTTTGGTAGAGAAAGACAAAATCTTGAAGAGTCAATGTTTATTCTGAGGATTTATTTCACTTGGAGGAACAGTTCTTAAAACCATTTTTGGGTGACCTGTTCCCATTTAGCTCTGCGTATTTGGTTACTAACCTGTGGCGATTGTGAAAGAAGAAAACTATGGCGAATGAAATGCTACTACAATAAGGTGTGGTGTTTAGCCACCTTTATGTACAAAATCTGCAGATATATAGAATATGTACTAAAGATACTTCAGTATGAGAAATCAATGTCGTGCAAGTGTTATGTAAAATGATTAAAAAGCAGAAATTCTTTGTTTTTTAGAACTTTAAAACGTGCAATTTTCTGTTTATCTGGACTATGAGACAGAGAAGCACATCGTCCTCCTTTTTATTAAGCTTTCTCTTGTGGGAACATTCCTCAAACAAAATATACCTGGAGTCGAACATTCCATTTCCAAAGGCAAAACACATTCTGTTCTCAACATATTAGAATGAAGGACTGAATCTTACTTTAAATTATTCGTCTTTTGCCAAAATATCTGGTAGATCTACTTAACTGGATAAAAAATGATCCCGAATGCTCAAAGTACTTTTGTGAAACAAAATGTATGTTATGCATGTACAATGACAGCAGGAAAGGAAGAAGCAGAGATTGCCAAGGACATTCTGAGAACATTTATTGATTGGAAACAAATCAGTGGATTTTTTTGTTTTGTTTTGTTTTGTTTTGCTGGATTGTTTTTTTCTTCTCCATATTACATGAAGTGGTCTCTGTCTGGGTGTAATTTTTACTTTTTAGTGCCATCTGCACCTGTGGCCTTTGGACTTAATGTTTATGACAGATGGACTGGACTGTGTTTGCACCATTTAGTGTATAATCCTTCTGTATGTATCGATGCCATGCTAGGCTGTGGCACTGGCCCAATGGGCATATTTATTAGTGCAGACTTCCTGTCTGCTTCTATTGTTCTGTTGCAGCGTCCTTTGAGCCTAATGGACCTTGCTTTGTGCTGGGCCCACCTACAAAATATTGTTTCTGATTCCTGCCAGATTATCTATTGCAGACTCTGATTTTTTTTTCCCTCTAACACATTTGCCAACTAGAACGCTTAAAATGGATCAATTCCATATTGTAAATGCTCTTCCTCTCCTCTCAGCCTGCAAGCTTCGTTTTGGAACAAGCTTGCTAGCTTTGTTTACTGGTACCAAGATACTTGATAAAAACAGGAGAAGCATTTCTGCTGAAAAAGGTCACCTCTCACTACCTGAGCTCCTGTTCTATTGGAAGCAGAAGCTATCCCCAGTAAGGCAATGGCCCCTGTACAAGAGGGTGCAATAAACATAGCCTTGGCTGCAGGAGCTTGCCGGCTGGCCCGTGGCCTGCAGCCTGGAGCTGGGTGGCACATCCCATCCCTGCTGACTTCATCGGTGCTGTGTGATGTGGGAAAAGGGATGGGCTACTATTGAACAAGAAGTGCTGCCTTCTGGATCTGAACAGCAAAACAAATGCAACACTTGGGAACTTGCAATTTTTAAAGTTCTTTGGCTATTTGTGAACTGAACAATCCACAGATGTGATATCACGAAAACAAAGAGCAATTCATTATTGATAATTTATCTCATGAAATCATGAGGTTGCCTCTCTAGTTCTAGGGCCTGTTACAGAAAAGCACAAAATGAACCTCATAGTTTAGTTGTAGTCACATCAAATCAGTGGCAAATTTCAAACAGACAATTTGGAATCAAACCACCCTTCTCTAAAAACATAATTTTTCAACATATGTATCCTAAGAGTTAAAAACTACTTTAAAAAAATATTTCTACAGAAAGTAACCATGCCTTTGTAGACCGTCTATGGAGAGAGAGAGCTCCTATAAACTTCTCATATTACATAGCAAGACTGTGCAGTCTGTGCTCGTATTATCACGATCATGAGAAAAGGAAACGTATTCTGCATCATACACCTGGGATAACAGGGACAGTTTCTGGTCTGGGTATACCCGCCAATCAGATTTCTGCAGGATGAGAATGAAGACCTGTGAGGGAGAATTTATTACATCATAAACAAAAAAGCAATTATCGGTAACAGTTTCATGTCTAGAAAAGGCTTCTTTACACTTTTGAAATAAAGCTGTATAGTAAAAAAAAAAAAAAAAAAAGATATGATGGCATATTCATGGCTAGAAAGTAGGAAAAAAATAATTTTTTCATTCAGCCATTTCAAATTTGGCATTTCTACTTTGTAGTAAAAACTCAAACTATCCAATATATATCTAGAATATATTACTTGTGATCCTGGTCTTGAGAAGAAACTACGTAGAAGTCCATGTACAAATACTCATGTATGGTTTGTATACCTGCCTTTTTCATTCACATTTAACAATCTTGAATACTTAGTACTTTTGAAGATCAGGTACCCAAACTGCAATGGTGAAATTCCATATAGGCAATTTTTGAGAAGGAATGGGTATATTTTCAACCCTGAATTTAACATTAAAACACACAGTTGAAATTTGAAAATCTCATGGCAGTATGTTTTGAAATAATCTTTCACACCCCAAGCAATTTATATTTCTTTCTTTTTGTGATATCTGGAAGAGTTTCATCAATTTAGCCTCATAGTTTCACATCTTGAAGGAATATTTTTAAGAATGCAGTGTAAAAAATGTGCAAGCTAGTTGTGGGCAAATCCTGTTTAATACCCTTCAATTTGAATTAGCTGTGTGACGTTTCTGGTTTTTTCCCCTCTGTTTGCTGTGGCAGTATCACAATTTGTTTCTGATAAATTATTGCTCACCTACTCCATGAAAAAGCAGTTTCCTAAGTCGCTTTTCTCTGCTGCCAGTCAGTGTGAGGATGAAGAACCTTCTCAAAAGTACTGTAAAAGCTGCAGTATCTCCTTCTTTGTCAAAGACAATTTATAAATGTTAAGGTGAGAGCAGAGGCTGGTACAGTGGTAAATCACAGAGGAGACAGGATATTATTGAGTGTTTATTTTTTTATTTGCTTTTCTTTCTTTTGCTTTATAGAGTTCATAGCCAAAGTTCAGGACAACGATAGAGATATTATCCAAGTTTGCCAGAACAGAGCAGTAATCTTCTCCCACTAAGGTCTGTTGGTTACATGATAAGATTAGCTTTAAGGTTATTGCAGTGTTTGAGTTTCTGATTCGAGCCCTCTGCAAATAATGACCTGAGGGGTTGTGTCATCGTGTAGACAAGCTACATGGCCATTCAGCTGCGATTATCCTAACTTCAGTGCCAGTAATATACTGTGCTCCAGAACTGTGGAGCTAGGTATCATGTCCTGCAAATGGAATTATTCTGTTAATCATGGAAGAGCCCGGGGACTGAGCTGATGGAAGCACATAATAGCAAGGTTATGCCTATCAAGGATATGCAACCTAAATCTCCCGACTGTGAGGCAATGTAGAGACAAGTGTTATGTGACGGCCCTCCCTTGTGGATCATCATCATATCCCTTCCCTAGACAGTACCTGATTACCAGCCAAGCCAATATACCAGGCTGTCATCATCTACCCTGGCATCTGCAGGGTTGCATCTGAAATGCACACAACCAAGGGGATTTTTCATTACCTTGAACATTAGAGAGTCAGCCTTATCTGGCCTTGTCTGAATTCACACTTCTCTTAGAAGAACTGTAAATCCAAAAAACTTTGCAGAACTTTCAAACTGGCCAGTAACTACCTGCACGTCATTGGGGACATGAGACAGGAGACTATGGTCATCTGCAAGGAGATAGACTGGCTTTCCCCATCCATGACTTTCCAGGGGCTGACCAATGGATTAAGCCACTTTGTCCTGATGTTTCTAGGCTTGTTTTAGTCTGATCTTTAGAAAGACCAATATCCTCACCTCTAACCTGCTGGGGGATTCCAATGATGTTGTTCATTGTAAGATCCATCAGGGAAACCAGCTGCTCCTTTTGCCTGCTGAAACACCATTTGTTGATGCTGGATCACCAGTGACTTCAGAAGGTCCCGCAGACAGGTTACTGTGAGCCCCACCTGGCACCTCCTGGGGTGATTCGGAGCACTGGCTGATGGAAGATTGGCAGCTTTTTGCTTCTCCACCAATTTTCTTTTCTAGTATGCCTGCACGTACTATTTCATGCCATTGCTTTGTTCTGTCTTGCAAGCTATTTTTATTGTTAATACTTTTCTGATGCTTTATACCTAGATGTTAGGAGCAACCTGGTCTCATTTGTGATGCAATTGAATCATTCTTCAAATCTGCTCCTCACAAAATCAAAGAATTTCTCCAATGTTGAACACTAAATAAAAGGATGTGGTGATAAATTCATCAAATGTGGTAGGAAGAATAAAGCTCAAAGGATTTTTTTTTTTACAAATATATAATATAGCTGCAGCTGCTTTCTTCTAAAAGTTAATCTCACTTTGTGCACTCAGGAAGCAGAGTTAAATTCTGAATAACTGCTCCTAGTTGAGACAGAAAGAAAAAATTGCATTTCATTTATGAGCAAAGAGTGTAATACAATGTGATTTGTGGCTCTTTTTACTATTTTAGAAATAATTTTTTTTCTTCTATTTTTTTCTTGTAGACTGATATATGCAAATGACAATGTATAAAAAATATTCACATCATAATAAAATTGTTTGGAAAAAGAAGGCAAATGTCAAAACCTGCAAATACTGGAATAACAAATGTTAAGAGGGGAAAATGAACATATTTGTAGAAAGCTTTTGTGAGACATCTGTATAATATTGTCTTGTTTTAATTAAAGGTCTTTTTGCATAAAGACCTCAAGTTTTCCTTGGTTCTGTTTTTCATTTTATTAGATATTATCAGGTCCTGCCTAAAAAAATAAAAAGGACCCTGTGCACATAAAACCCTCCTATGTTTATTTTCTTCCCTGTTGGTGGGGAGTTAAAGTGGAGGGAGAGACTGTGAACTTGTTGGAATCAGTTGTTTCTCTATATAGGGACTCAAAGACAGTGTGATTAGTTGCTTTAGCCAACTAATAACAGTCCAATAACTTAATTTAAAATCTGTTCTTGTGGTAGTCTGCAGTGCTGGGTAAAGCAGTTTTTCCCCATGTTTGACAGCCCCACATGTGAACCTCACAGCACAACTTCTGCATGTGACTGAAATCGATATGGCCAGCAATAGACTCTGAGTGGGATTATTTCACTTGTCCCCCTCTCTGCTCTGAATCTCTTTCTTTTGTCTATTAGTTGTATTTCCATTCCACCAGTTACTACTGCGATCAATTCAGATGTGAGAGTGAGTAATTCATCCTTTGTACAGGTCTTAAGTCTTTTTTCCATCTACCTACACGTTTTCCCCAAATCCCGTGATTGCTTGGGCTCAAGCAACAGAGACAGATGGAGGTTGTCACATCTACATACAAATGATGAAGAGATGATGGCTGTTGGCCATTGACTTGCAGTGGCAGATGCATCTTTAACCTGTACCTCAAAGGAGCCCCTTTTAAGGATCCTGTCACCATCACTGGTTGCTGAAAATGTAAAAGCAGATCCTTAGCTCTCATGTACTCTGCCATGGATTCACTGTGTTGCAACAGCAAGCCATTTACACAGCAAAACTCTCACCTAGATAAAGCTAAGCCAAGGAAAATGCGAGAGACTAGGGAGGTGCTCAGTGCTATTGAAAATAATATCGACTTAGAAATCTGACGTGGAGCGTATCTTTCAAACGAGTGAAATTTTAAGGTGGTCATTGCTGCATGTATGAATAAATGACTACATAATAGCTCCTTAACCAAAGCTGATATCAAAGTTAGATTCTTTGTAACATTACTGACAAGTTTTATGAGGATCTAGATAATTCAGTGAAAATTTCTTCACAAAAATGGTATTGATAGGCTAAATTTGTAGATGAAGACTTAGCCATGTTTGTGTAACATAAAAAAATGGAGCTGATCAGGTCACTGTGGGAACTGACAGCTCAAAGCATAGATAAAAGCTGCAGCACTGACTGCTTTTATTTGTGTTAAGTGGTATCTTCATAGATTCATAGTTGTTTCCATTTAAAATAGTAGCTGCATTATGTTTTCCATGTGCTAGTGTAAAAAAAAAAGAGGTGTACTTGTGGGGAACAGAAGGGAAGAGACCAACGAAGGCCTAGAATTTCCATTAATTAATCAACTTTGCTATAGAAAAATAATGGGTGAAATAGCAAGCAAAATAATATTTATGTGTTTGTGTGTGGAATAAGTCCAAATGTATTAAAAAACTGATTAATTCTAAGTTCCCAGTGGTTAATACTAGCCTCTATTTTCGGTACTCTGATATTTGAGTTTTTAGAATATATATTCTCTTCCTTCTGACTTCTCTGTAGTCATTTCTGTTAATTATCATCTGAAAGACTATGTAATCCACTTCTAAGTGACATAAAAATGCAGTAATTCTCAGAAATTGTCCCACTGATGCCTATGAAGCTATTTGCAAGAGAAATTGCTGTCCAGAGTAAGCAAGGGCTCTATTAAAGGGTTCAAATGGAAGATAAATGTATGTTTGCTTGATATATTCTCATTCTCTAACATTTTTTTTGTTTAAATCCTTATTTCTTCTTCTACTTATATTTCTAACTCCTAACTCTTGCTCTTTCTTCTTCCCTTTTTTTTTTTTTAATTTTTCTCTTTCCTCCTCCTAATACTGCATTTTAACAAGATTTTGTGAGTCACACTGATTCCAGGCAAACAAGCTGCTGTACTGTAAAATAAATAGCCTTGAAATGCTACAAAGTAAATCACTTGCCTTCAAGATTAAGCTTAAATGTTTGCTTCAGCTTCATGTCTGAACATCCTTCCACTTAACCAGATGATAGCAGACTTTTTGCCAACAAAACATATCTTTACTAAACCAGGGCCATCTTTCAATAAGAACAGAACAGTATGATGCCCTCTGCCATCAAAACATGCCTCTAGCCCTATTTATTTATGAGGAGCTTTGTACTGGATACAAACTGATCGTGAATGTTATCCAGCTTTATATAAGACGTCACATGGTATTGGTAATCTGATACAGGGTTTTAAATGGATAGCTGCACTGCCAGTTTGAAGTGCCAGCATTTTTTTTTCTCATTTTTCTATCAAATGACATTGCATGAAGAAATAGTCAAGCTTTCACTGAGTTTATGTCTCCTCCAGAAGAATTGCTACATCTTTATTTTGCCTTTTATTCTTCTGAAATATAATAAATTATTTAATGTTCTTTATGGAGAATCCTGGAAATGGATTGTTTTAGGAAGAGTAATCTATGTTTTACTCCTTTCACCCAAATATATCTTTTTCACAACCTTGTGTTTCCACATCTGTTTGCAGTATTTTATTAAAATAGTTATACTTTGATTTTACAGGTCTGGAGAGTTTTGAGAAACAGATAGGGCTTCAGACAGGAAACATTGACTTTTCTTGGTGTTTATTCTAAAAGAATTCTGTTTGATCACATATACTTGTTATCGCAAATCTAGAGAATCAGCCTTACATGTGGATTAGGTATATAACTGACATTTGCTTCACGCAGACATGGAAAAATCTAACCTGGTGTGAGAAACCTGAAGTGTGACTAACATCCTGAATTTTTGCTTTGCAACATAATCTAGAGAATGGTTGGGCATTAACATGGAAAATCTAGGCTCTTTTTCCCAGAGGGCACCTTTGCATTATTATAGCTGAAATGCTTTGTGTGCTCTATCACTTTGATCTGAAAGCGAAAATCTGATTAACGCTTCTTTGAGTGTTTTAAAGGTAGACTTAGTAAAGCTTTGATGATTGCCTTGAATCCATAGTTTAAATCATTTTAAGACAAGTTAAATTAAGATTCTGGAGCTGGTCTGTGAGTGCTTAAGGGAAGGAAAATTGGCTGATTTGTGCTTGACTTACTAGGAAGCAGGTATGGGAAGAAGTATGGCAGAGGGAACATCTAAAAAAGTGAAGAGAACCTAACTGAAAATTTTGTAAGCAATTAGATGATATTATAGGTAAAGATGTCTCAAGCCAGCATTTCAGTAGCCAATTATTTAGCAAACATTCATTTGCAATTGAAATAGATTAAGCAGAGATGTGACTAGGTGCAGGGGGTGGAACTGGTAAGGAGAATTGCATGCTCAGTATTTGTATGTATGTTTCTTCTACCATGACAGAAAGACCTGTAGGTTTGTATGCTTCCCTAAGTTTGCGCATTAGAGAAACTGAATAGCGTGACTGAGTTTGAAAGGGGTGACATTAATGTGAAGTCTAAGGATTCTTTATGTGCATAAAACCATGATGGTTCATTCCATGAACAGCTGCTAGCCAATAAGCCTTTTAAAAAGCCTTTTGGAGACAACACTGAAAATCAAGAGCTTACATTCTCACTGCAGGATTTGTACACTGAATTTTCAAAAATAGGGCACCTCCAAATACATGTTAAAGGGTAATGTAAATGCCTCTTTGGGAATCAGGAGGATATTAATGTATATCTCACTAAAACAGTTTGACCCCAGCCTGCAGCTAAGCCCCACACAGCCACTTATTCTCTCCACTTGAAGGGGACTCGGGAGAGAATCAGAACAGTAAAAGTGAGAAAACTCATTGGTTGAGTTAAAGATGGTGAAATAAGTAAAATAAAAGCCACATATGCAGGAAAAGCAAAACAAAGAACTAATTTACCACTTCCCATCGACAGACAGGTGTTCAGCCATCCCTGGGAAAGCCAGGCTCCATCATGGGTAACAGTGACTTGGAAGGACAATGCCAACACCCAAATGTCCATTCTCCTACTCCTTCTTTTTCACTCTCTATATGCTGAGCATGGTGCCACATGGTGTCGGATATCCATTTGGTCAGTTGGGGTCAGCTGTCCTGGCTGTGTCTCCTCCCAACTCCTTGTGCACCTCCAGCCCTCTCGCTGGTGGGGTGGGGTGAGAAGCAGCCTTGACACTGTGCAAGCCCTGCTCAGCAATAACGAGAACACCCCTGTGTCATCAACACTATTCTCAGCACAAAACCAAAACCCCGGCTACTGTGAAGTAAATGAGCTCTCTCCCTGCCAAAACCCATGTATCAACATAACATCAAAATTACATCCTAGTACCTAATAGAGAAGTTGTACAGTGTTAAGTGTATTTAAACACGATTAGATGTTTTGAAATTGTTTTGAGGTGGTGACCTAATTGTCCAAGTTTTTATCTGAATGAATCTGGCTCTTTGGTATTTTTACTCCTGTCTTTGTGCAGGCTGCAGAACTCTCATAGTTTCAGAGAGCACAGAATGCTGTATATAATAGCTGAAGCCTACTAGTGAAGCGATGTCTAAACTTGTACAAAAACCTTCCACTGAGCTATTTATTTGAGGTTACGTTGTCAGTTTTTTAGGGAGACTATTTATACTCTACCTGCACAGTAGTTCTGATTATTGATTAGTGCTATGCTATAAGAAACAAATAATAAAATTTATGGATTTGCTTGTACTTTGGGCATTTGCTGAAGATTCCATAGTAATTATATTTTTCTGCACTGAGAGAACCTTAGATACTAAAAATGTGATATCTAAAATTGATAAAGCCAGAAGAAAACAAAACCAGCCTGTTTGTAAAGTGTGTTACTGGAGAAATACAGAATAGAATAGAAGAATGAAAGATGTTAAAATATTAAAAATCTTCCTTCTCTCTTTCTCTGGTGCAAAATTTTCTAGGAGCTAAATGATGGGAGTGCCAGTTCCAAATCACTACAAGTGTTCAGCAGTGGTAGAATTGTCCACAGAAAGGGACATCACATTTCAGGGTTTCTATCCCTATACATTCAGAACTAAGGATTAAGGAACCACAGCTTAATCATGGAGAGATGAGGGCAAGCTGGCAAAGGTACTACAGTCACATGATTTCCAAAGATAAACACAACCAGCACATATATTTTTAAACGTGTTTCATTTTTTTATTAATTTAAAGCTATTTAAATTGTAAGGGTTTGTGAGACTGGTGTCCTACATGTCCTGACCAATGCATGGGTAGAAAAATTATATCCCCTTTTAATGAAATTACAAAACATTTCCTAGAGATCTGATCCTGTAGCTTAATAGAATTGTCTCATCTTATGGACAACTTGGCTAATGCTGGTGTAATCAGAGATGGCTGTTGTAGCATGAGTTGGAAATACATCATTAAGAATGTAACAGCTGCAACTTCCGCTTAAAATTTTTCATTATATCTTGAAGTAAAAACATTCAAAATACAGTTCAAAAGAATATGAAACCTTCAGCTAGGTGACTTTCACCACTGAAATGAAAGTAACAATAAAAATACTAGTGTATATACAACAAACAGACTCAGGTATAACAGACTGGTGCTATGCATTAGAAATTTTCCCTCTTGTGCCTGATGAATACAGCTATCAAGGCAGGACAGAAGGTCTTTGATCACAGTCTAAAAGCATATTTTGCACTTCCTTTTGCATACTTGATTTGCCTCTTGTATGCAAATATATTTGCTCTATATTTCCTATTAGTCTGCATTGACCTTATTTTCTTTAGCAGATAGAGCAACTTGCTTTGTGCAAGTTACACTGTAAGGACAGCTTTAATAGTTGAATTAGACATTCTGCTCGCTTTTTACAGTATATTTTATTAGACTAACTGTACGGTGGACAGGCTTAAAACCAATACCTACAGGTATCTGTTCAGCACAGTGCTCAGGAAATTAACCATGGAGCTCTCATTAGCATTAATGGGTGCTTAGTGGTTAATTTACTGTGCACCATACTAAAAACATTCCCTCCAGGGTGCTCACCAGGCTGTGTGGGAGATTTCTCCCTGCTGATGATACTGTAATTGTATTTTATTACATCAAGTTGCAACTGAAAGATTTTGATTTCTATGACATCTGTGGCTGACTCAGTCAAAGACAAAACACACACACCTGTGTTCATTATGAGTCAGCTGTGACAGCAGGATACTCCCCTCAAGGACCTCTTGTGGAAAGATATAGCAGAAAAAAAAGTACTATAAATACTTCCAATTTCTTGTAAACATGGAAGGTTACAGCCAATATATTTTTTATGATAAATATTAAGTACTAAAAGAAAAAACTTTCAAAATAACTCTTCAGAAATTTGGAATAGACCTTGAAATTTTAACTTAGTTTTATTATGCATGTGTTTTCAGTTAAAAAGAGAAGACTTCAAGGAATTAAGGTAAATCAACTGGAATCAAGAGTTTGGGAACTCAAGTCTTAAAGAAGTGAAAGGCTTCTCAGTCAGAGGTGCCAAAACTCCCTTGAATTCACACTCCAGTCCAAGACAAATGCTCTCAGATTCTCTTCTGAATAATGACTTTTAAAGGAACGTTTACCTTGAGCAGAAAACTATAAAAAATGTGGAAAGGAGAAAGCAAGAAAGAATCCTGTCCTCTGTTGAATAGAAACCAGTGGGCTAAAGGAAGATAGAATCAGCCTGTGTCTTTGCTTTAGAAAGAAGATTCTTAATTTCTTAACAGTACATGAAGAAGGCAGACGTGCTTGAAAATATCTTTTACCCAAAACAGATCGAAATTTTATCTGTTTCACTTACTAATGGGACCAATGCTAAGTACAAAAGCAAAAGCAGGCTTACTAAAGCAAATCTCACTAAGCTTCATTTATGTGTATGTGAAGGAGATGGGAGAGAAAAAGATTACATCCTTCCCAAAGTATTGGAATATAAAACAATCAGACAGACAGTGTTAAGAAATATGACTGGCACCATAAAACTGTGTAGTAATATAAATTCCAGCAACATTTAAGACAAGTAAGAAAGTAGGGAGCAGACTAATATGGATTTATAAGGGTGACCCCATCAGGAAAAAAGTTAGCAAATGTTGACAGTATGAAAGAGATGGAAGTAAACAACATAAAACAAAGGTCTCATAGATCATATTATCTGAATCTCAAGTAATAATTTTTGTTGTTGCTGTTACAAGAAATAAAAGTCAGTTTAATTTGTCTGGACTTCGGAAAACTATGGGGAATCCTGGGTTACATTGAAAAAAATGGGGATTGATAGGGATTCCTAGAGTGAGTGAGGAGCTGGCTAGAAGAGAGATGAGTAGATTTTACTTTAATAGTAGTACATTCCTTGTGTATTGCTGCTTATCTGATAACATTGACCCCAAAATGTTATTTATCTTACAACTAGTTGATCACTGGGGTGTTTTTAAGATCTTTTTCTCCACCATTGTCTGTAATGCTGTACTAAAGAGCAACTGTTATAGTTTCTGTCACTTAAACCTATGTCATAAGTGTCGCAGATTCTCATAATTCATAATGGCAGTATCATTCTTGTACATTACAGTCTTTAACATCACTAGTTTGTGATACCCATCTATTATTATTTTTTTACCCTAACCTTCTTCCCCATTATTGCACATGTACATGCTGAAGTGTTTGCCACTGTTAAGTGACCTGCTAATACCCTGGGTCAGCCTCACATCGAAAAGGTACATAAAAAATGTTTAGAACAGTGCTTTGCACTCTAATAGCTTGTAGGAAAGTTAAGAATAAAACTGAGCTTAGGTAGCCTTTTTTAAGACAGAGAAAGTGGTTGCCTTCAGGAAAAAGAGCTTTCATTTGTTTCAGACATGTTTACAGAATATCTTTATAAAATCTGGAAGCATATTTACAGTGGTTATCTGCCCAAGGGTAGCTAACAGATATATTGCAATCTCCAATTGTGGGTGAACTGTAACAGATGTAATGAAGTGAGTGGTGCAGGAAAAGCACAGGATAAAATATGATATATCACAGCTGGAAGGCTAATGTCTTTCTTTTCACAGATATACAGATTGACTGCATGTAGCAGTGCACAGCAAGTAAAGAAAGGTAAACGTGGTTTCACTTCAAAAGGATGATTCCAAAGGAGCTTTGCTGGGATTGGAATAAAGCAGTTCTAGTGATAGAGACAGAGAAAACTGCAAGTCTTGCCTACCTTTCCCTCCCCGGACATAACATTTGTTGCTGTGGTTTAGGTGATCACAGTCATCTGTTTCAAAATTTTTTGAAAGAAAATGACACAGTGTAGCTTTTGTTGTAGCTGTATTTTATGGTTGCTATAAAAATGCTGGGAAAGAAACTTCTACCATTAATTTTCAGAAGTGTCTGTTATTTAAACACTGTCAACCTATCAACTAATGTTCCTTTGCAAAAGTGAGACAAATTTCTGCACTAGGAAAAATTATGACAAAAAATATTAGCAGTTTTAGAATGTTTGCGCTTGTTTTCTTCAGTCAAGAATTTATTTTCCGTCACTGTATTCTTCAGTATTAGCAGTTTTGTTAATGTATTTCTTCTTAGCTTGAGGAAAGATGGAAAATACTTGTTGAGTGGGTGAGGCACTGAGCAAATAGCACTTGTAGGAAAGGGTAGCAGGCAACAGCCTGTTCTTAAACAGCATAGGAGGAAATAAAAAGTGCTACATTCATCTCTATTATGAAGAGGCCTGGAAAGAAAAGACTATCAAGTGAGGCTCCTAAAACTGCAAAATAGTTTTGTTATATCTGAAAAAATACATGTATGGCAAAATGACAAAAACTGTTTTCCAGAAGTGTGGCAATTCTGGGGTAGACTGAGTACAAAGGGACATCTGTAGCTCCTAGAATATGCCCTTCATTGTTCCCACCAGCTGAAGACATCCTGCCCTCTACTAGATGTAAAAATAAATTTCTATCAATGCTCACAGAAAGGCTTAGATGCTTCTGGAAAAGGTAATAAAACTTAGTAGGAAAAATCCTGACCCCACTGAAGGACATGGAAACCTATCCACCAGCAGCTGTAGAGTCTGATTTTTCTCTCTAATTAGCAAAAAGTCAACTGGAAAAATAGACAGAACTTGATTCACTTCTTAACAAAGACCAAGTCCATCTTCAGCTTTCATTCTCAGAAAGTGAAAACTGAGTATACTTTTTTGCCATAAAATCAATTCTTAGCCTTGCAAGGAGCTGAAAATGAGATGGTAAAACTAATGATAGACAGTAGGGTGTAGTATGAGTAAGGATAGTTTGTACATTTACTTTGATGATGAAGAATATTTAATAAACATAGCATTTTTATACTTAGAAATTGCAAATAAAATTCTCTGTGATATACTTTCATCTTTTACCAGTATAAAACAGTTTGATGAGATGATCTGTTAGAAAAAAAATTCAAAAGTTTTTCCAGAAGAAAAATCTCATCTAATGAAATTGAAGCATATTGGGGGATGGACAGACACATGCCAGCTAAATTTATCTAAATCGAGACATTGATCTGCACCTACACAGTATTTTTTTTCCAAATTGCTAGATACTGCTTCACACAAACAAAACCAAATAATTCACTGTAATGAAAAAGATTATTTTAATATCTTTGACATTTCCCAGATATTACTTGTTGTGACTTTGCTTCTTCTTTCTCTTTTAATTTCTCATAAATGGATATCTCTCGCTCCTTGCAGTGCGGACTTAAAAGGAAACTGTAAGTTTTCTGATAAATCAGTTTCTATTAGCTTTAAGAATGCTCAGAGTTTCCCTTATGAGACTGTATTGAACCTACTTCCTATGGATGCAGACACGTCGTTGTTTTCCTTCATGGACTTTCAACTAGACCTGAGATTGGGTAGCCTATGTGGTTTTGACACAGGGTGTGCACTTGTGCTACAACTGCTACAAATTGTTTACCAATATCCTAACAGCTGAATTTTTTTATCTTTTGTGATAACATGAAAAAGAATTCTTATCTGGTCTCATCGCTACCTGATATATCTAGAACACAGAGATTGTTGGTTGGGAAGAATGCATAATAATGGGATGGCTTCTGTACTAGAAGCACACATACATGTTTAGTGGGTCGCTTAAATCTTTTTGTAAAACACCTGACATGCTGCTATCCTGCACGGAAATGCCAAAACTTTCTAGTACTAGAATCTGGACTGACTATGAGCTGCCCTATATCAGCATGACTGATGCCAGCTGAGAGCGTGTTCATGTTTTTCCACGCACCTGCTGGTCACACCCTCCTTTACAATTTCCATAGCTAAGTCAGGCACATCAGTGCACTGTGCAATATGTGCAAGTCTACATTGCTGCACAGAGCACGTTCCTGCACAAGCTGCCAGTGCACAGGTGCCTACATCTTAAACGCTGCACCTTGGAGCAGCTTGGCTAAGGTGGTAATTTTAGATGTCCCTAAAAAGTCTCCGTAACTTAAAGACTACTGCAGTCAGGAAACATAAAATTCCTCCTATACAAAATTTCCTTTTCCTCCTTCCTCCCCTTTAGTCCTCTCTGCACCACAAAATAAGTACTATCTCATAGCACTAAAGAGAAAAAGTTATATGGGCAATATCATGCCCATATGACACATGCCTAGTATATGGGCTATAGTCTCTGAAAACTTTCTGCTCTCATATTGCAGAAAATTCTGTACCTTTTACCATAGATCTGTGGCGTTCTTTCCAATGAACATGTGAATAGTGGTTTTCTGCATATATAATCTCAGTGATGCTGTTAACTGCATGATATGACATAAATATGTGTATATTTACAGGGAGGAGAATAGCCTAGTTTAATTATGCAAAAATATTTATCTCCCCTAATACCATATCTGAAAAGTGTATTTCCCACTCCCACAGTTAAATGTATCCTCATATCAATTTCTCATGTGTAGTTCTCAACACAATGCTTTACATTTTCAAAGTGCTTTAGAAACATTAACTAATTAACTAATGCATGTCATTATGGGCTTGTGAATCTTGGATGTCAAAAGGCAAAAGACAAGGAAACTAGAGTGAATTAAATAAAACACAGATTAAATTGCCAGCATAGCAGGCCCCAACACAGCAAATTTTTCTCCCCTGTGCAAAAATCTCTGATCTGCACTACTCCTTCTTTCTTCTTTCTTCTGGTGTGAGGTAGCATTGCTTGGTAATAATCTTTCCCTTCAATTTAGGTCCCA
Organism: Ifrita kowaldi; assembly: GCA_013398055.1. Taxonomy (NCBI): domain Eukaryota; kingdom Metazoa; phylum Chordata; class Aves; order Passeriformes; family Cinclosomatidae; genus Ifrita; species Ifrita kowaldi. The sequence goes on from VZRS01003568.1 coordinate 444,374, forward strand.
TAATTCATGGCACTTGTCTGTTCCTGCTTTAATACATATGAGCATAAGATTGTACTGTCCTTGAGATGTGGTTAAGAGAGCATTTTTTCCAAGACATACTCACCGCACTGTCTTAGAATAGGAATTAATATAAATGCAGCAATCCTGACTTCTGATTCATACAAAAATCCTATTTGTCAGTTTTGATCAGAGTCATGGTCTGAAAGTAAAATCTAAATATGAGACAATGATAGGAAATATTTATGTCCTTTGATAGGAAATATTTATGTCCTTGATACAGTTCTGATGTTGAAAGGACTGTCTGTTTGGAGGTGTCTGATCTTTTTCCTGGGAGAACGTCCCTCATGTACTGGATACAGCCAAATAGAAGAAAAAGTCATTTGACTCACAGCTCATAATCATTCTCTTTCCTTGGGTCTCTTCAGATAGGGACAGAGAGTAAATTCTTGTCTAGATGGCTGTTTGCTCCTGGCCTCCCCTTCCCAAAATTCTTTAAGCCTTCCCCTACACATAAATATATGACATGTTCCTCAAGTGACCCAGCTAAATGCTCTTCATTCAAAGAAGAGTTCCTAATATGTAATGGTGCTCTGTTTTCATGGCTGAAACCATGTTTTTTCATATGAAACTGAGTGTAACCTTCATTTGACCAAAATAAAGACCCTTTTTACAATCACTGGACATATTCTCTTTCAGTTACACTGAGAAACAACATTTTGTGCACAGACTGATGAATTTGTGTGACAGGTGAAAAACTTGAGGATCCAAGGGTTTCACAGGAGATGGTGAAGCCAACCTGCTTGAGGGGATAGGTGGATTGTTCAGCACAATTCCTCCTCTGCAAGAAGCATAAAGCACCAGGTCTTACATGGTAAACAGATTCATTGAGAAAATCAGGTTGTATGCTGCTCATGAGATTCCATTTAACATAATAAAGCACCCTAAGAGCTACAGAGAAGGAGGAAGATGCAAAGGGAGAAGGGAGAATAGTGGAACACAGCAGAGCATAGGTGTGGCCATGGGGACAATGGAGCAATTCATTCTTCTTTGGGAATGTCTAGGTGGGCAGGTTTTCTGAACTGATGTGCATTTGTAATACAAAGTTTGTAAGGAAAATTACTTGCTGAAGTTATTCTTAAGTTTTCTGAAAAATTAGAATTTACTTCAGTGATTTTATTATCTTTCATTCTATATCCTCAAGCCCAGCTCTTTGCTATTCCTAGGGGGCAAATAAAAGTTGTAGGTAAAAGGCATCTTAATAACTGCTGGATAATAACAAAAGTTCTGACAATTTAAATTGATTTTGTACCTCAGTATTAATAACTGCAGAGCCATTATACAGCTATTAATGATGATACAGCTATTATAATTACAGCTATTGTAATAAATGAGGAAATGATTTCACTGGCTTAAGCAGAAACATTATAGTATAATCTATATGAAATGCAGTTTTCTCTCTCCTGCAGATACTTCAATAGCACAATCATACTTCTCTAGTAGTAGCACCTAAGAGTCCCTTATTGGTATGAAAGAATTCCTGACAGCAGTGCCAACTTGCTTTGCAGTTAATGTGAAGAGGCCTGAACTATAAATATTTTTGTGACCTTTATGAATGCAACCAGATTGCTAATTTTAAATGATAAGTATATAAACAGGTTGGAAAAGCTGGACTGTACTGCTGAAAATTTGCCATTAACAAATTTTTTCCCAGAAATGTATGTTCAAGTGATTAATTACTTCATGTTACACTTGTCATAAATCTCCCTGGTGCACTGTGCTCCCCCATCTGTCTGTCTCATCACCACAATATCGCTTGCTCTAAGTGTAAGTAGTTCCTTCTCCAGATATGTGGTTAGAAAGGCACCCAGAAAGACTTTACAGAAAATGGAGGGCAGAGGTCCAACAGAGTACAATGTGCTGTTGATGGAGTTGTTTTGCAACAAGCTTTTAGAGACAGGGATTGTCTTTTAATGGTGCTCACAGTGCCTCATCAAATGGGCTTCTCCCAGACTCACCACCCACGGCTGAGGTGTCTATTCTTTACCACAATCCAAAAATAACTGTATTCAGTTCAGACATGTTCCTGGTTTTAATTTATCTTTAATAACAGTCTATAGATCAAATCTACCCTTTACATTACAGTTAATAAATAGTGTCCCAGCACAGAGGTTCTAAACAAGCTATTTTGGCTGCTAAGATGGAGACGCTTTCTCCAGAGCTAATGAAACTTTTTATAAAGCTGGATTGGTCCCTATCTATCAGATCTTGGGGGAGAATTTTATAATCAAAGCTTAACGAGATGAATGTCTATGGTTGGTACATTCAAGGACATCTTTCGCAGCTTTGTGAATAAAAGATATTATCACCTCATATAAAGTAGGAAAGAGAGATAGGTTGCATGGACCTGAACTGTGCATCTGGGGCTAGTTTAAGGAACAGTGCTTTGTAAAATGTGGTAGTAAAACTAGACTTCCCTGAAGCTTTATTTGGCAGTTTAAAAAAAAAAAGCCTGTTTTATTTCTTCATGTGTATCCACATCTAACATATATCCCTAGGCCAGTGCTAGATGGAGGGACTTAATTAATTGAAAACAGTTTGATGTTCTTACAATAACTTTTATCTTAGAAGCACATTGGTAGGTGCATGATCAAGCAGATATCTACTTATTAAAAAAAAAGCACCATGTTTTACTCCTACTGTACACAACTGGTTCCTTTATATTGCTTTAACCTTTTAAATTCTTAACTAGGCTTTAAAAGACTATCTTTTTGGTCATGTACAGATCAGCAAAACTGGATCATCCATTTAATGTAATGCTTCCTTTAAAATACAGCCTGAGAATCAGGGACGTTTCTTGTGGTTTATATCTTGGCTATAATTCTATAATTCTTTGGTGCCTACCATTTTTATTTTTCTCTCTCCTAAAAAAAATCTAACCACACCCAAAAAAAATCCCAAACCAAAAAAAAAACCCCAAAAACCCAAGAAAAATCTCTGGTAAAGTCTGAAGAGGGAAGTACTTTGCAATAATGACAACATATCCATAAAGATCTGTGTTTCCAGCTTCATATTTCTACTTTATTCCATTTAAGTGAGCATGAAACATATATTTTTTTTCCATTTTCTCCCTAAAAATGTTCATTCTTGTATAGCTATAGAGTATGTATTGAAATGGAGTACATGCAAATAAGTTGTAATGAAAGCTCTGTTCATAAAAAGATTAAATGCAATACCAAATGTTTAGTCAATTGTTAGTCCCTTTGATTAGATTCAATAGATCAATAGGGTGTTATTTTCCTGAATTACTATAATTCTGACAGTTTCCTGTTTGCTTGCAGCATATGTTGTTTGCATTTATATTGTAATTTGCCTTGTAATTTGCAATATAATCTTAAGGAAACATCAAATGTTTCCTTGATATATAGGGTCCCCTACAGTTAGATTTTCAAAAGTCAAGCTCAAATAAACCATTTGGATTTAAGCGGAAGAAAGGAAATTAATAATGAGATATTAATAGAAACTTTTTCAAGGAATTTCAGAACTTTGAGAAGAAAATGTCTGAAATGTGTCTGTGTTGAATACGCCCACGGCTCAATATGACACCGCTCATAATTATGGTCTTGAAAACTGACTATGTGGCATTTGATCAGGAGTTCTGTCACTGACCATATTGGGGCACTATCGATAACAGACTATACTGGGCCTCCACCACAATCTCTCACCACAAGGTTCTTTGAGTATGGGCAGGACCATACCTAGAGACCATCAGGACTTCTCAAGAATGCATTAACTCAAAACCAGGGATTTGACGTTACCAAAATTTCTGCCGAGAGCTAAATTCATGATTACCTTTATCAGGAATTGAAAGTGGAGGTGCAGCAGACCCTCAATTTGAAACACCAAACATCCCCAAAATTAGGGAGTTCTTTATGAGTGTGTAGTACCAGGTTTAGGCTGCCCTTCTGGCTGGCTTTGACTGGGGACTAGAACCTGGGTAATTCTGTGTTTTGAGCATATCATTAACAGGGATAGTATATCTACTTGAAAAGGTATAAAAAAATGGGAGTTCCTCTGCTTGTTTCCTAATGTAGGAGGGAAGATATAGCTGTTCTAGCTCTGTAGAGTGCTATGGTAGCACAGAAATTGCTAAGACAAAAATTTGTCTGCATATAGTGGTGTAGAAATATTCTGTCTGCCTGTTTCAGGAACATCTACGCTGCCACCTTCCCACGCATCACCACCAAGCTAGAGTCATAAATGTGGTATAAATAGTTAAATATTCAGTTGCGTACAGGGAAACTTTCTAGGAAGTTTGTTTAATGCTTGGCTTGTAAAAGACGTAGTTTCAACTTGTTGTCTCAACTCAGAAGCATCAGGTTTCCCTAAATATTTTCCTGTTCTCTCTGTCTGACTCCTCTCAAAACCTCTTTTTTTTTTTTTTCCTTTGATTTTTTGTCTGGTTGAAAGCAAGAACATAACGTCATTAGATATCAAAAAGAATTTTTATTTTCCAGGTAGGCAATGCCAAATATAGTCCTTATATTGCATCATGCAAAGCATATGAACTGCTCCAAGTCCCCTTGGAGCACTTTCCAGTGCTGTCTGAGGAAGGATAATTCTATCTTGAAGTTCAGAGCATTTATGAATCTAGGTTGAATCTGAGCACCTTCCTACCACAAAGTGTGAAAGCTGAAATGTGAGCTGCTATAGGATAATGGGATGTCCTACAATGTAGACTGAGATGAAGGAGGAACACAACAACAGAAGAGAGACAGATGGAGCACCATGATTTTATAGGGGCTTGAAAAAAACCCGGGTAGGATCCAAACACACTGCAGGAATTTCAAAAGGAAAAACAAAGAGCTGGAACTCTTGGGATATTTTCATATACATTTACTATTTGAGGAGCTATTGCTTTTAGAATTTTACAAGTTATTAAACACATTAGCTTTGCTTTACAATTTCCACTGTAGGAGCATGTGTTGGATATCTGCCTACTTGTAACTCCTTTCAGACAGCCATTTCCCTCCTATTTACCGGCTTTTTATCATTTTAATTACATGACAAATGCTACAGATTACAGATTTTTTTTCCTGATTAATGTTGCTGCTGAAGCATTCACTCTTGGAATACAGTTACAAGAAAAATATGTATTTATTCAATCTTTAGGATTGCTTAAATAATAAAAAAAACTTGTCACTTTTTAAATCTCCTAGAAAAACATTTTTGTTTTGCCAGATCTTATGTTTCATACAGACGGCATGCACCATGCTAACAGTCAAAATACAGTATTACTGTAATATCAATATTTTATACACAACGATTTCATAAGCAATAACCTTGCAACTTAAAACAATGATTCTCTGTCATAATACAGATAATTAGGGATGAGCATCCTCGTTCTGTTCATTTTTGATCTCCTCCTAATCTCTGTAAGTAAGAATATTAAACTCCAGTAATCCATAGATAATATGGTGGGAGTGACTCACCACAGTTGTGTACTGTGATCAGATTACTTACCTCAGAGGCATTTCTTTGCCTACAAATGACAAAAACAATCCAGAAAAGGAAAATAAAATAGCTGGTTTGTATCCCCTCTGGCCCCCCACAGTCTTTCTGAAAAACAGGTATTTGTAAAAAAATTAAGTACAGTTCTAGACATTTTTTTGGGATTTAAATTAATTCCACCACAAAGGAGAAATCAATAGGTTATAGAATTTCAATCAGTTAGAAACAAAATCAAAAACGATTTGGTCACTTTTATTCTCATCTATTGAGTATCTAAGTGGGATTTTTGTGGGGAACCTCACACATATAAAATATATAGAGAAGGGTTTAGAAGATATGACATGTAACCTTGTAGTTGTGAACCTATACACCACTGACCTGCACAGAAGTTCTGAGGGTATTTTCTCACAAAATGACTGCAAACTCCAACAAACAACCTGCATCCTCTGAAATTTCTCACTTGTCTAGATAAACAAACTCAGTTTCTTCAGTCTTTATTTCCAAATCTTGTTTTCCAAACCTAATTTATTGCTGTTGCTTTCCTCTGGACTGTTTCCAGTTGATCTACATCTCCCTGCCAAAAACTCCATGTGATACAGCCAGAACCAAGTAGGGTGGAAGGATGACTTCACGAATCTAACATGACACTCCTATTTGTACACTGCCTCTCCATCGTTGTATTTATATATCACAGTATGATGTTTGCTTTTCTCTTCACACCACTGAGGTGCTTTTAAAAACCTGTCCATCTCTTATCCTCCAAACACTTACTCACATGCTTAAACGGATGTGAGTTAGAGGGGGCAATTAAGGTGTGTTAAGCAATGCACATATTTAAGCATTTCAAGGGTCAAGGCCAAATATTCCTGTCAAGGAGCTGTTACCAAAAAAAAATTGAAGAGCCAACCAGAGTCAAACACACACTAAGCCAATGACAGAGTTCTCTAATGTAATTAAATCTTTTCTGATCTGCACTTACATGGGATCCAAGTGTGCCATTGTATGAAAAACTAAATACTGTAATAACAGTATTCTGCATCCCAGATCTGCTGTTGCCAATGGAAAGGAAGAAAAATTACGTTATTTCTAATTGAGCTTCGGTTTACTTTTTAAGTAAATAGAATATATTTTAATTCATTGGCTTTCAAGGTTTTTTTAAGATGCTAGCCAGAGTGAAAGCAGTCTACCAATTAAAAAATTTACATAAATGCTTATCATATTCTGTTAATAGATTAAGCAACAACAGATTACTCAAATAAAATGTGTTTATTTCAAATGCATTTCAGAAAAAACCATCAAAATAATATCTGGTGTTCAGTTTACTTCTATTTCGTCACAACATAATTCAGTAGCTAATAGAAAGTTTAATTCTAATTGTTAATTTCTTCATTCATGCTATCTCAGATATGTAAATTTGGGTTGCCTTTTTTTTGGTTGCTTTTTTTTTCTTTGTAAATATTTTATTACCATTTTTATAGACACTGTCAAGAAGCTTTTCTTTTCATCACTGATTTTGTGAATATTTAATCAAAAATGTCTTTAAAATTATATTGCTTTTTTAAAAGAAAATTATTTGTGCATTTTTACCTATGTGATTACGTAAATAAATGTTTAGTTAAAGGTACCATTATTGAACTGCTTTTAAGGATGCTCGGTACACAACAGCTGACCCATCATGATGTGATTACTCATGTTGCCTTCATTTTCATTTCAACCAGAATGCAGGGTTTTCTTGGTCCTATTGTAAGAGCAGAAAAACAATTATTTTATGCATGACTGATGATAGTGATGGAGACTCTATATGGGACACAGCAGGAAGCTGAGAACTGCTTGATGCTTCAAAATACTGTGTACTTACAGCACATTCAAATGTTGTAAACTCTAAATATTCTGCTTAATTTTATTTGTAACTTTAGATTTTCTAATCATCTGTATATATATATTTTTAATTCCAATAATATGCTGAAAAAATAGTACTTTTCAAAAAATACATAATGCATCATTTTTAAAGCACAAATGAGTTCTGACTAAGTGGATGCTTTACTAGGCAAACTGGTGTTAGAAGTTAATTGGGTTTGACTAGCAAGTCCAGTTATTGGCACAATTTATAAGCTTTTGCAGAATTGTGACCATTCTGCTATCATACAATAATGTGCACAATGTGAGATCTGACAGTAAGTGCTTGCTGTCTGACAGTAAGTAATGAATACAAGTAAAAAATATCCTTATAAAATAGACCCCTTTTTGAAATGAAATGTAGTACAAGACTATTTTTCAGGATGCTTAAACATTTATTACATTGGCATATAATTAACTTTTCATTGTCTTTCTGTTCTGTGCCAAATCTGTTACAGGAATGGTCAGTTGATGCTCCATGGTGGAGTAAAAACTTCCTAGTGGGGGAAGGATTTTTTTAGAAAATATTATTATATAACTATAATAATTATTCTGTATTTGGGGAGACTTTCTTGTTCTTTCTGAAACACAATGCTGTAACTTTAAATCCTAAAGTAGGATTTCATAAGTCCTGGTGGTCTATAGCCATATAATATTTTTTTTCTTTGTGTGCTTAAATTTCTGCAGATGTTTAGACATGCAGTAGTTCCTTTAGCATCTAGCATAAATTTGAAATCACTGAAGAAAATCTGGCATATGTAAACTGCTGTGTGATACATTTTGGTTTTATTTAGTATTAAGTGAGTTAATCTAAAGAAGAATTTAACCACCACAGAAGTAAACATTGCTGTGAAGTGCATAAAGTTTTACAATTAAATGCAATTTCATTTAGGAGAAGAATCACTTAATTTGTTGCTACTTCTATGATGGCAGTGTTTTTAATTTTTTGGGGGGATTGTGACTATTTGAGCTTGGTAATACATCTATCTCCCTCTATTTTTTCCCTCAATTATCCAAAGGCTGGAAGAAGCTACCTCCCTTGAGAGCTTAACTATTGTTAAAATCCCTGTTTTCCTGCAGGATAACCAACTCCTGGCAATTGCCCTGGAGCCCAGAGTTTGCCTTTGCAGGCTCATGCGTGCACATCACACCACCCGTCTCTTTTCCTGACTGCCAATTCCATTCCAATGAGCTGGCAGGGTGCTCAAATTCACATCAATTCTGTTCCATGATATTTTCATCAAATTGCCAAGCCTTAATTGCATAAGTGGGCTACATGGTTTTTTTTGTGCTTGCACACCATTGTAAATAGGGCTAGCTACATGGAGCTGTCGGTAGGATATTTTGCATTTCAATGTTCTCATTTTTTTTCTGGGGGATCACTTCGTGTTCATCCCCTCATAAGATGGTTTTCTAGGTTTCTCCCTCATATTTCACCCAGAGAGCTTAGTTTGTGCTTGATTTTACATCTCAGCAAACACTAATTTTTTCACTTTATCAAGGAATACAAACAATTCTCAGAAAATATGCAGAAGTTCTAGTTCTTTATTGTGATGTTTCACTGGCACTTGGTGGATAACATTAGTTGACCAAATGCTCTTATAGAATGGGACTGATTCACCATCCACAGCTGTATCTGGAATTGTGGTCTGACTTCTTCACTGTGTGTGCTCAGGCCTGAAATCAGCTGCTGAGGTGATGCCAACGGCAGTTTTGGTACCATTTCAGTGCAAACCCAAGGGGTTCAAGAAGGGAGAAGGGGGTGGGGCATTTGTGTGTGTACTGACTTCTGAATGAGACAGCCGTGAGAACTAGGTACGTATCTTTTTCTTTTTGGTGAATTAGTACCAACACTGACATTATAAACTGTGTTACTATGATTTTTCTCTGGCACATTTCTAAAGCAGTAAGGAGAGTAAATATCTTGCTGTTATAGTTTATGTGGAGAAAAAGTAGACCTGCAGATTCTGATATTGATGTTGAAGATGAATTCAAAGGTAGAGTTTGATTCTGATATTGATATTGAAGATGAGTTCAAAGATAGAGTTTGTGTTTGCTTATAATAAGCATTTAATAGATCATCAGGGTAAAGTCCTGAAGTAGAATTGTTTCCAGCCGTTTTTAGAAAAGTACAGGCAGTGGTGACTCTTTCCATATTATACACAACTGTAATAAAATGATGGAGGGTTTATTTGGATGCTGATCTAACAGCAAAAATTCAGGAAACTAGTTTATATAAAGCTTAAATGGAAGACTTGTTTATTCAAAAGTTTTCTGATTCCATTACCCTAAAATCTTGACAGGCCTGTCAGCCTGACCTTGGTGTGGGAGAAGGTCATGGAGCAGATCATCTTGAATGCCATCCTTCACCATGTACAGCACAACCAGGGAATCAGGCCCAGCCAGCAGAGGTGTACGTAAGGCAGGTCCTGCTTGACCAGCTTGATCTCCATTTACGACCAGGTGACCGATCTAGTGGATGAAGGAAGGGCTGTGGATGCTGTCAACCTGGACTTTAGTAAAGCCTTTGGCACAGCATTCTCCTGGAGGAACTGGCTGCTTATGGCTTCAATGGGTGCACAGTTCATAGGTTTTTACCTGGCTGGATGGCTGGGCCCAGAGAGTGATGGTGAATGGAGATACATCCAGCTGGCAGACAGTCACAAGTGGTGACCAGCTCAGTATTGGGGACAGTCCTGTCTTTATTGACAGTATGGATGAGGGGATGAAGAGCACTCTCAGAAAGTTCATGGCCGACACCACGTTGGGTGGGAATGTTGAACTGCTGGAGTGTAGGAAGGCTCTACAGAGGGATCTGGACAGGCTGAATTGATGGAGGCCAGTTATATGAGGTTCAACAACATAAAGTGCTGATTTCTGTGCTTGGGTCGCAACAGCCCGAGGCAGTGCCACAGGTTGGGGGTAGAGTAGCTGGAAAGCTGTCCAGTGGGAAAGGACTTGTGGGTGGTGGTCGACAGTGACTGAACACGAGCCAGTGTGTGCTCAGGTGGCCGAGAAGGCCAATGGCATCCTGGCCTGTATCAGCAACAGTGTGGCCAGCAGCACCAGGACAGCGATCATCCCTCTGTTCTTGGCACTGGTGAGGCTGCACCTCACGCGCCGTGTTCGGGCTCCTCATTACAAGAAAGACATTGAGGTGCTGGAAAGTGTCCAGAGAAAGGCAATGGAGCTGGTGAAGAGTTTGTAGTGCAGGTGTGATGATGAACGGCTGAGAGAGCTGGGGGTGTTTAGTCTGGAGAATAGGAAGCTCAGCAGAAACCTTGTCACTCTATACAGCTACCTGAAAGGAGGTTGTAGCCAGGTGACAGTCAGTCTATTCTCCAGGCATTCAGCGATAGGACAAGAGGAAATGGCCTCAAGGTGTGCCACGGGAGGCTTAGATTAGATATCAGGAAACATTGCTTCATGGAAAGGGTTTTGAAGAACCGGAACAGGCTGCCCAAGGAAGTGGTGGGGTCACTATCCCTGAACATATTTAAAAGACATGTTGATGTAGCACCTAGGGACAGGGTTTAGTGGAAGACTTGATAGTGCTGGGTTAGTGGTTGGACTCAGTGATTTTAGAGGTTTTTCCAAGCTAAAAAACTGCATTGTTCCATGATTCTGAATAGCCAAAGGTCTAGCTGTGCTCTACTGGTTGCAGCTGCCTGCAGGTGAAGAAACTGCTGCTGTTCTGTTACCTCTGGTTGCCTATCACCAGCCTTGGAAGTGAATATAGTTTAATCACCTCAAATTAAATATTTATTAACTTACTTACAGTAGGCAGTTGAATAAACTGAATTGTTGAGCTGAAACATATGTTCTTATGCTGAGTATTGATTTTTGACTGCAAGAAATTGTTAATTAGTCTGTTTCCCCAGCAGTATGCAATAGCAACTGATATGGGTTCAATGTTTTGTAACTGTTGTCCTTTGTATTTCTACATTTCCCTGAAGTTTTAACTGCTGAGCACAGTTCAGTGTTTCCAGATCATTAATCAATAGGTGCTTTAGAAGTCCAAAGAAAGACCCCATCAGCTGGCTGGTTTAGATGATGGTACTAAACACCTCATGAGAAGACAACCTCTCTCAAGATTCTCCAGGAATTTTTTTTTTTTCAAAAAAAATCCTGAATGTTGATTTCATAAATGTACTGCTGATTTATTTTCTTATAATTCCACCTGTGCTCTTGAAGAAGCATCTTGAAAATTTGCAATATGGAATTTTTCAGCATTATATTCTGAGTCCTGCATGGAGAACTCAGGTACCTATGGAAACTTGAATGTGTTCAGAAAAGCTAATGTGTTAAAAGGACAAGACAAAGAAGAAATTAGACTGAAGAACCCAACTTGACAGGTTAATTCTTTGTTGCATTGCAGTCACTGAGCAAAGTGTTATGCAAACCAGGAAATGCTCTTTTCACTCAGTCATGCTTTGAAATAATTATTGACTTTTGTCCTTGCTGAGGTTTAGGTGGAGACTATTTTCTGTACTATGTGGCACTGTATTTCTATGGTGTATAAGTTGTTTTCCTGAAAAATCACTGTCAACCTCTTCAGTGCTGTGAAGATAGAAACCCAGTCTAGTTGTGGCAACAGCTTTGAATAAATAGTTCATTCATTTGGATGGAATATCAAAATGTACAGTAACCTCTACATCCACCTGCATCAGTGGAAAATGTTTCACATGCCCATTGGGTGCATCACGTAGCACTGAAACGATCAGAGTGACAACCACTGGCTATATCACTTGTACTACTGTCACGTGAACGTGCTCAGATTATTGAATAATTTGGTTTTGGGGTTCAGATAACATATAACAGTAAATACTCTCATGCTATGGANTTGTGGGTGGTGGTCGACAGTGACTGAACACGAGCCAGTGTGTGCTCAGGTGGCCGAGAAGGCCAATGGCATCCTGGCCTGTATCAGCAACAGTGTGGCCAGCAGCACCAGGACAGCGATCATCCCTCTGTTCTTGGCACTGGTGAGGCTGCACCTCACGCGCCGTGTTCGGGCTCCTCATTACAAGAAAGACATTGAGGTGCTGGAAAGTGTCCAGAGAAAGGCAATGGAGCTGGTGAAGAGTTTGTAGTGCAGGTGTGATGATGAACGGCTGAGAGAGCTGGGGGTGTTTAGTCTGGAGAATAGGAAGCTCAGCAGAAACCTTGTCACTCTATACAGCTACCTGAAAGGAGGTTGTAGCCAGGTGACAGTCAGTCTATTCTCCAGGCATTCAGCGATAGGACAAGAGGAAATGGCCTCAAGGTGTGCCACGGGAGGCTTAGATTAGATATCAGGAAACATTGCTTCATGGAAAGGGTTTTGAAGAACCGGAACAGGCTGCCCAAGGAAGTGGTGGGGTCACTATCCCTGAACATATTTAAAAGACATGTTGATGTAGCACCTAGGGACAGGGTTTAGTGGAAGACTTGATAGTGCTGGGTTAGTGGTTGGACTCAGTGATTTTAGAGGTTTTTCCAAGCTAAAAAACTGCATTGTTCCATGATTCTGAATAGCCAAAGGTCTAGCTGTGCTCTACTGGTTGCAGCTGCCTGCAGGTGAAGAAACTGCTGCTGTTCTGTTACCTCTGGTTGCCTATCACCAGCCTTGGAAGTGAATATAGTTTAATCACCTCAAATTAAATATTTATTAACTTACTTACAGTAGGCAGTTGAATAAACTGAATTGTTGAGCTGAAACATATGTTCTTATGCTGAGTATTGATTTTTGACTGCAAGAAATTGTTAATTAGTCTGTTTCCCCAGCAGTATGCAATAGCAACTGATATGGGTTCAATGTTTTGTAACTGTTGTCCTTTGTATTTCTACATTTCCCTGAAGTTTTAACTGCTGAGCACAGTTCAGTGTTTCCAGATCATTAATCAATAGGTGCTTTAGAAGTCCAAAGAAAGACCCCATCAGCTGGCTGGTTTAGATGATGGTACTAAACACCTCATGAGAAGACAACCTCTCTCAAGATTCTCCAGGAATTTTTTTTTTTTCAAAAAAAATCCTGAATGTTGATTTCATAAATGTACTGCTGATTTATTTTCTTATAATTCCACCTGTGCTCTTGAAGAAGCATCTTGAAAATTTGCAATATGGAATTTTTCAGCATTATATTCTGAGTCCTGCATGGAGAACTCAGGTACCTATGGAAACTTGAATGTGTTCAGAAAAGCTAATGTGTCAAAAGGACAAGACAAAGAAGAAATTAGACTGAAGAACCCAACTTGACAGGTTAATTCTTTGTTGCATTGCAGTCACTGAGCAAAGTGTTATGCAAACCAGGAAATGCTCTTTTCACTCAGTCATGCTTTGAAATAATTATTGACTTTTGTCCTTGCTGAGGTTTAGGTGGAGACTATTTTCTGTACTATGTGGCACTGTATTTCTATGGTGTATAAGTTGTTTTCCTGAAAAATCACTGTCAACCTCTTCAGTGCTGTGAAGATAGAAACCCAGTCTAGTTGTGGCAACAGCTTTGAATAAATAGTTCATTCATTTGGATGGAATATCAAAATGTACAGTAACCTCTACATCCACCTGCATCAGTGGAAAATGTTTCACATGCCCATTGGGTGCATCACGTAGCACTGAAACGATCAGAGTGACAACCACTGGCTATATCACTTGTACTACTGTCACGTGAACGTGCTCAGATTATTGAATAATTTGGTTTTGGGGTTCAGATAACATATAACAGTAAATACTCATGCTATGGAGGTGCCCCTTTGAGGTAGCATTGCTGTTAGTCAAGTAAAGATAACACCAGCCCTCAGTTTAAGTAAACTCTATGTTGTCTCAATGTTTCATCACGAATTTCATGGGTGCCAGCAGTACCAAAGGTTTATATGGTTCTTGCATAACTAGTCAGGGAGCGGCATTTAGGATTTTTGCAGGAGTGAAGTCCTGGCTGGCTGCCCAGCCTTCCCTCTCTTTTCCTGGGGGTTGGAACTGTCAGGGGATTCCCCAATAACAATCAATGACCTGCTGGCTCTTCTGGCAGCATGCCATCAAGTTGTGAAACTGCTGAGAATTACATGTCCTGATTCACCCTCACATATGCCAGGGAGCTTCCAGCCAGGAGAATATTCTAACCTGTTAAACAAAGATAATGCATATATTCTACCTCTAATAAATCATTTTTTCCCCCTTTTTAACACAGGGCAAAATATGGTTTTTGTCTGTTGGACTCTCGTGCAAGCATATCCTGAGGTCTCTTTTCATGTTAGGTTTTACTGATTCAATAGAGGTTTCGTGTAATATCTTTCACATAATTTTTTTCTCCTTAAATATTCATGTGAATACCAAGAAAATCTAAATACATAGTCTGGGTTTTCGTGTTTGTGTTAATGCTAAACAGATTTTATTAAAGGTGATGATAATGAAAACAATCTATTTTACCTAAACCTTCATTTCTCATTTTACCTATTACTTTCAACTCTCTTCTGGCTACAAATGCCAGCTTGCTCCACTTTGTATACAGCACAATTTTGCACTTAATTTTTAGGCTACCTTTTGCAGTGAAATACTGGGTTAAGTAATGACTATCTTGTACTTATCTAGCTTTTTTTTCTGAAGAAATTTAATTTACATTGGTTTACAACGACTCCATGCAATGCTACAGGATGGGGGCAGATTGGCTGGAAGGCTGCCCAGCGGAAAATGACCTGGGGGTGCTGGTCAACAGCCCACTGAATATGAGCCAGCCTTGTGCCCAGGTGGCCAAGAAGGCCAAAGGCATCCTGGCCTGTTGTATCAGAAATAGTGTGGCCAGAAGGACCAGGGCAGTGATTCAGTGATTGTTCCCTTTTACTTGTCACTGGACAGGCCACACCTGGAATCCTGTGTCCAGTTCTGGGCCCTTCACTACAAGGACATTGAGGTGCTGGAGCATGTTCAGAGAAGGGCAGTGGAGATGGTGAAGGGTCTGAAGCACATGTCCTATTGAGGAGCAGCTGAGGGAGCTGGAATTGTTTATCCTAGAGAAAAGGAAACTCAAGGGGAGGCCTTTTACCTCTACAACCACCTGAAAGGAGCTTGTAGCAAGATGGGGGTTTGTCTCTTCTCCAGGCAACCAGGAAGACCAACCGTGTTCTGGGGTGCATCAGGTGCAGCATTGCCCTCATTCTCCAAGGGAGGTGATTATCCCACTGTACTTTCCCCTGTGTGCAGTTTTGGGCAGCACAATATCAAAAAGATATATTAGAGAGTGTCCAAAGAATTATGAAGGTGGTGAAGCACCTAGAGCGGAAGCCATACAAGGAGCAACTTAGGTCATTTGGTCTGCTCAGCCTGGAGGACTGAGGAGAGACCTCATTGCAGTCTACAGCTTCCTTGTGAGGGGAAGAGGAGAGGCAAACGCTGATCTCTTCTCTGTGGTGACCAGTGACAGGACCCAAGGGAGTGGCCTGAAGTTGCACCAGCGGAGGTTTAGGTTGGGTATCAGGAAAAAGATATTTACCCAGAGGGTGGTAGGGCACTGGAAGAGGCTCCCCAGGGAAATGGTCACAGCACCAAGCCTGACAGAGTTCAAGAAACATGTGGACGATGATCTCAGGCACATGTGTGATCCTTGGGGTGTCCAGTGCAGGCCAGGATTTGGACTTTGGTGATCCTTTTGGGTCCCTTCCACCTCAGGATATTCTATATTTCTGTCAGCTAGCAACAGGATACAAGGAAATGGCCTCAAGTTGTGCCAGGGGAGGTTCCAGCTGGACATCAGGAAGAATTTTTTCACTATAAGTGTGGTTAAGCATTGGAACAGACTGCCCAGGGAGGTAGTGAAGTCACCGTCCCTGGAGGTGTTCAAGAAATGACTGTCCATGACAATTAGTGCTGTGGTTTAGTTGGCATGGTGGGGTTCAGTCAAATGTTGGACATGATGATCCTGGAGGTCTTTTCCAATCTTAATGATACTATGATTTTATGATTCTATGGTTTTACTGGAAATAGGACTAAGATTCCTATAAAATCTGTTGTGAAACCCTCATATGGTATATGTTCTCAGAAAGCATTCTAAGAGAATACTGAGCTATAAGAATTTATAGAGATTTAATGACATTCTTTGCTGTGAAAGTTAATATAGTGACTTGGACTTAATAGTTTCTTATCCTTCAGGGCCTTGTTAGGTACATTATTAGGGTTCTAAAAGATTTTCCTTGATTATATATTTTATAGTTTCCAGAAAAAAAATATAGAAAACTTTGAGTCCTTTTAGGTGTAGTAGTTGTAGGTCATAGATAAAGCAGGGTATCATGTGGATCAATTAGTCTTATATAATCAGTCACACATACCTGATGCTATTTTCAACTCTTAAGAACAAATGATTCTGCAAAAAATTGCATAAACCTTGCCAAATAATTTCTTGTAAAATCCCTTAGAATGCAAATTCTCCAGAGATTTCTAGCATATATTTTATTATGGCTTCATTTCTGGTACAATTCTGGATTTGAATACAAATGAATTTTAATGGTTAAAAGTTTTATGGATTTTTAAATTATTGCCAACTGAAAAAAAACCCCTTCAAAAATCACATCTAAAGTAGTTACTGCCTTATTAAAAATCAATGTACCACATTTTATAACATACATTTAAAAACTCGTCTAACAGCAAGCAACAGGTAGTCTTACACTTTTGGTGTATAAAAGATGGTTCACTGTGAAATTAGTTTGAGCCTCTCTAAAGAAGAAGCTACCTACAGGTGGATGAACAAGGCATGTATGTGTAATCATTTTTCCTTCTTCTGAACCAGCAGAACGATTAATTTCCCCTTTAAAAAAAGACAAGAGATTAAAGGAAGTATTTGTTCAAAATAATTCAAAAGCTTTCAAGCCACTTAAGTGATTACACTAGTCTTTCAGGGTTGGGTTTGGTTTGTTTGTTTTTCAAATAAGTCTGTCTTTAATAAAGGTGTATTTTGCTTTTTTGTGAGTCAAAACTGCAATTCTTACTTTTAAGGAAATCAAGGTAGTTCTAATCAAAGTGACCACTTTTATTATTTTAACATATTCACAAATGAAAAATCTAGGAAAAACACTTATTAAAATATAAAAGCTCCACAAGTTGTGTTTTTAAGTGGTGATTAAAAATGTGGGTGTGGATTCTGTAAGGAGTTTCCTACAAACCCTTCCAGTTTCATTATGCTAGATTTTGGCAAGCCACCTAGCTGAACTGTAGGACTGTAAAATCCAAAGCTCTTCTGACTTCCTGATTCATATTGCAGATGTCAGACTGTGTCTTGAGAACAGGCAGAAGAGCAAATAATGTACTCTGCGTCATATGTTTTCCCACTGGCATACACCTTTTTCCACCTAGAAGTGCTTACCTGTAAGTACATAGGTCTGTGATTGCATTCTCCTCCATATGGCAGAGTTGACCAAAATTGTACAGCAACAGGCCTTTACAAATTACAAGCCTTTTTTTTCCCCCATACATGCATAGCTGGACAGGAAACTGTGACATTTTTTGGGACAAACCTCCTTTCTGGTACAGCTCCTCACATCCAAATTTGCCTTAGGTGATCTCACATTGGAAGATTCACTGAAGAAATGTTCTTAAAGACAGCTATTAGTGCAGGAAAGCAAGTGGCATCAACCAGTTTTATTTTATTGTTATTCTGGCAAACACTCTCACACACAAATGAAATTCAGATTTGAATTGAGGTTTCATGTATCTGCTTTGAGAACATAGAAAATTATTTAGATCACCTCACAACATACTGAAAATAACTTAAATGAAAAGCCTCAACTACTTTAATGTACTGTGACACACACTACATTGGAATAATTGGGTGTGTGAACAAACAATGTAACTGTACTGCTGTTTTGCTATCACTAACAGAGATGGCCTTAAATACCTCAGCAGCTTTACACATTGCATCTCTATTACTAATACTAATGATATCTAGACAGCAGCCCAAAAGCATAATTACTTTGCCCTTACCATTCCCATTATACTATATATGAAAGAAAAATGAGACCCTAGCTTTTCTACATTCCAAACACCACAGTACTACCAACATGAAGCATAACTGTGGAACTGAGAAAACATATTGAACAGAATACAAATCAAGAGCTCAATGACATAAGCACAGCTCCTTCATGTGCCTGTGAGGATGTCCTCTGTGATGACTTGCACACGATCTGAGCAAAATGCCCTTTTATTTTCAAATGTGCTTTGCCCAGCAACACAAACATGAACGAAACTGACTGTGATAATTTTCAGGTATGTGGTATTTAGTGATGTATGATGGATGCTGCCCATCTAGCTCGGAAAAAAATTTTAACATTTTTAAAACATCTACTCCAGTACATATATTAACTGCAGGTCATATTACTCTGAAAATGTGCTATTACCTATTGTAAAAGCACTTGCATGCCTAGTAACAAACATCCCAAGTCATACAGCAAGGCTGCCTAGATGTTATAATGCAAGGGCATGCACTTTGTTGTTTACAATCAAACGTGTAATTTCTCTTGACCTTACTGGGCATTCTGTATGCATGACACTTGATGTAACTTTTCCTGCCATGGCAAAAGACCATTATCACTGCTCAGTGATAATACCTTTGCACTTTGTGTTTGTGAGCATGACACACAATCTGTCTCAAAAATTCAACTGAGAGTTTTCTTTTCTGCACAGGAGATAATATAGTTTCGATACAACATAATACAGCATATAGCATAGCATGTTGTTCATAGTAGAATCTACTATCAGCCATGTTAGAGAAATCATTTTATTCCTCCCTACTCCTTTTTTTTTTTTTTTAAGGGAAGAATAAATGATATTTCTGGTCCAGCTAGTGGAGTGACAAGGACTGTCGAGCTACATTTCTTCAGTTATCATGAGCCCAGGTGTTAAACATGGCACATGACACCGGTACGCACCATGCAGTGAGGCAGGCGCACTGTATGCTGACAGAGAATCAATAATGAAGTGGAAAAGACAATGACACTCTATGGCACTGTCTCTCTTCCTGACAGATCTGTTCAGCCCCAAAAGTATTAATTCAATTGCTTCAGTGGCATCAGACTCTTAGATTTCATTCAAAAATCAGCACTCATGGGGAGACTGAGAGCAGCATCTATCATGCATAAATATGTTTCATGGTCCTTTCTTTTTAAATACTTAGTTATATAAATTGCTGTTATAACTGATGAAGCCATAGTGTGTTACAATGTTTTCTTCTCAATGATAACCTTTTCTGCAGCAGAAATCCAATTTTAAGTCAGCACTACCCTTGGCTTTACTCCATACTTGAGTATTTTAGGGAGAATTTAGTGACAAATTTAGTTAAAAGTTAATTAATTCAGTTTAGACAATGGAGCTATGCTACTGGTAGCTATATAGTAACAAAGTAAGTTGCATTTGTTCATTTTTCTCTCTACTTTCTCTATTCACTGTAATGACCACTGGGAATGTACAATGTTTTTTACTTTTTGTTCACCACTGCAAATACAGTCACACTCAATATTAGTTTACTTCTATGTCCCTGTTTCTTCCAAAAGGATGGCATCCATGTATTGAGAATTATCAATCATCAAATCCAAGCCAGGGAAGATCTGAGTAATATGCTTGTAAAAACACATCTGAAACATACAGGCTGGAAAAGCTTAGGCAGTTTCTGCAAACAATATTTATCTGCTCTGCAGATAAGTAGAGAACTTGATTGTGTTCTTTTTTAGCTTGCACAATTTTCACAGACTAATGTTACTTAATTTTTAGATCAAAGTGCCTAAACTACATTGAATTTTCATTCATTGAATTTTCATTAGTTGTAATAGACTTTGAACGCTTTCAGAATTTTTTTATTTTTTCAAATTAAGCTATTCACACAGGTTATTTAATATTTATTTGGGTATCCGGAATTTAAGGATCACTCTCTGGATACTTAGACCTCTATTTTTATGTGGGTTTGGACAGAGAAATCACAATGGTGAATTTAGACTACTTTCACATCATCAGATCTAGTAGTCCTTGTGTAATCATGGTGGGGTTCAGCTCTACCATCCATCCTCACGGTTCAGTTTCTGTAGGAGGCCCTACCAGACTCAGATAGAGTCATTCCCACATTAGATAACTAAAAAATACTGGTACTGGAATTGCATCCTAGGATGTGTACTCACACAGAAACTTTAAGAAATAATCTGGAATGTAAACGCAATTTGTGGTAGTGAATCACACAGGACATTCATATCCTTTACTTGAGATTTTGTTTTACATTTATCTAAATTCCCATGGCCAACATTGATGAAAAGGTGTACAAAATCAGCATACAGCTCTCAGTACAAAATAATTCTGAAAAATTTGCTTGACTCAAGATCTGCTGAAAAATCCAGGGAGGGAGTTTGAGTTTCAAACAGTCATAGAAACTTTAAACAAAGCTGAAAGCACACACTGAGGTTCTGAAGGCAAGTTAAGATCCTGCCTAATTGTTATTTTAATTTTAGTTGAGTATGCTTATTTTCTGTACCGAAAGTATATTGTAATATAGAAAGAAAATGTTCACAGAGGGACCTGATTGGAAACAGTATTTCCATTAAAATTGTTATTGGATGTTTCTCTGAGTGAAACTGCCTTAATAAAGCCTTCTTCTGTAAGAATTCAGAGCCCTTCAAACCTGTAATTCTTTCTCGTGCTAAACCAGGAACCCTGCAAGACGTGCCAAAGTAAGATAGCATTTTGAAACAGGATTATGAGAAGTGGATGTTTGCACAATTTTATGAACATGACTCTCTTTAATGGAGGAAAACCAGACCACTTTTCACATCAGTAACTCCTTTTTAAAAAATTATTTTCCCTTTATCTACTTTAAAAAGAGCCTCAAAAAAGCCTGCAGCATGACCCACTGATAGGAAGAATTAAGATCACATTGGAGACAGGGAAAGAAAGCAGGGAAGATGTGTGAGCTGCTATCATCTTCTTCTTGAATAAATAGTTCTTTTTACAATCTGTGTTCATATCTTTAATGTGTAAACTACCAAAAATGTGAAGCCACCTTAGGAGCATGCACGTGCAATCTTAATTTTTGTATTAGAGAAATAAATATTGCTTACAGCATCCGGAGGCTGGGTGTACTGTGTAGAGCCTCATGTTACTCTGACAAGGGTTCCATGTCAAACTGGGGAAATTACATTGTCCCAAATTTTTTCCAACAAGACATCACAGTGGATTATCTGGCTGCCACCACTCATCAGGCTGCAGCTGTTACCCTGCTCTGTCTGCCTGCACCAGCTCCCTGTATCTTGGCTGAAGTCAGATGGGACGCAGACCATGCTTGAAAGCAGGTTGGATTAGCAATAATAAGGAGGCAGACTGTGCAGCCAGTAAAGAGTCAAACATGACTGGTGGTACAAATCCAGGCTCACCCAGACTTTTTTTTTGGTGCTTTGGTTCAAGGGCTAGTGGGGTTTATCCATCACAGCATTAAAAATAAAAGAGTACATTGATGATCTTGACCTTAACGTTATCCCTTTGATTTAACTTTGACCTCCTAATTTTGCACCAAAAGGATGAGGTACTGCTAAAACATGTCAAGAATTGAGAATGTAGGGAGCACTAACAGGAATTTTGTGGCAGTACGTAGAACCAGTGTATTGCTGAAGACTCTCTCTACTTCAAAAGGTTTCATAATTCTGCAGCTGTATACAAATGATCCATTTTGTTAATCTGAATTCCTAGGGTCATTAAAATTTTTTTCTCTGCTCTCCGAAGTGGTTTATTACTTTGAGAGAAAAAAATCAGTTTAAAGCCAGGTAAAGGAGGAAAGCTGACAAAAACATAAATTAGAGGAAGAACTTAATTTAAAAAGTGTCAAAAAGGATAGATAGTCTTAGTTCAATAATAAAGCCTGGTTCAAGAGCCTTCTATCTTAAAATAAAGCATTCGAGCACTCTATTACCTGTGTACAACCAATCTTTGATTTCCAATCTAAGCCTATTTTTGCTTCTTATGTGATTAGCATACAAATGCAACAAAAAAAATGTGGCTACTCTGATGACACCTAGGATGGGTTTTTGACTTTCATGACAGTGTTAGTAAGAGATTCTGTATGATTTTGAAGGTGAGTCTTTAATTAAAGCCTCTTGTTTTTCTGGAACGTAAATATCATCACTACTGAGTCAAGTTATGTCTACACTTCCTGGAATATATTTCATGCTGTGCCTTGTGCTGCATTATGGAGATGCCAAAGAATTTTTGGGGATTTGACCTTTTCTGGGCTACTGTGCTGTGTTTCTGAATGTGAATACTTATTGAAGTCACATGTACTTGGAGAATAGAAACACTATCCAGAGTTGCAAAAGCAACTCTTGTTTTCCCTAGGATTTAATGCTTGCTGGAGCTCTCCCTGATAGAATATCCCTCAGGGTAGTCCTTGTAAGCTACAGTCATTATGGTACTGTTATTTCAAGATACTATATTTAAGTATAATCAAAGCAACATGCTGCAAACTTGGGGAGAGAGCTGTACTTTGCATTAATTTCTTATAAATCTTTTGCTGCTTCTGATACTACACACTAAGCCTAAATTTACCTACCAAGCCAAAGACCAGCAGCAACCTGTACAGCCAGCTACCATAACTTCTATGCCCAGACAAATCTTGGGTAACTCTATTGGAGCCAGTTGATTTTCTTTGAATATATGTTGATTTCCAGTGATGTTGCTCAGTAAAATCATCATATTCAAAACAAGAGATGTAATCCTATTTGTAACTCCACCACTTGGTGTAGAGGGACCACTAACAAACAAACAGAACAAGTCAGTGCAAATAGTGAAAACTGTGAATTCCTTCCTACTGATCCATGCCATTGGTTTGCTTTTTTAGTGGGACCAATTGTAAGAGCAGATGTGCACAATTACATCTCTGTGGTTTCCTTTGGCTTTTTGCTGAGATTGAGAACAAAGGTGCCTGTTATGACGGTGAGATTTGTGAAGTCTGTCATACTTTCTTTGGAACTGGCCTAAGACAGCAAATATATTTCACATAGATCATGGATTGAGATTATTTCTTTCTCCGTGCTGAGAGCAGTGGGGTCTGAGGAGTTTGCAAATAACTCTAATCTTCAAATCTCTCAAAAAACCCCCTAAAATTAAAGTTGTTGGCTATTTGGTTATTTAATTATCTTTATAGCAACAGCTGCATCATTTGCAAACACTCAAATCTGATTAAAATTAAAGATACTGAATTTACTAGCCAAATATCTCAGTCTAATGATCACTGAAATGGCAGTTAGCCAAAATATTTAACAGTTTAATTTCTGGTAGTGCATACAGTTTGAGTTCTTTAGCATCCACTGCCTCATTAATATTTCATTTGTGATGAGTTTCTGAAGTTCTTTGTAGCTAAGTTACAACATCATGAAGCTGGTTACTCCACATTTCTTCTCATAAGGGAAATTGTCTCCTGGGGGATGATAATTGACTGCTTGGGTTGGTTTCAGAGGATGTTGAAGGTCTTCTAGGTTCTTCATAAGTGCCATTTGTGTCTGTAATTTTTAGCCTTCTAAGACAAGCTGGGCGTCCAAATGGACCTGCACTCTTAAGCTGCTCAGCTGCAGTGAGGTGACAGCCCTCTTGAGGGAATGCTGAAACCCACTCTTCTGAAATACAACTTTTGGTAGGGAAGGTACTTGCTCACTTTGTCTCTAGACCATCTCATTAGGAAATACAACTGAGAACGTGATTGCCTTCTACAAAAGCCTAGGATAAAATAGCTTGCAAAGGTCCCACCTAGGTTTCATTTAGGTGGCTTTATTATTGCTACTGTCTGCCTTTGTTTTGCTGCATCACTTTCTTTGGCACTGTTTTGTTCTTTCTCTTGCTTTGACTGTCTCTTAGTTACTTAGATCAGGAAATTTGGTATTTTTCTCTATGCTGTACACAGATTGAGTGACATTTTAAGATATTCTCAGAAAGAGACAAATAAGTGTTATCAATATAGAAGTCTAAATAATGAATAATGACCTACTTGATTTCTCTCGTCAATCCTCTTTTTTCATTATTTCACACAGTATTTAATTTCTCACATAGTTGCATTTTCAGGTATCATGAACTTTTAACACAATTACTTTCTTTCATTTGCACTGTAGTGCACCGTGATAATTGTTCAGAGGAGCTGATGCTGACAGATGCACAAACATAAGAAAACATTCTGTATTTTCAGTGGCAGTATAGCAAACATTGGTTTCAATAGGCTGAGATGTGCTTGTACCTTGAAAGCATGTACTGAAAGTAAGATCTTGCAGGAGTATCAGATTCTGGCATGATATTTATTGTCTGGCTGCAGGGTTCTTACCCAAACTTTTCTCTATATATGTACAATTCTCTTTTCGTTGTTCTTACATTTTAAAAGTCTGTGTAACTTTTTTGTGTGAGGAGGAAGAAAGAGAAATGGAAAGAAGAAAAGTAAAGAGCACATCTAAAGCCAGGAGGACAAATTAATTTTTCCGTATGGAGTTTTTTTCTCCTTTATATCTTCTCTGCTTTTTTTTTATTTTTTTTCTTCATTTCTCAAGATTTTGGTTATGGTGATAAATGTTACCACTTACCTGGCGAAGTGTTCGAAATGGATGGAAAATAGTTGATTTACAGGGTACTTGGGTGATGACAGTACTTTTGCTCTGCTCTAATCTTAGCCAGTTTACAGTGAGCTTTATGCTTACTCTTTGCAATTGCACCAGTTGTTGTTTGGGGCTGGGAAGAAATGTTTCCCTCACTGATGAACTCATAGATGTAGATGAGTCTCCACCTGTCTGTAAGGCTTATCTGTGTAAATGATGAAGTTAGACTCAGCATACCAGGTGACAATGACTAGCCGAGATGCTTGATCCTCTCTCTATTGCTCTATTAAAAACAAGCAAACAAACAGACAAACAAACCAACAATGAAAAAACACACAAAAAACCATAGCAAACCTTCCCTGTAGCACAAGCTCATGGGTCATTACCTAGTATAGCATCTCCTTAGCTGTGTCCTTCATGCCTTCCACCTAGTCATACCAACCTGCATCTAACTCAGAAATTCCTCTCTCTCCAATACCTTATAAACCAAGTCCGTAAGTCCAATGTACTCTGAGAGGACTGGTTAAAGAAATAATGTCTTGGAGGGTACAGATGACATCTGGGTGGCTTTCACAGGTGCCTTACTAAATTTATGGCTTCAGTAAGTCACATTATTGGCATCTAAAGGTGTTGCATGGTCAGGCTTCCTGTTGCTCATGTCTTGTAATCCTGTGTTGTTTGTGGAGACACCACCACTTTTTACTACACAGTAGCTTCAAATTTATACTAATTCAAAATTAAAAATAAACGTGTCCAGGTTCTTGGTAATGAAATATTTTAAGAAGAATAAGATCTTACTTTAAGTCTGAATAGTTAAATTTTGTACTGAATGCATAGTTAATTATAGCAATTTCTACATTTGCAGTAAATAAGGAAGTTTGTAAATATAATAACTCACAGAATGAATACAGTACTATCATGAACAGTAGGTAGAAGAAGAAAGAGGGTTAATAAGGCAGACATTACAATAAGTATATCTTTATGTGTAAATCAAAAGATCTAAAATGTAAAACATTACCATGCACGAGAATTGGCAGTAGAAACAACAGAGCTTTAATCTAAAGTACACTAATGCAGCTCAAGTATAATCAGGGTTGAATAAATATTCATCACCTGTATTATATTATACTGTACTCTGAAGAGGAAAATACAGAAAAAAGTACAGGTCCATATTAAAATTCAGTTTTTGGCTTTGCAAGCTTGTTCAAGTCATTAATTTATATGCAACTTTATAGCTGAGGGCTGACCGGTGTTGCTGCTCAGAGAATGTGCAGTTCTGTCAAAGTCAAAATGTTCCACTGAAGTGGCCAGTTTTGCATGAACTCTGTTTGAAAAGGGAAGGTGCGGGGGGAAATCCAATTCCGTCAGAACAAAAAAGGTTAAAACATTAACTTCTAGCTGATTTTTCTTGTTGACATTTGGTATTGTGCCTTAATACAAAATAACACAGTTGCTACTGAATTCTGAATAATCAAAAATTATCATTTGAGGTTTTTATTGTGCCTTTGCTTTGGTTTGGGAAAGAGCTATGCTTAGAGTCTTAAGTTTGTTTACATATTTTGGAGTCCTTTTCAGATTAAAATAAACAGACATCTGACCCTCCAAGGATGAAACTGTACTCTTTCTCAAGTCCTGAGAAACAAGTTCTTTTATTTTTAATATCTTTCAGCAACACTGCCCTTTTCTTAATTCTGGTTTCCTGCAGTGGTTCCCGTATCCTATTTCTGCTAAGAGCATATATCTCACACCTTTTAAGTTTGCTTTCTACTCAGGAACAGAGAACACAGACAATAAGTTGAAGGTGATGAAGAGAATCAGGCAAAGACCCTTTATAAAATTCACCCAATGCTGTGCCCTGGGAAGTCTTTCTTGTTCACAGCCTGGCTAATAACAATTAGAAACAAAGCTCAGAGAGATCTGAATGTTGCTTGTCCAGGGTGAAGTTACCACAGCTTTCTAAGCCCCTAACGACACTGTAATGAAAGCACACTGCATCTTCCAAGGACTGGTGTTTTCTCATAGATAAAGGTGTTGGGAACTTGACATTTTCAATACACAGAGATTCCTGACAAAAGGGATTTATTCATCACCCCGCACTGGTTAAATGAACTTGAAGATTGCATTAATCACCAGTTGCAGATGGTTTCCACAGTTTTACATTTGTACTTCCAACCACTTTGGTTTCATGTGTTTCAAGCAGATTATTTTTTAAGATGTCAAGTAACATCAACAACTGCTGAAGTTATTCACACTTAATCATTGCTTTCACTTACTGGTGAAAGATCCCCTCACAGGAACCCTTGAGGAAGCTGAAGTGAGATATCGTGTAAGAATATTGTTTCTTTCAAGCAATCTATTCTTCTGAGCCTCAGTTAATTATACCCGTGTTACTACAGTTGCCCTAACTCAAAGGTAGTTAAGGGTACTTAGTTATTCACTCAACTGTGAATAAAGCTCATAGCTTCACCTTAGGTGGAAGTAATTAGCTCAGAAACAAGTAATTTCCAGCTAGGGAGGTGAAAATCCTGTGAAAATAATTGATGATAGGACTAGTAGTAGAAAACAGGTCATCTAGTGCTTGGTCCTGCACCTAAAATATGAGATTATTCTTCCTTCTGTGCTTTGAAATGTCATTCCATTCATCAAGTTAAATATACAGTGGATTAATGATACCAGTGTGTTCTAGCCAAATTATTTCCCTTTTGAGATTCTGTCATTGTAAATGACAACACTATTTCAGTAAGCTTTCATATTCTTTGTAACAATAACAAAAATTTTGGACAATATTACACATATTCATCAGATCCTTTTAATGTAGGTCTGATTTGCAAATTGTTTGTTTCCTTTCTTCTGTACTAGATGAATATGTTACTGGTGAATAAATGTTTCCATTATTCAATTAGTTGTATAGATAGTCAAATAATGTTTAATTTTGTGACCTATTCACATTTTCCCATCAATTGGTACTAAAAGACTCACAAGTAATTATTTTCATTATTCAACCAGCTTTTTAAATGATCAAATAATATTATTAAGTTAAATTCAAATATTATCAACAAATGAAGAAATGAGTATTAGAGTATTGTCTTTCATTATTTGTTTCAATGCATTTGCGTATGCCATGAACCTGCTTTGAGATGTCTCCTGTAAATCTTTTGTACACTCACACGTACGACCGATATAACCACAGACTGAGGAATAAACCTAATGGACTGGAGGAGAAATACTGCAGACCTCACTTCTCCACTGTTGGTATGTAGGTTGACCACATCCTTTGAACTCTGCTTCTGTCAGTGGTTTAGCATGTGCTTTTTTTTCTCCCATAGGAGAAGCTATGGACTACTATTTCAATAAATACAATGTTTGTGTTTTAGTGATGTTAATGCTGCTAATTGGAATTCATTGTTCAGCCTGAAGGCAGATTCGTTTGCAAGTTACAGACTTTCTTTCCAAGCCAGTTTTGGATTTTTACACCACTTATTTTTATTTGGTATATTTTGAATTCAGTCTGACATGGTGTTCACAAACCACTGGTACAAATATGAAAGAATATTAGTGTAGGCACAAGAACACTGCAGTGCACTTGACAGATGGAAAAGGTTTATGGTGAATGTATCATTGCCCTATGGTGGAGAACAACACCGTTCATAGATTAATGTTCATTTTATTACAGTCATACCTTACCCTCAATCTGTGTGTAGAACTGTCTGTGAAATCATTGTGATCTGTGTGCATCAATCAAGGGTAGTATATGACACTCAGGACCATATTTTCAAATGTCAGCTCTTGGCATCTGGAAATCCTCTGTCTTATATGTCCAAAATATTTCTTTATATGTGCAAATATTGGTGGTTACAGAATGTTTTTGTGAGTGAGAAGTGAACCTGAAGTGTGTGAAAAATTCCCTGATTTTGATTTACCTATTGAGTTAAATTGAGCCATAGGCTTAAACCGGGTGCACTCAATTAAAGCAGTTCCACAAGATTTCTGTTCACAACAGCATTAACGCAATTTCCACCTGGCTGTATGGCAGTGCTACCCCCTTGCCATGTAGATCAGGATAATAGCTATTATTTAATTACTAAATCTATTAAATTTGGTTATATATAAACCAAGTTAGCAGTACCACAGTTCTGAACAAAGGCTTTGGACCCTATGAAGGCCTATGTTAACAATTATTTCAAAAGAGTTTTGCATCATTTGAGAACCTGCCTATTTGCACTGTTTATGCGTGAGCAGTGTCTGTTTATCACCATTGCTGATATCTCAGACTTCAGATAATATAAAAAAGTGGTCCCTGAAACAAGTCTGGGATAATCTCTTCTTTACAGTATACAGTCAAATGAAGAAACAATTTTGTCCACACTTGCTCTGCATGACCTCTACACTTTGTGAATCAGCAATGACATAGGACTGTATTCTTCTAAATTGATATTATTAGAAAAGTCCTCTAACTGTTGAGATTTGAGAGGAATAATTTACCGTCAATATAATTTCCTGTGTCTCCCTTTGTGATGCTCTAATGAAGTTATTATAGTTTGGCCCTTCAGCCTATGACAGATTGAATTTTCCATGACTTGATGATGTGACAAAGTCATTGCTCAAAGGCAAATATACTTTGTAACTGATAAACTAATGCAAATTAATTTATACTTCAAGTAAACTTTTTAAAAAGGCATCCTAGTTTATTTTTAAATTCAAATTGAAACCCAAGCACTATAATAATTTAGTGGTGTCAAGAAAGCAATAAGTACAATCTGTGATGTGAAAAGAAATATTGCTACAGGATTAGGGAAGTTTCAGAACTTTAATCTTTTATTTTCCGTACTGTTTGACTATGATGATGGCCAATGTCCTTTTAAAAAACTTTAGCTCTATCATAGGCTGATTTAGGACAGAAGGAAGAACTGGATGTAAAAGTAATTTTCACTTGTCATGTTCATGCAAAGAATACGTGAATTATTACTCTCAACAACAAAAGCTTTACCCAGATTGTCAATTCACTTATTTCATTGCCTTTAGGCCAGAACTCTGGACAAGGGTTTGGTGCTGTCACATATCCTTTTCCATCTCATTTAAGTGATCTGGCCTCTGTTTTGGGAATGCATTTTTATTGTGCTGTTAAGCCCTGTGTCCCACACATGAATATTTCATATCTCTACTAAGTGCTTACACTGAATATATTAGCCCCTGGTTTTATTTTTTTTTTCATGCCTGTTGCCACAAATAAGGTGGTAAGCATGGTCTAAATATACATGAATAATCCTTTATGGGATGGGAATTTTCAGACGCCAATAACAGCTACTTTCTCAGATTTTGGCTAGGCTATTGAAAATGTTTAAACATAATCTGTCCATCATATTACGTAAGCATTTTCTATTTATATCTGCTTTACCAGTCCACAACAAACATAATGAGCAATAAATGAAGCAGTGGCCAAAAGACACGTTTATGACTCATGCAGATGCCAAGGGACCATCCTAATATGGGCACTGCTTGGCATTTCTGCTAGCAACAGACCAGAGCGTAACTCTTATTTGACAGTAGTTTTTAAGTTTACAGTCAAAGCCCCAGACTTTACTCACCTTAATGTAAATTAATGTGAAAGTTACAATTGACTTATTCTACTTAATATGAGAGATATCAAGGACTGGAGACAGTGGCAGTTCAAACCAGTATTTTACATCCAAAGCACAGTACAAACAAGAACAAAATTTGTCCCATACTGTGGTAAAAAGAAAACATGTAAGTGTGCCCATTTGGTAATAATCAGACAGACCTAAACTAAATTAGCACTGGAATTTAGCTACACCTATTTTCTAAGAAACAAGCTTGGCTGTGGTAATGGCAAAGATTCATAATCTCATTTCACCCATTCTTGTGACGACTAGAATATTTCCCAACAATGAATCTCCTGACAGTTTATGCAGATTGCATCTATAGAGCAGAAAATATATGTGCACTTCCCATGAGTGATTTTGAGATGAACAACGGAAATGGAGCAAAGAATGAGTTAATAAAAGGTCAAGGAGGACACCTTATATCAAGTTAGAGAGGAATGATCTATGTTTTGGGCCTGTGTAGAAACTTCCTTCCATGGTATTCTATCCTAAGGTTTAAAAAGAATATGCTAGGGGACTTTTCAACTCTTCTGTTTCTCCCATTTGCACACTGGAGTTATGACCCAAATGTACAGGTGCTCCAGGAGACGTTCTTGGGACTATCTGGTCGTGGAGCACCTGACAGATGAACAGCTATACATAAACATTCTATCCTGTTAAGCATTTCGTATTTACTAAGCATAGTTATGTGTCCTTTTGCTGTGGAAACAGGGCCCCCTCTCCATCCTCAGAAGGTGCTGCAGGAACCACGTCACTATTGTTTAAAATCACGGTAGCCTTCCCTGCAAAATGCAAGCTGTACATGCAAGGCTTGGCAGTGACACAATGATCTTACCAATGTGCATCTCTGAAATAGCCTGTTTCTTGGCTACACAGAAGAAAGCTGTGCTAACATTCTGAGTCCTCCTCCATCAGTGCAGAACAACTTCAGAAGTCAGCTATATTATAATACTTCTGTCTGACAGATAAAGTGCTTTGTATAAAGTCCACTTCTGCTGATACAAACTGCTTAGTTGATTCCCTGTACTTCCAGTGAGACCAATCTCCTTTATTCAACATGAAAAACCCCTTCGTCAAGAAGTTTACATGAAGCTGTAGAGTAGGATGCAATATTTGTTACACAGGGAGTCAGAGAAGCAGCGTTATTACCACCATGCAGGTTTGGAATTTACTGACATCTCTGCTTCAGACTGGAGTCTTGCCACCAGTTTATACTAAAAGCTTGAAGCATGCTGAGTTCAATGGAAGCTTTTTGCATTAAAACCTGAGTGCTGCATCTCAAGCTCTAGGTGCCTATTTGCTGACTTTTCAGAAATAAACATGTTAAAAACCCTTTTTAAGTGTTAGAAGAGGCTCCATATTATCAAATGAAGTTTCTATCTATATGTTTTATTTTGTATTTATTTTTCAATCAACTGCATATTAACATCTGATTAGCAACCATTTGTTTAAGAGAGCATATCAGGTTATCTGGCTGAAGATAACAAAGCATGTTTTCCATAGAGGCTTCCAGACTAGAGGCTACACAGATGTGCCTGAGTTAAAAGGATCTCACTGTCTACTTTGAGAAGTGTAGATGGCTTCTGTATTTAGAGAAAACTCATCTGAAGCATCATAAAATAAAATGTACGGAAAATATAATATTCCATAATTAAGATTTCTAATGAATTGCCTTGTTAATCCATACAGTGTATGCATGTTGCAAAATTTTCCTGGCTTAATTAGTGCACTTGCTGATTATGTTTATTTCCTGATGTACACACTGATTAAGCATTGTCCATACACTGAGGCTTGAAGCGAGATCAGTCTACAAAATAGTACCTAGTCATTTAACTGGAGACTCGGAATGCAAATAGATCAACTTATGTAAAATTAAATTAGTTCTAATAGAACCCATTTTGACTGAGCAGCTGGTGACACATTATAAACAGAATTCTCTTGTTATGTGAAATAAAGGGCTTCTGCTAACAGATGCTTATATACTTTTAAGCCACAAAAAATATTGTATTATGTTTAAGGTCTAAAGTTAATGAAAGAAGATAAATTCTGAGCTTGTTAGGTAACACTTCTGCACTGGATCTCAGCATTCTCATCTGAATACTGTATGAGGTCAGGTAGCCCTTTGCAATGCTCCATGTAGGAACTTAAAAGTGAGTAATCACTAAATCATGAGTCTCACAGCTAGCACATCAAACCTTCTCTCTTTAACAAGCAGTGTCTGTCAGCTGACTTTTGAAATACACTATTAAGGTTTGGTACTGTCCCTTAAATCTTAATTATTTTGTTCTTTTAATATAAATTACTACTTTTTGTTTATTATTTTTTGGGAACATAATTTCAGACTTCACACTCAAACCAGCCATTACGAAGCAGTTTTGTGCCGTTCCTAGTCAACATTTGACAATGGACTGCAGTTTTTTCCTGGGAATGCTGTCAGACATTCTGAAATGTGTAAAGCCCCAGTGACAGACATTTTCTTGGTGACAGAACATTTAGTGTTCTGTAAGAATGAGTCTGGTGCGTTTAAACTCCTGGTGCACTGTTTATTTATGGTAAATTTGAGCCTTCAAGAAAAGGAACAGAAAAACTTCAACAGAAATAAATAAATAAGCAAGTGAGTAATACATTAAAGGTCTAAATTTGTTTTTTCTGGCTTTAATGGATTTAACTCTGGTCATGGATTTATTTAAAGATAACTTTTTGTGAAGAAGACATTATACTTACGGGCTTCTTGATTCCTGTTCTGTGTTTGACAATGCTTACCCTGGCAAAATTTCTCTCCTTAACTGACTTTCTACATACAGCAGCATGCAAATTAATGCATATGGATGCTTTAAAACATTATAAAATTAGTCATGTCTGTGGTAAGTTAATTAGGAAAACAATCACATGTTTCTTTTTTTACTCCATTTCTGGTGAATTTGTGATTGCATTTTAGTTTTTAGTCAGTGGCACCTACTAAGCAGAATTAAAAATATTGGTTGATCTGGTAGATTATTTTGTGGCTTTACTCAGTTTTAATTTAATATCAGTGTATTCTATGGAGTTAGAGGTCTACAGAGTTTATGCCACAGTATTTTAATCAATTCTTGCAGAACCTAGATGAGTAAAGACAGATGAAAGTCATAGCAATTTAAATATATAATTCTCACTATCATTTGAATACATGAGCAATAAAGCTTAACTCAAAGAATTGCATTTGTACTTATTTTCTTAATGCAAGGTTGAACTATGAAGATGAGGATTATCAATTAGCATGGATCTTGTACTACATTTGCTACTTCTTTTTGACTACCTGGAAGATACACTAGCTTCACATTTAAATAAAATCATCTGAATGTACATTTCTTCAATTATCTATTTTGTGTATTTTGTTTGAAAAGGTGCAATAACTTTTATTTAAGGGACTTAATTTTTATCCTTATAATTTGGCTATCTGTTTCTGTGGGGAAAAGGGAATTCAATGTTGTACATATACAATCAAACATTGATATTACAATTGCTGCATAAAATTATAGTTTAGATACATTATAAAAAGTACTGAAACATTCTACACTTAGAACTGACTTGTAAAACAAAAAATGTGTTTCATGTATGGTTTGATATTTTATGACAAGTCTTTCACGTGTTTATTCATACATAGACTTGAGGAGGAAAAAAATGTTACTGATTGTTCAAGACTTGATAATTAATTTCTTCTTGCACTTTGAGTACCTAAACCAGAAAGTATTTTTCCTGGATACCCAAAAAAGCTTGGTTCAAATTTTCTTTGCTAGTAATGTAATAACAGCCTTTTCACACTCTTGTTTTCTGAAAAAGACTTCTGCAAAACAATTCTACTGTTTTCATTAATGTTTGGAAAGGATAATTTTAACATGAAAAGCTACTCTTTAGAGTATTCTAGAGAAAGAATACACAAAGAAATACACATTAGGTACTTAGGCAGTAATGTTAGGAGGCATTTTGTAAATGTGAAATGTAAATTTTGTCCTTAAATACAGTCCTTTATTCCATCATTTCAATTAATAAACATGTGTGAGAATTAAATTTTTAAACTAATTTCCTCCATAGTCACTTAAGATTTTAATACTGCAGAAAAGAATTGAAACGTGGGAATCTTTTAGCAACCCTCACTGGTACATTATAGTTCTGCTCCAAAGAGCTTCCAAACTATGAGGAAAAAAGCCTGTCCTTTGAACAAGTGTAGTTTTTGCCTCTTGTGTCTAAAAAGACAAGAGTCGTTATACCCAGGAGTTGTGCTTGTAAGTGTGGTAGGCTCTTAATTTGCCGGCCTTATGCCTTAATGCAAAGCTGTTTAAGTTGAAAGGATGTTCTCACCTATTACTGTAATGAAAACATTTAAAAGCTTTAGGTTCACTAATCACAGACACAACACAAAATCTAGCTTGATGTCTTTTTGCAGATATTAGAAGCAATGAAACAATAGATAAGAATGGACTTTAATCTACACCAAAGTTTTGGAGATCAGACTGAATATCTGAATTTATATGCAATTAAATAATTCCTTCAAGGATGTCCATTTTACCATGTCTCATCTCTTCTGTGTTCCCTTGAAGACGCTGAAAAAAACCCACACCAATATGACTTCCAGTTATTTGAAAACAATCCCAATGTAAGTTTGCATAACCTCATCCTTTTACTTGCTGCTTGTTGTTTGTCAGCAGCCTTTAATGGTGGTGAAACATCCAGCTGACTGAAAAACATTTACTGATAGTCAAACCTTTGTGCAATAGAAACTGAGGCTAATAATATCATACCTGGGCACTGGTTATTATGGTCACAATTTACATTCCTGACACTGTCTCTGTGGTCTCACCCATTCTATACCCAGAAAAAAAGAAAAAGAGCACACTTTCCAGTGTGAAATGGCTGAAATTTAAACAGCCAAAAATCATTCTACCATTAAGCAAGAAGACAATACAAAGCAAGCAAACTCAATCCAAACACATTTAAATTGCTGCTTTAGCCCGCATGTCCTTTTCACGTTTCATACCAAAAAATGCCCAAACCCCCCCAAAAATCCCAGAACAAAAGAACACAAAAAAAATCCCCCCAAAAAAACACTAACCCCAAAGTAAACCGGGATCACAGCTCTGAAAAAGTGCAAAGCTTCCTAATTTTCCCTTTCTAAAATGTATCAACTGCAAAATGCCAGTGTGCTAGGATCAGAATTAAAACCACATGAAGTGAAATATCAAACTTTATGCTCAAAAGAACTAAGAAAGTTCCCGAGACACAACCTTAATTTAAAGAAGAAAAATTGCAAGAAGTCATGCAGAGCAGTATTCTCCTCCCCTCCTTGGAAATGTGCAGCTCTTTATTATGGAAAGGCAGTAGCCCCTCTATAGTTAGGGTTGCAATCAACTTCCATTATAAAGCCCTATTTTAGCCCCCTGTAACTTTGGCTTGTAAAATTGGAATACAAATTGCCATATTTTCTCCAAAAGCAAAGAAGAATAGCTGAGGATTTTTTTGTTTATTTAGTGGGGTGTGGTAATTAGATTTTATTTTTAGCGGTTTTTTTTTTTTTTTTTTTGAGGACAAGTTGTTTAACTGTTACAAAGTTTAAGTGAGTAAGGAAAAATCAACACGTTTAAATTTTTAGGATTTTGGAGATTTTTACAGTTGCTGCCATATCTGCCCTTATTAGTTAAAATTATTTTCAAATAATTTAATAAAAAACCCTGTTGCCTTTTCTCTCTTAGGAGGGATGGGCTAATTTTTCTGCTGCTGCTGACAGTAACAATATTTTGCTGGTGACTTTTATGGACACAGGACTAGGCAGTCTTATCAATATTTTCAAAAGCAAGTCATGTTTGGGAGTGTGGTGTATATCTCAAAGTGGAGCATAATTCACGTGTTGATCTACCTGGAGTTTTTGAGCAAGTGATTAGTTTCTGGGGCTCTCTGCATATTCTTGGTTGACATTTCCAACACAGTGAATGGCTGAGCTTTTAATTTAAAGACTGCTTTTAGAAATGCCAGAAGAAAACATATACTTAGTTACTGAGGGCTAGTGACTAATGACACAGTGGTTTACATTAGCCACTCCCAGCATTCAGCCTTATTTATCACGCTTGGCTCATTTCCTAGGATTAGGTCCAGAATAGCCTCTGGCCATGTAGGCTGTTCATCAAAGTGTGTAAGAAAAGAAAGCAAGTCTAGTCCATGGAAACATAGTTCCCCCTCTTTTCAGATGGTTGTTATCCCTTTCTGGATTTAAGCTTTTTAAATACTTTATGATTAAAGACCAGGCATTCTTGTAGATCTCATTGATTCACTGAGGAAAAAAAAAAAAGACAAAAAAACCCTCTTATGGCTCTCCTTTACTATTGTGTAAACTGTTGAGAAAAAGTTTATAATACTATTTCCATTCTATTAAAATTATCTCTTCAGTGTTATAAAGAACATTTTTCTGCCCTGAAGGCTTAATTAAATTATGCATAAAAATTACATCTATATGTTTACATATTTATATAAAATACATATTTGCATATAGATACTTGAAAACTGAGATTATTTTACATGTACCTATTTATAGTGGTTTGGACAGCCAGAGTTTGCACACACTGTGTTATAACATTAAGTATTGTAATTGTTTACTGCATTAGTAAGGTATTTTAAAATCCTAGCAAGATGCAAAAAATGTAGATTTAAATCCAGTTGTGATCATATACTCAAACTATTGCATACACAGACTTTGGATCCTTTTCACGCAACGTTTAAGATGTCTTTATAAGATCACTGTGTTTTATGGCATAATTTAACTCTTTGAATACATCCCAGTAAAGTTATTCAAAGTTCAGCAACATTATTTTAATGTTAATAAAAAAATTGTGAACAATATAAATTCAGAAATTTTAAAAACAATGAAACTTGACAAGGTTTTAAAAATAGAAATCCCTGTACTAGGAAGACGGTTCTACTGAACAAATCAGACTGGTTTTAATAGGATATATCTATAAAATATATCCTAAAAATTTAGAAGCAGAAGGAAAATCCTGTGCCAAAATCCTGGCGAGTTAAAGAAGGAGGAAGATGCCAATATTTTCTGTCTTTATATCCACAAAAGATATATTTAAAAATACTTCTTTCAACTGGCTGTTTTCATCGTGATAATTAATGTTGAGACCCATTTGAATTTTGGTTCACCATGTAGAATTTTTAAAACCCAGGAACACTAAGATCACTGTTTCGACAACATCATGAGGGTTTTCTTTGGAGAAGAACTATGTTCTTCACATAAGCAGAAAGGAGAAAGGAAAATGATGTGCAGGATTTCCCCGGAGGAAGCATCTGTCAGGGATCAGGTAAGACATTGCTGGCAATAGGTGTTGGAGTTTTGTGTGTGTTGCTGAGAGAGCAGCAGAAAAGGTTGCCTTGGCACTTTCCCAAGGCATGGCTATCAACTACAAAACTCTAAAGAACCACAGCTGGAAGCCAAGGGAAATACGAGGGCAGGAACTTAGGGTACAAGACAGGTGTTCAGCAGATGGGTGTTTACCTGTTGAATTCTCTAATCTGGAAAACTGTGGAATGTGAGCAACAGAAACAGAGCAAGCAGACACACCTGCCTGCAGGCAAATCCAAATCAGAAAAAGAATGTTTCCCACACAGAAACTGGAATGGTCTTAGTTGCGACAGGTAAGCTTTAATAAAAAATACATAAGGAAAATTATGAAGGGAATCGAGGGAAAGACAGAGATTAGGATATTTAGACAGCTATGTTGAGTTTTGTGCTTCTCAGTACTATTTGGATTAGGTGGGCTTTGTATTAACATTTTCAGGGCTCATTTGGTCTGTTAGAAATAATTATATTCCCAAACATTCTTACATTTATGGCACATTCTTACATTTATGATGGTGTGTGAAAGGTAGGAATGGGACATACAGTCACAAACACTTAAAATAGGCAGCAAACAGATCAATAATTTAGAGGTCAAAAATTCTCTAAAATAAGGTTTACATAAACAGAATAATTTTGCTTTCTGATTCAAGACTTGAAAATTACTAATATATGACATGATCCAACACTGTGACTCAAAAGAATTTTTCCAGCTGATCAGCTATCTAAAATGCAAATGAAAATCTGGTAGTACCTAGGACAGAAAGTTACCACAATAGCAATATGATTATTGGTTTTTTTATTTATGCATTTAATAATAAAATGATTAGGAGAAGGATGTGTTTGAAGGCTTTTTTTAATTAGCAGCAAGAGCTGAGAAAATTTGTTACTATTTAGCCTTATTATGTGAGTTTTTGAAAGGTTTAATCCATATTTGACATCACCTACACCTAATTTTCAGTGATTATTAAATAACTGCTTTCAGTTACTTATTAAGGCTATATTTTAAAGTAAATAAGACTGCAAAAAGACAATTTTTTCCCCCTAGTTTTAAATCCGCCTGAGTTTCATAAAACTGCAACTCTAACCAACACTATTCTAATCTCGCTTTCAGCGAGGTACAATCCCAACAATAAGCCCCATTAAATTACTTTTTTACATCCTTCGCTTGGAGAGTTTTCCGTAGTCCTTTGCATACGTTTATAGAAAGCCTAAGAGAATTGGGTGCATGCCTGCACTAAGAGGCTTCAAGAAAACTCACCTGAAATGTTAGTTTTCAGCTTTCTGTGGTACAATATATTGGCAGGAAAGGAGTACTTCAAAATTTGCTGGCTTTCTCTTGGGTAATGTTGAGCAAACATTTAAGAAAGAAATTGGCTAGAGAGAAGATGAAATCTTTCTGTTATTTCAGCGGATAGAGTATTTCATGGAGAACATGTTGAAAACCTTTACATTCCCACGAGCCAATATATAATTTTAATTGGATGATTGTTCCCTAGTTAATATTAGTTCAGGTACCTTTTCTTCTTCCTCCTTTCTAGTCCTCTAAACTGACACTTTTGAAGGAATATATTGTACAAACATGGTTAGTACATTTTCTAAGTGTCACTTCAAAGTTGAATGCTTAATGAATTGTAGTTTTTATGTTATGTATATATCAGCCGGCTTTCCTCAGCATAAGCCTGCTAAAATGACTCACTCCAGGCTGATTTATTATTTTTATTCAACCAGGTGCTTCATGGGTTTGGCAACTTTGGCAGTGTCATTGTCTATAATGACTCTGCACTTGGTGCTTGATGATGCCAACGCATGCAATGAATTTACTGGCACCAGCAGAGAATATTTCATTCCCTTATCTCTTTGTGAAGAATCAAGCTTTGTCTCCCATACTGCTTGTTATTCAATACGTCTCATGTAATCTCTCTGACTTCTTTGACACCTCTCCCTTTCAGGAATGTTTAGTTGTGATTCTGCTGAGCTCATAGCTCTTCAGAGGAGTAGAAATATGTCTGCTATGTTGAAGTTTCTTTATAATTACCATCATTCTCGATTTTTTGTCTCCTGATGTCTCTTAGGCATCTCTGTTTTGTCTGGGTGGTAGAACCATAAACAAGTTTTGTCTCTTTTAAATAGATCTGGAATATCATTTGGTAAGATGGGGGGATACAGAGGGTATGTCTATTTCTGCAGAGGAGGGAAAACTACATTTTTTTACTGTATTAGTCTCTCCTTCATAACTGGAAGATAAGCTAAATTCAGTGAAAACATTGAAAATTTTAGTACTATTAAGTACAATATTCATGGTACTTATTTAAAGTTCTGTGCAGTTTTTGAAATTTTCCCTGAACTTGAATAGCAGTCAGGTAACTGCTGTACAATCTGCAAGGAAGTTTTCTTTGTCAGTCTGGTTTATCTGTTGTATTACCACCATTCATTTACATTTTTATCTGTGGTCTTTGAGGAGTATTTTATTTATCAATTGAAGGCTATGAAGTCTTGCACCTGAGCATTCATGCACAATTTCTTACCACAACTATTCTGAATAGTAACTACTACATATTGCTATGCACATTTCTTTCACTTGTGTTTTTGCAGCAAGACATCACTCTCTCCTATTATATTTCACTTTTACCTAAGCAGCAGTTTGAGGGATAATTTAGGTTTTTTTACGTTTTTCTCATTAGTCTTGCAAGCTTTGAACTTCCTATTGCTTAGAGTATTAAAATAGGGTGACTGTTGCAACCTAAAGTTTTGCTAAGTTTTAATCACTTACATCCTAAGAACATTTTTTTTAAATGGATACTGAACACAATCCAATCTGCCACTTTTCCATTACTTACTGCACTGCAAACCATGCAAAATACAAAGTTGTGTTAAATCTGAACTTTAATTAGGATTGATTTAATGACAAAGGTATTTTCTTTCTTACCTGAGTGTTTCAGTGGAATGTAACAAATACCTTTCAAATCCAGCTTTTAGGAAGCAGTTTTCAATATGCATGGCACTACACATGCAACTATATAGATAGTAATCATACAGGAAAAAGTAATCTGTATCTACAAATTTTACTCATCTTCTCAGTCCCATGTTCTTCCCATGTTCAAGAGGATCTGAATAGCTCTGCTAAATGAGCTGCATCTTTAAGGTAAATGAGGTGCTTCACAGTCTAGGACTATACTTGACCCTGGAAAAAATAAAGACAGTGACCTAAATGCCAATGTCTATGATCAATTAAGGCCATGCACAGAAAATCACAAAAAAAGGGGAAAAAAAAGCTAGGAAAAAGCTCCATCTGGTTCAGAAGACAGTGGCCAGTCCCATAAATAACACAAGCTGTCAGGAAAACATCATTCCTGAAGTACTCTGTGTATTGGCTTTCTGTCCAACTCCAGATCCACTACAAGGAGCTTCAGAGCTTTGCATAGGCTTGGACCAAATCTTTCTCTTCATCTCACCATAAGTGCCTTGTTCATGAGTTATTTCAACTTAGCAAGGTGGAGAATGAAATGTACACAAGTAAAGAACATGGACATAAACAATTCTAGAATCTTATTGCACATGCACACATACACAGACACACACACACACACACAAAAACCCACATACACACACACACAAAAAAAAAGTCTAGGTTTTCATTTTAGCTGAGCTTTTCTGAAACAAGAAAAAACCCATCTGCAACACTGTGTTTGGAAAATGTAACTGCAAACTCCATACCAAAGTGTGAGGGAAAGATGAACAATAAGCTTTACTTTATAACTTTTTTTTTGCAATCATTCTCTTGAGATCTAAAAACATTTTTACTAGTTTCTATTATTAGGTATCTATTAAAGGTGAGAGCGCTGGGTGATGTACATTTGTATGATAAATAAATAAATAAATGTTCCTGTAAGTTTATGACATTGGTGCACAATAGAAATGTGCCTGTGTTGTTTTTTTTTTTTTAGTTGGAAGACAGGTTCAATAAAAAATGGAAATACTAATAGAGAACATGAGCAATGCTGAGATTGTGTTGAGCCCTGACAAAAGAGGAGGAGAATCCACAGGCCCAGCACTGCCTCTGGAGGTTTCTATCACTCACTTCGAGAAAGCATGTGGCATCCCAATTTTCCTTCAGATGCCACTCGGTGTCTCCTCTCTGGTGTTAAATTTAGGGCTCAGGGTATGTGGGCTACTAGGAGAGCATTGAAAATTGCTTTCAACAATCTTACCAATTTTGAGGAGTTATCACATGTAAGGGGTAGCAAGGCTCCTTGGCTCAATTCTGCACTATATCTCTGACACATGATGGAGCCACTCCTTTCCCAGAGTGTTTCATCAGTTTTACTTAAACATCCTTCCCTCTACTACAGAGGGAGACAAAGGAATCTCCATTTTTCTAAGGTCTTCCCTGGGGAACAGGACAAAAGACTAATAGTTTTTAGAAGTACACTTCCCTAGTTAAACACACAGTTTATAGCTGAACTTTATTTCTGAGGAATCAAATGGTTACTCCCACACCCAAAGTATCAAAGCATGTGAAAGCTGTGGCATGAACACGGTGAAGAGACACTGTGGCTATTTTGCTTGCAGAGGCTTAAAATGGTGATGGCTACTCCTGCCTGTTAATCTGTTGAAGATAAATAGCAAACTGCTGCATTTACTTCTCTCTGGTTTGCATTCAGAAGACAACACACAGAAAATTCACTTTGAAACATTTCCTTAAAGGTGCATGATCAGTCCCTAGGGAGAAAGCCACAGCCCGGGGAGAGCCTTGTGCTTGGGTTGGATAGTGACAGATAGCAATAGAATAAGGTACTCAGTGCTCCGAACTAAGAGACCATTATGTGTGCAGCTCACAGTGAGACCACGGCAGAATAAAGCTTCCCCCAGCCCCACCCAGAAGTGTGGCTGCCTTTGTAATTTTAATTGGTCTGTGTTTGTGGAGTGGGGCCTCTATTTACTTATGGCTTGGGGCTTGTGTTTACCAAGCCTGGTGGAGGCCAAGTGTCATATCACTGAAGCTTAGTTCCTGCAAGCTCTCCTGCTATATCTTGAGGCACTTTTCTTTTCAGTATCTGTGCCTGTCTAATTCACGAGCTTCTGTGAAACAAGCACAGGAGGGTACAAGGCCTACAGGGAGGAATTACACCTAATTACTCAAATAATTGCTAGGCTGTTGCCTTCTTAGTCACTGAAAATAATTTCCAGGTCCCTGGCTTTTATAGATAGTCTTCTAGAGGCAGGAGGACACAGCCCCCTTTTTAACTCAGCCCATTCACTCACAAAATCAGAACACTCGAGCCTGCAAAATTAATAAGCACCACTTCCATTACATATATTTTAGGTTGTTGTTGCCGTGGCGATAAAGTCAGGGACATTGAATCTCCTCTGTTGAGCCATTGTTATCATCCCTGGCCATCTGCTGCAGAGGAGTGATATTCCATCTCATTTGCATGATGACTGATATATGGGAGGTTTGGAAGGACATATGCCACAGCAATCATGTGATGAAAATTAAAGTGAAAGTTTTGGGCCCAGAGCCGAAAAAAATCTGTGTATGCGCATGAGGCTGTTGATGTGCAAATGTGAATCATATTGAGAAGGTTTGAATAGGGAGGTGTGACGTAAAGAGGGGACACAAACGCAGGTGCTTATCTCTAGGCAGTCAAAGGCGCTGGATGTCATATCATGGGAACTACCTTTCAAAGACACAGCTTTAGTGCACAGTTCAGCACACAAGGGAGGAGAAACATATAAGTTTTGGAAACAAAAATAAAGTAAGTTTAACAACTTTTTCACACTATGAACCCATTGATGTTTAAGCAACTTGTACTGTTAGTAACTTTCTGTCTTTTTTTTTTTATTTATGCTCTAAGCTTGCAAAAAGCAAATAATCCTGTCCATATATCGATTTTAAAATCTTGAGAGATTTTTATTAAGAAGATTGAGGGGTTTTAATCCATGTTTAAAATGTTCTCTGCAAACTTTTCTTTTTTGTTTAAATGACACTAATGCTGTGTGCTTGGTCATTATCTTAAATGCTATTTTGGGCCTCAATTAAAAAATAGCTACTTGTAACTGCTTTGAGAAAGCTTTCTGAATAAAATGTCATGGTGTAATTGCATTTATACTGCCTCAGTAAAGCCTTTGTTCATATACATTTTACAATTGTGCAAATTTGCAGCTCTAGCTATTTGATTTGAGGAAATGATCACAAGGACACTTTTTCTCTCATTTTGAAAAGTTACTGAACTTAAATACTGGCTTTTTAAAAAAGAGAGAGAAAAAAATGAGGCAGGAGAGAGAGAGAGAGTGGGACCAGTGTATTTGTAGGAACTGTACGATAGATGCAGGTTCACTTGCAGTTCTGTATTACAGACTAGAGAGCTTTCTCATGATGTTTAGAATGCTTTAAAATCATGGTGTAATGCTTTTGAAATGAAAATTGTTGATCAATGTATTTATTAGCTTTACTCTAAGGGAAAAAAGGTCTTTCAAAGCGTGGCATTTCTGTCCTTTAAATTATTTGGGATTCGGAGAGTGAACTGAGAGCTTCTGATTTAAAAAGCGAATACTTTACTTTAGAATGAATGTATGTGTCAGGAAAATCTTTAGAAAATTAAATGACAGTAATATCAGGCAAGGTTGAAGAATGAAATGGACCTTCTGGGACAATATTTTGCAGGAGGATAATTTTTATGAAACAGCATTTGATGCTAGAGAAAGTCTGTCTAACACTGATCAGCAATAGCTCTCTCTCTCTCTCTGACTTTCTTTTGTCTTTAACAAAGCACTTAGATTTTTGTCTTCCTTCATATGTAAATAGCAAGACAATCTTGTGCAAGGTGCTGTGAATTTTTCCTTTAAGAGATTATAAAAGCACAAATCCCAGATTTTATCCTTAAACTGTAAAACTGTATGGGGTGAACTTTGTTAGTTAAGGATCTTTGTGGGATTGAAAATGACCATTTACTACCTCTTTTGTCAATTAAATTAGTTAAGTTAATTGCGTAGATGTGTCTTATTTGATTTGGCTGTGCAG
Source organism: Ifrita kowaldi (assembly GCA_013398055.1). Lineage (NCBI taxonomy): Eukaryota > Metazoa > Chordata > Aves > Passeriformes > Cinclosomatidae > Ifrita > Ifrita kowaldi. The sequence goes on from VZRS01003568.1 coordinate 489,353, forward strand.
TGGTTTTGTAATTCTTGAGGAAAATTACAGCATTTGTGATGAAAGCTTTCTCTGAGACAATAATATATTTCTGCTCTAAGGTGGCTAACAAATAATACAGATTTGGAATGAGGAATTTCCAAATATAGGCTTTGCCACTTAACTTCCCAGTTTTGGAGCATTTTATTTTTACTTGTAAATATCATCTTTGTGTTACAGCACTTTCATGCCTGCAGGCTAAGATTACCAGTCTCTCTTTTTTTCCTCCTCCTTCTAAATATTCAATTACTCAATGGTAATTATTATTATGTGGCCTTCTTGGCTTACTGCATTATTAGATTAATATAGATTTCTTGTGCCAAATTAGCGGAAATCACTGTTATACACAACAACGAATCACTTTTTTTTTTTAAAGTTTTATTTACTTTGTTGAATAACAGGAAGACTTGACATCATGATGTTTTATTCTTAAGACTTTTAATATAATATGTCTTTGAAAGCTGAGCGGGAGAGGGTGTCTTTTTGTTTTGTTTTTTCTCTTGTAGGTTTCTAAAAAGTAGAAACTTTGGTTAAATTATAACTTAATTTGTTCAGATATCTATGAATAGGGAACTTTGTGAACGAAATTGCAGTTCAAGCCCCCTGATCTCTGGTTCTCGTGGCAGAGGTGTGTAGCAGAGGTGAGAATACCGAAAATGAAAGAAGAGGAGCTGTCCAGGGTACTGCAGCTGACTAATATTTCCTGTTGCTGCACCGAAAAACGTCTTTACTAAAGTGTTCACAAAACTGCCACCGTTTGTTACTTTTTATTTTCCCCCTCAGAAATAGAAAATAAACACCAACCTTACAACGAAGTCAACTATAAAAACGATGTGCATGAAAAACTGAATTCAGGAGCATGTCGTCTTTTTGTGAATAGCAAATACAGCCTCAGATCACAGTAACTTTCAAAAATTGCTTAGCAAGATTAAATTTTTATGCAAAGGTTTTTGTCAAAGTTGCAGACAATAAAACTTTACCAGTCTAAATTAATCTATGAGTACAACACACATGGTTTCTATGGTAGTGCTGTAATGTAAACAAAACAAAGGAAAAAAAAAACAAAAACCCAGATCCCAATCTTGCATTACTTGATTGCTTTTGAAATGTATTCTTGTCCTTATGTGACCTGAAATGTGTGGTTATAAAGCTATAGAAATCCAAACGATCATATTTGTTTGATATGAAATGAAAAAAAAATAGTTAAATTGAAAGTTTAACATCATGAAATTCAAAATCCCAAGCGGTATATAAACATTAAAAGAAACTTTGGACTGCTAATCCTAGGAAATGAGTTTTATGGATTGAATTCAACAAGGCTTCAGAAATGGTTCCATCTGCTGCCTAGCAGCTGGTGAAAGGATAAATTTAATTCATTAATTCATTTGGAAAAAAGGATCCAAGTAGTAAAGACTTCATTGCTCATAATGCACATAGGTGAAAATCAAAACTGAAATTAGGTCCAGTTGATCATCTTTGATAATGAGAAACATTTTATTTGTAATTGTTATAATTATCTTGATCAGTCAGTTGACAGTATATTGACTATATGCTGTTAACCAGTATTTTTATGTCTTAAAAAGTTGAGAATAGCTCTGAAAGCATAACTCCTTTTCCAGAAGGAACATCTCTACTTTGAGAGTTACAGATTGTGTAGGTTTAAAAAGTTAGGTTGTTTCAGTGAAACAATATTGGTGTATTTCTACGAATATTCCCAACTTGTCTCTTATTGAGTCAGTTTAAGAGTACAAAATAAGGGACCACTGAAATTAGAAAATAGACTTATGCATGGTTAAGCCACTGGAATAATCCTAACCCAGAACATCAAATGCAGTTTATTACTTTACTTTTCTATTAGAGTCATGATCTTGATCTTTTCTTTCCTGTCTTCATCCATTTGCATTTCATGTTAAATGCTAAAAACTTAAGAGTATGAGTGAAAAGTGTAAGTAAACAACTGAGAAAGGGTGATGTTTAAACATCCAGAGTTTAAAAGACAAAATTAATTGGATAAATGCTTCAATAATAAATTGACATTCAAGTTCTAGCTATAAAGTTTTCCAAATTATCACAATCTCCAGATAAAGATTTTTTTTTAAGTGGTTGCATCTACTTACTTTAATCTAAATCACAAGCAATGAGTACAAAGTTAGCTAAGGCTTTTGAACAGTAAGTGGAAAAATCTCTTTTTCGTCTTTTACCAGGCACACAGGTGAACCTGTGCCTCATTACTCACTGAGGACTACACAGGACTGATGAACCTGTTATCCTGAAACCAGCTAAATATCTTCCAATGCATATTTTCAATGTTTCTGCTTGAGATGGTGATTTCATGAATGATATTTGGCTTTTCCCATTTCCTCTGTAGCCCATAGCTCACTGTGGTGGGTTTGTTGGATTTACTATAAAGGTTCTGTTCGCACCCTGTGGGTTGGGTTAAGAATTAGGATTTATGCATTTACTTCTACTGTTGCTTTGTTTATACAGCTTTGGTTTAGTTTTGATCCCTTTTTTTTTGCCTTTGAGGCTCTTCCACAGTGTCAGCTGCTGACTGATAGTAGGAGAACGGCCTCGTGGTGTGAATGAAAGGGACCTAGCGGTTGGTAAACAGAGATAAGGAATAAATAGAGCACAGGCAAAAGGAGATAGTTCTGTGGGAGCCCAGATTGCCGCCAGTCTGTTCAAGTGAGATGCAGTGCCTGTCCTTTTCCCAGATTAAATTAGTGTGCGAAATCTCCAGTGACCTCCTCCCCTTCTCCCCATACTCTTTAGCCAAGCTGAACAGCCTCTGCTGTAAAGTATTCATTTTATCCAGGGACAAGATGGACAATAGAACTCTCCCTGTTACTTATGGACAGCTGTCGTGATTCATGGGGTTTTTCAGCATTTCATTTTTCATAAGAGTTAAAAGGGTTTTACCTTGTAACTGACAAGAGGTTAGAAATGCAAAGATGCCAGCCCTGAAGTTGCCTGTAGTAAGGAAGTTAATAAATAAATATCACACACATACACACACACACACAAACACATCCCCTCCCCAATGTGTGAAAAGCTGTGTTTTTTTGTTAGTCCTGCTCTTCTTATTTAAAGGGGTTTAATTGTGATAACATGATTACACTGAAGCATGAACTGCATGGAGAAATTAACAAGCAGAGACACAGTGATATGCAGGGCCCCCAAGGTTCCCTAAATTAAAGGTGACCAGTGTAAGCCCAGTGAGTGCCCTTTTCCCTTCTTTGCCCTTGCTTTTGCCTACAACTCCTATCAGTTTATTACCTGCAAATAACTCCCAGGAAAGAGTAAACACTCATGAGATACCTCTGTGGTCCCGTATTTTTTTTTTTTTTTGTGATTTACTGCAAATATATTCAGCATTTTGACTGATTAAATAGACCTTCGGCAACCTTGAGGGTCACTGTGTAGAGTATGTACATAGAAAATGCATCAGCCCATTGTACCCTGGCAGCTAATGAGATTGGTCGTTAAGTAAATGACACAAAGCCTACAAAAAAAGCTTAGCAGCTCACTAGAGTATCACAGAGTGTCCCTGCACACCACACAACGACACAAACAGTGGACTAACCTAGCCCACCCCTGCTTTATTCTACATCACTGCTTCCCTGATGTCAGCGTGAGAGGCAGAACAAAGGCTAAAAGGCACACGGTAAGTCAGTCTGACAATTATGCCCTAGGGAGAAAGTAGAGCAAATCTTAGCCTAACCATGGGGTTGAAAGTCCGTTTCTAGGCAAGTAGGTCATAACGAAGGGATTTTTTTTCCCCCTCTGTCACTTCATGATGGGGAGAAAAAATGTCTCTGGAATCAAGGTTGGGTTTGTTTCTTGTTTGTTTGTTTCCTTTTCTCTCTGTCTGATTTGCCAGCTTACAAAAGTTTCTGGAATTCCGAAAGTAACGTGAAACAGGATGTTTTGTGAACTGGATATTTCAATTATAGTCTAATGAATTAAATATTCCTTGTAGGAACTGCCACACAGTAATCATTGCCTCAGATGTATGTTACATCTGATGAACTTTACAGACAGAAAGTTTCTTTTTACTTCTCTGTAAAAATCTGCTGAAAATGTGTTATATATATGAATACAGATTTCAATCCACTAGACAGCTACTTACACCCCTAAATCCCTGGTACGGTTTCTACAAGTATGCAGATATAAATGAAGCTGCTACTATAATTTTGGGATTTTTAAAAACGATTTTTACATGATGTCTTTCTCTGTGTTGTCTTTTACATGAGCTGAAATTAAAGAGTTGAAGATTACTGCTTAACAGTTGCACAGTCATTACTTATTTTCTTTGCACAGCAGCAAAATATTCAGCTGATATCTTATAATAGCAGGTGCTTGCCTGTGTAACCAATGATAAAATCTTTTCTAGTAGTGTTTCAGTTTCGTACCTCAGGATCCTTTATTTTGCTGAAAAATGGCAACAGGAAGTTGCCGGAAAGTCTTGTTTGCATTACTAAAATGTTTCTGTCTGCTTTGCACTTTGGAGGCTCAGGGGATGTTAGCTTCTAAACAACATGATATTATTGCAAAATGCCTGTGTGCATTAAGTAATGCTTCTCCTCTCCTCCCTGCAAAACCACTGCAAACCATATGTTTTAAGCATGCTTTATCGAATACAGACTGTTAAAGAAGTGGGTTTTAGATATCAGTCTGCCTTAGAACTGATCTTTTGTTGGGTTTTTGGGGTTTGGTTTTTTGTTTTGTTTGTTTTTTGATTTGTTTTGCTTTGCTATGTTTTGCTTTGCTATGTTTTGCTTTGCTTAGCGTTGCGAGAGTTCTTAAATTTAGAAAAAAACTTGCCAGTATATGTGCATTTAGACATAGCAGGTTAACCTGTCCCCTTAATTAAAACTCTTCACAGGTCACAGAAGTCAGTTCATTATACTATGTCGCTTACCCAGGAACATCGTTTTTACTGCATGGGCAATAGAATTATCACCACAGACCCTAAGATAAAATGTGACATTTTTAACATATACATTTGATGATTCCTTGCAAAGGGGTATGAGCATATGCATATATACAAATCCATGTGCGCATATTTATTAAAAAAGTTCACGTATGCAAAAACTCTATTCCCCTATGTAGTATCCTAGCTACCTGACACTTAGTATATATTAGGTATTTTTGCAGTTATATCTGCTTTTGCATTTCCCATTAGTTCCAGTTCAGGAAATATAATAAGAAAGTAACAAAACTCAAGTAAAATTGTGTATTTTTTTTATTTTCCATATTTTTTAAAGTTGTGTACATCTCAGCAATGTTTCTCTGTGTTACCTCAGTAAATATGAGATATTCAGGCATCAGAAAACAAGCTTTCTTTCTAAGTCCTGTAATTCAAACCTAGATCAACAGAGATTTAGCAAGCTTCAGTCTTACAACAGTTTTGCTTTAAAATATTCTAATTGATACAGAGTTTTCAGCTTCTTTTAACAGAAAATATTCCAAGATATTTGATGTTCAGGTGCATCCCCACAGCTTTTAAAAATTAGCATATCCCTGTGACACAGTCATGTATCCTTTTTACGTACCTACATCAACAAGAGTAAAGGATATTTGATATTTCAGCATTCATCATATTAATAAGTTCAGCTGTTTATACTATTAAAACAAAAGAGTGGTTTTGTAGGAGTAATGCACATGGAGCAGTGTTACAGAGGTCATACTGCTGTAATCTGACAATTACATTCTGTAATCCGACAGGTTGAGCCTCAGTAAATTTTAGTAGTTTTTCGCAGCTTCATTTTTTTTTTCTCATTTTTCATTTCTTTAGTACACCTAAGAGAAAAGACAAACAAAACTTGATTTCTGATAATTAATGTCATTCATCTGATCTCCCTGATAAAGTATGAAACACTCCAGATTTTTAGAAACCACTTTTCATTTGACTTTTTGGACTTTGCAGTCCAATATGAGGCCTCTACCTTTATCTAAGTGCACAGTTCCAGGGCACAACCATATAAGCTGTGCGTGCGGATCTGAAAAACTTTATGGTATTATGAAGTTGATTGGAATGATTCTGGATCAGGGGTTTTTTGCATGTTTATACTTTTTTTAGCCAGTTATCCCAAAATGTCTGATATTCCTGACAAGCAAGTATCTCCAAAGTCACTGACAATCTCATGAAGGCCTGACTCTGTAACGCCAAAATAAAACGTAGCAGATAACATGCCAAATAAACTTTATATCCTACTATAACCAAAAGTGTATAGAGAATCTAGACCAAAGTCTGTTACTGAACTGATTGGTTTTGGAAGTGTACATATATACCTGGGGTCGGATCACTTCCTTGTAGCTATTGTACGCATAGTTGTGGATTATTAAAAACTACATAAACCGTGTTTCTGGATTTTAATTATCTTGAAGTAGTTCAGATTACAGATATTGTTTAATTAATAATAAAAAAGGTTTTCTTCCTCTTAACTTTTTTTAGTATTTACATCAAATTTCTTTGTAGGAGAATTGCTCTCTTTTATGTTCATGGAAGACTTTTAATGATACCAGCAACTTTTACTTTTCTAAGTAACAGATTTCAGGTTCAAGAAAAGGTGATAACCTAACAGCAAAAGTTACTTTAGAATGAAAACGGGTTTACCTTCTTGGGCAGGTGAACACTGACAAAAACTTTTATACACATGAGTGATTCCACTGAGGTGAGGTCGATGCCTCGCTTTAATACAGTAAAACAGGGGTATGTTTTGAAGATGAGGGTTTTATTGATTTGCTTAAGAGATTCAAATAACATTTGCTAGAACATATTTCAGGTTTGGATTCATATGCAAACTTTTCCCTCCACTAAGGAACTTCGGTGAAAAAGAGCTAGATTTTCATTTAAAGGTATGCATTGAACTCTGCGCTGTTAGGCATTAGATTTAAAATTGCTTTAGAACTTTTCCAAAACATTGGTTCAAGCGAGGACCGGAGATCCCAATTTCTTCTAAACAGTGGTCTTCTTTTTCCAGCGGTATAGTGACTAGGTCAGTTCCCTAAATCTCAAGAGAAATTTTGACACTTTCACTGCCCCTCCTGCCCCCAAGTTGAAGCACATGTACAGCATCTGGATTGGCACAGCAAAGTAGTAATGGCTCCAAAGGCACTGTTATGGACTATCAGGTCAATAATCCTTATGCTAAGAAGGATTTACATGATACAGAGTAATGGCTCTGTCATTTCTGAAGTAAAAATCCACTTTTTAATGAGCATAAAAATATTGTTTTACACTCTCCACATCCGAGATACTAGGGGAGATAAAAAGACAAACATACGTAGCTTCCTCAAGTAAAACTTCACATTTAAATGTTTGAATAAAATTAATGTTAAAATACTGTAGGTAGACAGCTACAGTATGCCAAACAGGGACTTTTTTGAAAATGTACTTATTCTTCTCAAATTTTTTCTTCCGTACTTCATTAGAAGAATTATAGGATATGTATATCCTGTCTTCAAATAGCATTTTTATGAGGCAGTCCAGAAATAAATCTGGCTATGAGGGGCTTTTTTTGTTTTGTTTAATTTTTCTACTGTGTGATTTTCTCCTACTTCAAGCAGAGGTTTAACACAATCTAACACACAATCTTGTCACAAAAGTAAGTTTGAAAGTAAGATCAGCGGTCATAGAAAACCACAGTTGTGATTTTTTTTCCTATTAATATGTTTCCTTTTCAGTAATTTAATTTCTTGTGATTTAAAAATAAAAACCAAAACACACACAGAAACACACACAAAAAACCTTTCTTAAATATCCCACACTGGGGAAAAATTATTTTCTTCACTAATAATGTGGTTAACTCAGACTCCATAACAGGCACAGAAAGTCACCAAATCCTAAACAGAAAGAACGAGCGCTGCGACAAAAATGAAGAGAATGAGTACACAAGACATCTTCATTGTATCTCTAACATTTTATAAAATTAAAGACCATTTTGAAGTATGGGTCTGATGGGAATCATCCTATATATAAGCATTCAACATTTAGTGAACAGAGTGCAACTGAACACATAAATCACACTAAATAGCATTGACACTTGGTCAAAAGAAACATATATTTATGGCTCAAGTGTATGTTCAAGCTAATCTATGGAGAACCTTGCCATTATTTTTGTGATAAACAGTACTGTCTACAAAAAGGGTTAAAGAAAATGCATTCTGTTGCATCTGCTTACTAAATCCCTTACTTTAGTAGAAATTCAAATTTTGTAAAGATTATTCGTTTTATTGATGCATATAATTATAATCACAAGCCATCTGCTGATTTGGCAGGCATGGTTAAAATTCTCTAACTCTCATAACCTTTCAAGTACAGTGCCCTTGGGACTCTATTTCACTTTTATATTTTGGAAAACATGTAGGGACAAACAAGAGAGGTCATCTGCCGAAAGTCAGACCTGTAAAACATTAAAAGAATAGAGATCATGATGACTGCTCTTGTTTTAATAGAAAAAAAATGTATTTTCTATTTTGTTTCTCTCTTCAGGAAGGATTATACTGGTTTTCATCACACACTTTGGGAATTTGAATTTTTTTTCTAGGGATTAAAGCTCTCTCCTAGCACCTCTGGGATCTGGGTTCCAAGTTTAAACTAAAAGAACAAATATTGTTCAGTCTGGTTGCCACAGGTGAATTAAACGCATTTAACCTTGGCCTTAATTTTTCTTTTTACACAATTCTCATTCCATTTCCATTTGAAATGTTTTCACAAACACTATTCCAATTTTTTTTTAATTTGTTTACTGAGTTTCACAGAGAGGCACCTATCATGTATTTAGCTTTTTCCTGCAACACTCAAAAGAGCATTTTGATTTAGAGGGCTACATCCAATAAGGCATAAAATGAATGGCTAACATTCATAGCCCTTTAGAAACAAATGACTTTATTTGTATTACCATACCACTGACTGATGGTTAGCCACAGTTGAAAAGGTTTGGGGTTTTGGTCTGTGAGAAGTTTTGTTCTCAATTTTCTTGTGTCCATCACCATCTGCAGCCAAAATATTTTATACTTGACAGTCCTTTCTTTTTTAAAAAAATCTTCATAGTTGTCATTGTGTCAATTGTGGTGTTACTCAGCTGCTCCTAGCAGAAAACAACCACAAGGGGAAAAAAACCCCAACCTCTAAGGTGCTCTCTCTGTCAATAATATAAAAATGATACCGTTTCAACTAGTTGTAGTATATTGACAATGCTGTGATTTGGGACAAAGAGTGCTTTTGACAGAAAATGGAGGAAGGTGGAAAAACTATGTGCAGAATGGGATAGTCCAGTGACTTCCTGATATTAGCAGAAGGCAAAGGCGGTAACCCTTCTACAGAGTTGTCTTGGCTCATGCTGTATTGATGTGTATCTCGCAGGAACAAAGGATGCAACGCTCACTCCTGTTTAATTAGTGTATCTGAAGGCCTGTATGCAACATGCATGCTGCTTTACTCCTTTTCGAGGTTTGATTCTCACCCCACACCCTCATTATGGGAAGCAGGAGGGAAATGCACATGTTTAAAAGTGTCTTCACAGCTGAAACTAGGGAAACAGGCCGAGAGTAGCTCTGGTTTATTTCACAACCAATTAAGTATGACATCTGTTGAAACTCAGGAAATAAGTCTCCCTTCCCCCTGTTCATATACTTACTTAAGCTGCCAGTCTTTTGTTTAGATATGATGAATTTCACCAACAAGACTTTTTTCTTTGATGTAAATACATGAAATAATAATAATAATAATAATAATAGTAATGTAAAATCTTTCTTTGCTTTGTTATTTACACTGCAGTTCACTGAGTGCATATGACTCAGATCTGTTTGACACTCACAAATCAAGCAAAAAATTGTGTTAATAATTCTTTGCCTAAACACTCACCTTATGTGCTAAAAAAAGGGCATGTTTGTGGCAAGCAATGCAGGCATGATGACATTTTAATTTTTGAAAATCTGGCTCTTATTAGCTCCCAAAGACCAGCAAAAGTTGCAAGAAGGAATTTGGGTTTTAATTTATTTACTTTTATGGTTGAAAACTTGGCTCAGAACAGAAGACGCCACATAAAACAGGGCAGGTGGAATTACGTATGGTTAAAACGAACAAATATGAAAGAATTCAACGCAGACCCACTGTCACTGGTGACATCAGGTTTCTCCAGTGTGCAACTGTTCATAGTAAACCAAGTAAGAAACATAGATAAGCTCTATTAGTAACTTTTACTCATATCAGACACTTTCTGTTTATCAGACACTAATCCACGTGGTGAATTTACTTATCAGGAAAACTTTTATTCCTTCATAAAATATTGTCCAATGCCAAGAGTAAAAAGATGGTATTTCATTCCATACCACCTCTTAGAGTTCATTTTCCCTCTGTTCTGCTTAGAACTTGATTGTCTTCTTTCTGCTATATCTAGATAAGAAATATTTACCATATCATGCTGGTCTTTTCCTTTGCCTCTTGGCACTGGATTCTCCTGTGTCTCTGAAACCATGCTGCTTGCGTCAAAGCTAAATCTAACTCTCCTTTTCTGTAGGTTCCACCATCTACTAGTGCTCCTTTTTATTTGTTCATCAGCTTCGCTTTGTTTGCCAGTTCTTTCCTACAAGGACTGGTACTGCCTTCGTTCCTGGAGGATGGTTCCCTACCCTCTTTCTCTTGCCTTCCCAGCCCTATTTCACAACACAGCTCACATAGCATACGTGTTGTTTAAGCTTTAAGAAGCTGTTCAGTGACTGCCATAGGTTCCTTGGTTAGGAATCAGCATTTGGTGAAATGTCAGTGTGCACAGTGGAAGTGGCTAGACCTGAGCCAGTCATCCAGATTCCCTTTAGAGTCAGTGGAAAGAGACATTTCTTGTGTGCAATTCATCTCACCCTGAAGCAGAGTATGAAATGAGTAAGATGTATCACGCATCTCACAGTCTCAGAGATGCCTGCAGATTGCCTACAGGCTACCCAGAGATCATGGGAATCCAGCAGTTACTGCCTCAGAAATATATGTTTGCATTTCAGGAATGTAAAGTTATGAAGATGAACCCTGTCTTTCCCATCCAGCCTACAAACTGGACTTGATTTCTTCTTAAATCTTCTCTGCACAGAAACATTTCTCACATTTTCTTACAAGACGGTGATATGGATAATATAGTATACCTTAGATCAAAAGTCTCCTCTTGCATTTACATGAAATTGATGAAAATCTTTATCTGCTTAGCAATTAATGGAGAGCAGAATAACAGAAGTGAATACTGCTGTGCAGCTCAGAGGACTAAATTTTGCTCCTGAAATGTGATTTTTACAAAAGTGAAGGTGTCAGTTCCTTGCTTTCTTCTTAGAAGCCATTATATTTCCTTTAACAAAAATGTTTCTTTTCTCAAAACTACTTCTCAAAAAAATGAAGAGAAATAAACTGTACAGATTTAACAATATCCATTAATTCAAAAATACCTTAAATCTGTTGGAGTTTTTAAACACTGCTGATAGAAGCATTTCCAGACATATTCTTTTTCCTGTTGGTCACCACTTAGCGTCCGGAGGCACTTTTAAGGGTGGTTTTTCTGTCTCCTCAGGCTTTCAAGACTCTGTTTCAAAGCTTCAAAGTAATAGAAAGATTGATTTGATTATGGTTTTGCACTGTTTCAGTGGGTGATTATAGTGATTCAATATTCCCTATGCTTTCATAAAAACTATAAACAAGCTTTCAGATGATAATTTCAGATGCTGTGCATACTTTGCGTAGATTTCAACTATTTTCTTTAATTTCTTTAAGAGATTTGATGACAAAAATTTTGATTTTTACAGAATTATTTATCATTTTTAGCACAAACGTGTGTGGTTTTTAAACAAATCTTTTAAATTTCTAGGGGCAGCTACTTGAAGTTCCTTTAGATCAAGGCAAAGTTCTTAAATTCTCTAAGTGGGCAGCTCAAAATTCCTTTGGGGGTTCAAAGTTGCATGCAACTCCACAGATCTGAGCTAACCCTTACGTAGTGGATGGTTCCTGTGGGACAGTATTTGGCTATGCCCTAATCCATACCACGGAAGGCGTAGGTAGGCCTTGGAAACAGGGAGTGGTAGCTGGGTCTCTGGCAGTGTTTTGCCTTTTCAGTGTTTTGTCTTTCCCTTAGGGTAGGATAGACACAGGAGTAAATTCTGCTGTAAGAGAATGCTCAGTTTGATCTCCTTTTGAAACAACGAGTTTTACACAGAGTGAGTGACTCTGTGTCTCCAGTAGCACCTCCACAGACTCAAAGCTAATGCACAAGATTGTGGGCATGTGAAATTCATTATGGTATAAATTGGCACCAGTTCAATAAACATAACCCTTTATAATGCTGTAACATTGATCCTGAAAAGCTTAACCAACTTATGTATAATATTCTCGGACTTTTCTTCCCCAAAATCAACACTTCAGTGGCTATCACTAAAAAGTGCCTTCTTACATATCCCGAAGTCATTCTGAATAGCATGAGAGAATAAAAAACTTTAGCCCTGAATGCTTTGGGCCCAGTGTTATTTATAGCAACAACATTAGCAATACCAGTCATTTTTATTGTTATTAATATGACTTACATGCTACTATATTGAGATCCTGGGGAATAGTACCGTAATACTGAAGAAGTGCAAGCTGCTTTCAATCAATGTTTACCAGCCTACAAATAGCAAGTTCAGCATTGCAGACACCCTCCAGGTCACAAGGTTTCGTTCCCTGTTTGTTTGGGGGCGCTTGGTATCTATGTGTTAGTTGCATGGTGATCCCTGTCTTTTAAATTTACACGATACTTTAGGAGTAAAGAAGTCAAGTTTATAAGAGGATACATTATGGAAGACATCATGGTTTTTGGCACAGTTTTTTTTTCCCTTCCTCCTGAATCTCCGATGGAGATCCCCACCGTAGGAATATCATCAGCCCAATAGCTTCTCTTTAGAGAAGCTGCCTTCTAGCATCCCAGCTGCTTCAGTGTACAGCATGAAGTCTACTTCTAGTAGAGAGATATTTGGCCTGGGTACTGACATAGCTCAAGCTAAGCAGACCAGATCTCAAGAAAGGGTGAAACTCATTCCAAAGGTGAGTTTTTCCTATTCACCAAGTGGAGAGAACTTTTTCCCTGTTTCCTGCCTGTGGATGAAGGAGGAAGAATGTTCTTGAGAACTCAGGAAACCTAAGACAAGCCAGTAACATGAGAAGACTTTTGATTATGTGGATAATAGCCATGCTATCCCTGGGAATTCTCTTTTTTTTTTTTCGCATGAACAAGGAGTGTGATACAGTGTGTATGAAGAAGGAATAATCTAGTCAGAGGAAGAATCTGAGACAAAATGAGCATTACATGACAGTTTTCCCTGGCCTGACCTGAGTGATCAGGGGTTTCTGTGAATCATTAAGCCCAATTAATGCACCTTCAGGAAATTCACTTTCACTTAGTCCAAAATGAAGCAGGAGAATTGCTTCTAATGGTGCAATAAATAAATATCTGCCTTTTAAAAGAGCATAACCACACAACTCACATTTTCTCTCTACTCAGAGTGTTCGAGCTGTCAATACAGCTTGCACAACCTAGGGTGCCTCACAGAAAGAGATGGTTTCTTACAATAATGTTCAAAGGAAAGTATACTGCTCATTTCCTAGATGACCATTGAAGTGATCCCCTGGAATGCCATGGTGCTTTTGCTTTGGTGTTCTCAAAAGGAAATTTATCATATTTTGAGCCATCAGTCCTGCAAGGTTTACCTGGAGATGGAAGCTTAAGTTTCTTCTTCCATTATCAAATTAAGATGTCTATATTCCTGCCATAAATTTGTCGATTTTCATGATGTCATGTGGCACTACCAAGGAATTCAGCCTTAAATAATAACTTCATGAACAGGCCTGTTGCAGATAAAACTGCAGGTAGCAGAGCTCATTCTCACATGACATGTACTCACATGACGTGTACATGTGTGTTGTCCCTTTGGTGTCTGGTGAAAATTTGCTTTCTCTGCTAAAATCTGTAGATCTTACACTGAGGAAATCTCCTCAGATCAGGGCAACCTCCATACAGAGGTTTTCAGCACAAAATCATGTTATGAAGACAGCACCAACTTAAAGTCCTGCCCTCAGTTATATGAAAACATTTTCTGAATGTTTACACAAACGGGACTTGAACTTTGGAAGAACTGTCACAGTGCCTGACTTCAGCCACAGCCTTTGTAGCCTCCCACAAGAAAGCTGAAATATCCAGTAGTGACTACTACTCTTGATCTTATATGACTATAAAAAATACATCCTGTTCAACCTGGAAAATGACATGTTCTATTTACTTGCTATTGAATTACCTGTTGGAATTACGTGGAAACATTAACAGTTTACTGAAAGCCTTTAATCATTGTCTCATTAAGGTTTGCCATATAAAATAGTACAAACTCTTTCCCTAGCTGCGTTAGTTCTTGTGCTATTACCGCTTATTGCTTAAACCAATATTTTATAAAGAAGTTTTCTAGTTCCTAGATCAGCAAGCTATAAATAAACATCCTCACTCAACAATCAGGTAAGACAAGATAGATGGCTACAGGGATCTAATCTTCCTTATATAAACTATTATGCAATATTGGAAAAAAACCCCTTTCATTAGCTTTTATGTCCTTAGATTTCTACTCCTGTTGATGCATTTAGTAACCTGGAAAACGTGGTGTTTGCCTGAAAAATAATGTTGTTTTCATGAAAAAAGACATGAGAATGGAAGGAGTTTTAAGTGTTTCTCTTTTTTTAAACTGCTTTGCAAATTCTTTGCACAACAAACCTCGCCAATATGTAAACAGGGCTCTAGCTACTGTGTTTGTCCACAGCTAGAGCTACAGATGAACACAGTGTAGTTGTGTGATGACAGGAACAGCTGACTCATTAGTAGAGAGCAGTGAAAGGTAATTAACCCTGGGAAAAGTACAGCTGCCATGCGAGCTGTTCCTTTCTGTAGGATCTGATTAGAAATTAGTGTTAAACCACTGATTCTTTAAAAAAATGTCATTGATAATTCACTTTCTCTCTCAGGTGTAGCCCCTGAAAGGGGCCTAGGATAGAACTAATGTACAAAAGGTCTTCTATCTAAAAAGGTCTTTTCTGAAAGAAGTGCCCACCTGTTTGGCTGCTTCTGCACTTTTCTTAACCATGAATATTGTCCCAGCTTTCAGTGTTTTAAGGACAGCCTCCAAGTACATGGGCAGTGCAGAGAATGCACTGTCAAAATGATTTAAGGTCTTTGGTTGCCATAATGGAGTCTTTAGTGAGGCTGATTATTTAAAAGTCACAGCTACTACTTCTTGTACCAGGACACAGTTCTGATGCAAAATGATGCAGACCTCTTCTAAAGAGAACAAAAATCTGTGTCCTGAATAGGAAAGAACAGCAAATTAAAATAAAAATAAAAAAAAATTATTATGCCTTGAGCACAAAAGCCACCCCTCAGCCTACCCCTTTTCCTGCACACATTTTGGCATTTGGGGTTCCAACATAAGACACAGAGTCCATGACTTAATCAGAGCCCAAACAACAAGCCAGACTATTACATAGATATGCAGACACCTGATTAAGGCCTACTTATCAAGAATGACATAACTATCACCTAAAATAACAAAATTTCATTTGTGTGCTTTTGGAATTTCTAAACTGCTGTTTATTATTTACAGCTGTCACATGCAAAATAGTTTTTGATCACCTTAGTTTGTTAGACCTTCTGACCAGGACACAGGTGCATTTGTGTACCTGTGTGATTAACAGCAAGTGTATGTGAGTGCTTTCACATGGAGACAACATGTATTATTGAGATCCACCTGAGTGTCCCGGTCATTTCCACTGCAGACAGGCTTGCACTAGGGAATCTCAAGGGTAACTGAGCTTAATGTGACAAAGTTTGTAACACACCTCTCCATAGGATGATTTTTTTAATCTTGCACTAGTCCAGTTTGCTGCAATAGAATGATTGTTATTATTTTGCCAATACAAAATAGTATGACAAATAGTATGACAAACACACACATCTGTAGCAGTATTTTTAGCTCAGTGTTGTTTAGTGGTACCACAGGTCACTTCCCTGCACACATTTAAGAGGTTCACATTGAAAGAAACTTTCCTCTTTCAATTTCTTTTAAATTAAACACAGTGCTTGTTGTGCATAATATTTGAACTTAACATTACCACAAACATATAGATATATATTTATTTACACAGAAATACACACACACACACACACACACACACATATATATGTACACCTTATTGACATTTTCAGAAATGAGAGCAAAAATCAAAGGAAAACAGTTAAAGATATTTTCTCGGAGAATGTTTCTCTATATAGGAAAACAAACAGATTTTTAAGATAAGGGTCTGACATGTAAAGATTACAGTTATATCCAGGTTGCCTAAGATTTTAGGAGAGAAGAGAATGGAAATGTGTTTTAAATTCTTTTACCATTCACCATATGTTTGTTAGTACCCATCCTTTTCAGTATTGTCCTTTTTTATTTCTTCTTTTTTTTTTTTTGGTAAAAAAGCCTGCAGTGAAAGAAGAAACATTTCAAGTTGAGTTTCAGAGGAAGTGAAATGAGCAGGCTACTAAACTGATGAATGCATGATGATAAAAATAATATTTGCTACATTAAAGTATGTTTAGAAATGCACAAAAGCACTTTACAGCACTCTATGTTGTTATCCTCATTTAGCTGAAAGGTGAAAAGACTTGCTGAGGGGCACAGAATTGATCAGTGGCAGAGGCAGGAAGAGAATTCCAGAATCCCTTTTTTCCAGTTATTTGCTCAATCATGGTGCCTTCTATTTGTGTCTAAGGCAGAAGACAGGAGTCATTTTAGGAAATAATCTTTGTCCCACTTTAGAATCATAAAAGGCTCTGAAAATAGAATTTGAACCACCATTCCTGGTGACGCCAACCTCTCATCAAAAGTTTGAATAAACTGAACATGCTTGTCCTCGCTCCATTTACCAGATGCAAACATACAATGATCAAACCATTTTGCATAAGAAGTCTGTCCCAGGGAATATTTGACATGCACATTTTGGTATCTGACAAGTATTAGTCAATTTTTTGGATATCCTTTACTTCTTTGATTTGCAAGGTGGTGTTTTTGTTCTTGTTTTTTTTCCCTGTGCTCTTCAGCATGTTCCTAAGATCTTCAGGGCAGTGCAGCAGTGTAAGCAAGCCCCCATTATCTTTAGCAGTTAGGGTCATTACAAGTCTTTTAAATGGTGGCAGACTGTACTTCAGATGGCACTCTCGAAGTTAATGAACATATGTGATTTGCATGTTGAGGGAAGGCACACTTCTTCCCTTTGTGTGACTTTCCCTTTCCTGGGACATGCCTGTCATGCTTAATGAAGAGAACTTGTTCAGAAAGGGCAAGATGAATGCGTAGGAGAGCAGAGTGGTAGCTATACCTCTTTTCATAAAAGTAGTCTGTATTTTTAGGTTTATTGTTCCTTTTGAC
Organism: Ifrita kowaldi; assembly: GCA_013398055.1. Lineage (NCBI taxonomy): Eukaryota > Metazoa > Chordata > Aves > Passeriformes > Cinclosomatidae > Ifrita > Ifrita kowaldi. The sequence goes on from VZRS01003568.1 coordinate 506,834, forward strand.
TCCATGTCAGAAAATGTCCAGTCAGCTGATTAGACATGGGGTTTGTCCAGCACAAGAATTGTGATGTCCTAACTCTGACTATTAAAATATTCGTAAAATATTCTTCTGGAACCGTCAGAAATCACAGGGAAGGAATAGAAGAACCTAGATTAAACCTCTAAGTGTTTGAGAAGTGACGACTTTTACTGAACCTAACCAGCGGCAGAACTTCTATAGAAATTCAGTGCAACTGTAACAACACCCCATAAAATTGCCCTTGAAACACATCAATTCCTAACTAACTTGCTGCAAATCAAGTACGGTAGAAAGACTGTAAAAGTGATGGCTAAACAGCAGGCATGTAGCAAACATCAGAACCAGACCAGGATCTTCCTGGTACCGAAGGCGGCGGTAACGGAGTAATTAAACCCACACAATTTCGCTGTTCTTAGTTGTGCTGATCTGTGTGCTCAGGCATCTCCTGCTGGCCTCAATCCTGCAGCTACTGGGCAGCCCTTCAGTGAGCAGAGCATGGTCATCTCTCGCTGAAGGCGGTAGTGGTCCCCCCCCACAATGCCTCTCAACAGAGATGGCTCCGTGCAGGGAAAGTCATCCTGGCTGGAAAAGAGTAAACATGTTTTAAAAGAAAACAAACCCTGTGTTCCAGAGTCAATGACGCATGCTCTTTGAACTTTCTTTTAAAATTGCTCTGAAATCATAAGGTTGTTATGGTGCAGTTTTACTCAAAATAATGCATATCATTGTAACACAAGCCTTGAAGTTAAGTGGCTACTTTAATGAAACATAGTTGCCATAGTTACTGCAGGCAAGCAGAGAATAACTTTTAGTTCTTTTGAAGCTATGAATTAGTTTAAAAAGAGGAAAAGGAATAAACAAGCATGCAAAAGTTTATTATTCAGTGTTTCATGCCTGATCAACTCTTAAAAAGGAAAACTCTCCCTAGACTAGGGCCTTAACTTTTTCTAGCTGAAATCTATAATTGCCCATCAACAAACACAAAATTACTTTTCAGCTCTCCACTATGTCTGTTTTCATGTTTTCCCCCATTTTTTCTCCCCGAAGAAACAGATTTTTTCAAAGTTCTGCTTGCAGAGTTTTGTTAATAACTGTCATTTTACAGCATCTAAATTGCTATAATATTGTAAAGGCAATAATGCATTGCTTAACACAACTCATGAAATCTATGGTCTAGCTCTATTATTCATTATGAACACTGTCTTAAAGCTGACGAGAGGGAAATGAGAATTTATCATAGTGAAGATGTCTTCTAGGACCAGCTTCATTGTTTTTCAGTTTAGCATTGAGATGTGCTCTATCCCTGAAGTGTTAATGGAGGTCACTGCTGTTGCTCCCCTTTACTGTGTCAAAGCAGAAGAGTTCCTACATAGTTGACTATTGAGAAACAAAATGATGTTCTTTCCAGTATATCACCTTCAGCTTATGAGCCTCTAGAGCAGCGGTGATTAACAGGACTTTTACAAAGTTTCTGTGTAGTTACAAGGACAGCTTCAATCTTCTGTCATTTTTTTGCATTAGCTATGATTATGCTTTTACCACCAAAATGCATTTATTTTAAAGGTAACAATACAGACTCAGAGAATAGCTTATGTTTCATCTATATTTATCAGCACTCACTGTACATTTGTGTCTTCATTACCAGGAAATATTAAGGGACATTGTGCCATCTATTCCTGTTTACAGTTTATTATGCAGAGATAGGAAACACTTAGCATGTAAAATGAATGTAGAAATTATTCCTGGATAGAAACACGGACATTTCCCACTCGTTGGCTCTTTCTCCTCCATCACCGGATCAGAGTGTAATTGTCAGTAATCAGGCCTGCTTGCTGCTGATAAAACCACTCTGAATGCTAGCAGCCTTCTTTGTGTGATGACTCAATTATTCCAGAAGTGCCTCATCAAATCTGCCCCATCAGCTGGGCTAATAAATAAGGAGAAGAAACTGGCCCCCCAAAGCAAATTATAAATCCATTTGCATTAACCATTTCGCTGGTCCATGATCTAGGCAGAAATAAGCATGGCAGATTGCGTTAAGCTTATTTGAATATGTTTATAATGTTTACAGCTTGCAACCTTTTTTTTTCACAAGGTGTTGGAATTATCGGTCATGAATAGCATCTAAATGCAGTTATGTTAATTACAGCAAAGCCTCCAGCATCTTTGAGGGATAGTTTGTTGCTTAAATCAGGTGAAAGTTAAACTCCTCTGCTAGGTGAAATATGATCTTGGCATTGGAATTACTGCCCTGTTTAAAAGAGAGGATGAGTGAAAGTGAAGTTTTTTTACAGGTAATTAGAAGGAAAACTCCCTGTGTTACCAGCCTGTCTCACACTGCTAACGTGACCTCCTATTCATCTCATGGTAGAACAAAATAGGATAAAGTTTAGCATTAGAGTTGGGAAAGAAAATGTGATCATTGAAACAGCAGTAATTCTGCTTCCTGTGTACTTTGCACTGAATAAAACAAGTGCAAAGAGGAGTACTCTGCCCCAAGGAAACTCCTTTCTGAAGGTCAAATTGTACACAAAAAAAAGGTTGTTCTCAAGTAGAGTCCTGCAGATTTGCTGCAGTGAGGGTGTAGGCCAAATGAAATTCAGTTCCTCATGCACTGAATATTTTACACGCACCTTGGGAACCTCCCTGAGGTTTGTGCAGAACTTAACGTGTAAAGTTACAGACTTCAGACTGCAGAATAAAGATCTGACTGAAGACCTGAGCTAAATATATCTTCATTTATTTGTAATTGTATCTTTCTTTCACATATTATTTTCTTGAACACTAAATACTTAATATGCTGCATTATTCTGTCTTGAGAAAGAGAAATCACTGTCACTGTAGAAGCACAAGAACTGTTCAGGGATCATAATGGTGAGCTCACTGGATTTTGTTTCTTTAGATATTAGTTTTATTCTAAGTTAACAAATCACAAATGGTAGTGATTATTCATTCCCATATTTGCAATATATCAACCAGTAATGTGGTAAATGAGAGAAAATCAAATTATTCTGTTGGAAATGGAATGCATTATGCTTAAAAAAGCTTTTGAGATCCTTCACAAATATAGTACAGCTTTGAGTATTGTAATTCTGACAGAGAAAACAACTTCACACTTCTGCTGCGATAGTTTTGTGGTTGTACAATATGTCTTTTCTCATTTTAAAATCATCAGGGACTCTAGTAATCTGATCTGAATGAGTGGACTTTTACCCATAGACGATGGATCAACAAAGATAGTTATTTGAAGGGATTTGTCACACACATCTGATGTTGAGGATCAGGACCTAAACTGTGATTCACATCAGTATCCTGGTATGACTCATGGATCTCAGTAGGATGGCACTTCAGAGTCACTACAAAATCATGTTGCACTGGAAATGGCTGTAAACCGAAGAATGACTTGCAAAGGCTCCAGGTGATTTCACTGAAAAATTACATTGACAAATCAAGCAACTCATATATTCCATCTTTGTGGGTTTATGGAGTTTATTGTTCTAGTTGAATTGCGATGATGGTTGGAAAGGGTGAAAGTTTTCCTTATAGGCAGGCAGGCTTCAACTTCCAGAATAAAAAATACTGCTCAGACACATAGGCAGTTGAAGTGTAAGTGTAAATTGTTTTGAATTCTTGACTAAAAAAGAGAAATGAGTTGATGCAAGCTATGAATAGATCGGGCCAAATGAAGAAACATGTGGACCCAAGGGGAGTCACCTGATCAAAGAACAGTGATTGACAAATAAGTAAGTTAACTCTGCCTGATTTCCATCAATAATGATCTTCAAAGTCACCAACAACCTAGTTAGATGTACTCTGTGGGCTCCTGAGGCTGAGATCTTATTTTCTCCAGCTGGTATTGCAGACTTCTGCACTTCTTGCAATACCTCAAAATTTGGCCCATGCTTAATTTTATAATTGATTTTTATAATCAAACTTACTAAATAAATTTTGTATAAGACATTGATATTTCTGTGAAATCAGCACCAAGCCTTTTTTGATACCTGAACTATCAGATCCCAACATTTATATTTGAAATACAACTTACTTCTTGGAGGGTGGACGGGGGTGACACATAGTTTATGTTACGTTAGGGGTATGTCACATCCCGTGACACAGCATAATCCTACAGACCCTGTTTATAGCATGACAGATGCATGACATTGTATTAGACCTTTTATGAAACACCATATCTTCAAACGTGGGTACTCACCCACGAATCAGCTGAATGGCAGCCAGCACCCTGTTATGTGAAAGAAATCAAACCCAGCACAGTTAAACTTAGTAACCAGTAACTTCTGTTGTGTTTAAACACAGCAGAGGGGTGCAGGTTTTTGTTCTCTGACTCTGTTGCATGTAGTTTTTCAGTACAATTTTAAAACCTGCCCCCCCAGAAATGTCCCAGTCCAAACTCTTTCTTATAAGGAGGATTTTCAACATACTAGCTTACTATGTAAAGTTAAATGTGAAAAGTTTTGTATATTTTTCCTGTCCTTTGTGCACTTTTCCAAGTGGATCTCAGCTGTGCTGTCTTAACTCTTGGTCCCTTAGGATGAGAGAGACAGCAGATGGGGTTAGGGCAGAGGGCTGATGCTTCTGACAGCAAACGGCCTGGTTGTTGAGTGGAAGCTGTGAGCGTCAGGAAGCTCCTTTTCCCCAGAGAACCAACTAACCACTGAAGAAAGTTGAAAATGAGCCCTTTGAGAAACGCTATTAAAAGTAGTGAAAAATTGCAATTGTGCAGATGATGTGCTGCTGTGTGGTTATTCGGATGCTAATGAGTTTGACATTAGGGAACTCAAAGGGTTTACAGCTACTCCCTTATGTGATTTAGTTCTTTATTGGCAATCTTTGAGAAAATAAAGGAAAAAATATATTGTTAATAAATACTTAAGGTGCTAGAATTGTAGACAAAAATCTGTTAAGTTTTAGTCTTTAGAAAGAGCTTTGCTCACCATTGTAGTTACTCTCAGAGATCTTTTGTTTTAGATTAGTGTGTTTTGAACAAAGAGGAAGAGGAAGGTAGAAGGCTTTGAGACTTCTTTTGTTGTTTTGGGGTTTTTTTCTATGAATGTTGAAATAGAATAACAGGAAAATAGGCCTTTGAGGATAAACATCATCTCTTTCTAGCAACATATTGGCTAAAAAATGCTTAAAAATCCTTTTAGTATTGGGATGTTTTGCTCCAGGTTTTCTCCCTTCTTTATCATCTTACGTCTGTTGCCTGTTTAATTATTAGATAAAAGTGTACTTATTTTAATTAAAAGTTCTCGATGGGATGAAACTAACATCCTATCTATTGGGACACAAGCAGAAATTAGTCATTCAATAAACCCTGGCTTCCCTGAGAATCTGTTTAGAATGAGGCTTTCCAATTTCAGAAATTTAACATTTCAAATTTTCCTGAAAAAAAGATTATCAGATATCATTAAATGAATAGCTAAAGTTCCCAAAGTTTATTTGCAAACTTTGTCATAATTGAAATATCTTCAATTGATAAATCTATTACACCAAATACAGTGGATAATATGTGAAACTGAACTCTGAAGTTGCAACTGATAACGAAATTTTTATGTTTTGGTCACCAGCGTCAGGAGCGATGCCAAAGTAAAGCTTGCCCTTAGTAACTGCTCATTGTGAGATTCCTCCAGGCTGCAAGTGCGTATAACTCTAAATGTCAGAAGGGTTTGGGTATTCAGTATTTCTGAAAACAAGGGTCTCGGTATTGTACACTCAGATGTAAACTTCTGCAGCTCTACTTCCCTCACTGTTACTGTTGATTTAGCATAAAGTGCCTCACAGAAAGGAATAAAAATTGAGCATAGAGAAATGTCAAAGATTTCCTCAATTTGGCTTATGCTGAGAACACTATCAACCCGCCAAACTTTAATATTCAAAGTCAGAAAAAATAAAATAGAGGGGTTTTCTTCTGTTTTTAAAATACTTTAGAGAGCTTCTCATTTATTTTACGTCATGTACTGAAGCATCCTACTCAGTCAAAGGGGTTCTGATGCAATTAAAACATATCGCTAAGGATTTTTGCATATAGAAACGGTAGGTTTTTGTCCACACAAGAAGCAAAACTTTTCTTAGAGAAGGTCTATTTCATAAGCTATCAAAAAGGCATTAATGAGATAAAGAAAGTACCATAAGAAAAGAAAATACCCTATTCTTTACGTCTTTTAGAAGAATCATTGATGCCTCTACACCCTATCTTTGTAAACCCGCTGAAGAAAATATTGCACCTGGATTATTTACTCATTTGATTTAAATAGTGTCTTGTTTCATCCATATGTTATTTAGTATAGCTGTTTTTCTGTTTTCTTTTGGGTTTTTTTTTGGTTTGGTTTTTTTTTTGTTTGTTTGTTTGTATGTTTTTTTCCAGAGAATGAATTTGAGGATTATCTGTTAAATCAGGCAAGGCATCTTGGACTGTGTGACGAATTTGGTCCTTTGGAATCTGCACGTATTTTCACGTGGAAACACGCAAAGGTGGGATAATTAATTTACAAAAATTACTTTGAGTAGAAATATACTTATATATTAGTAGTGGAATACTATGTGGTTTCATGTGTAGAGCCTCGTGCACAAGGACTACTTTTCTTGCATAATATCTGCTGTTTTAAGAAAAGCCTTCAAAAGTCAGGTATAGCAGTATTAAACAGCTGAAGAGATGAAAATTTTTGTAAATATGTAGAAATTCTAGTTAAGCTTGTGAATTACACTCTGTTAGCCATACATACTGTCAGTTACACAAGTATCTTTGAATCTATATGACTCCAGGAATGAGAGTATATTTCATAATGCACTGCTAAATCTTTCATGGATAACTTATAAGTGATATTTTTATATATATATGTATAGGCTTATTGTTTTGGGATTTTTTTAACTATATAGCAGTTGGGTGGGCTGAAACTTTAGTGTGCTTAAAAAGATCTCAAGGTGTCAAAGCGTTTTTTTTTTTTTTTAATATTGACNGTTTTGGGATTTTTTTAACTATATAGCAGTTGGGTGGGCTGAAACTTTAGTGTGCTTAAAAAGATCTCAAGGTGTCAAAGCGTTTTTTTTTTTTTTTTAATATTGACTCTTTCCTTCTCCTAAAAAATGAGATTTAATATATAGTAGCACAGGAAATAGTGACAAGACATTGAACTACATAAAAAAATAATAATCCAGAACAAAAAGCCTCCAGAAAGTAGCCTGGGTTGAGCTGCATTTCAGTGTGGTATACTATATAATTTTTCTCTGAATTTAAAAAGCTAGCAGTTGCCCCTTAATTTCATAAAGCTATGACTCTGCCCTCTAAAGCCTTGGTAAAGAAGACTAATAGAAATACTTGGCACACATTGGTTACCTAAGGGAATAATAGAACTATTTGCTGTAGTCGTTTGGCAAAAGGACATAAACATATGGCTTTGGTTTATATTCAGCACTGCCAGTTGTGCAAAGTTGCATGGATGAAGTATACAACAGCAGTGACAACTCAGAAATCAGAAGTGAGAATCAAAATAAATCATCCTCATTACAAAGCTATTCAAGCTTGCCTCTGATTTAAGGCTTATTTTGCCGCTGCATATTTTGAAGTACTGAAATCAATATTAAAACATCTAGTTCTCAAGAACGTGTACACCATTCAATCACACTATAAAATGCCAAAATTTTTACGGTTTATATGTGTCATAAACATGCTTTAAAGTTTGCATTTAGTAGATGTACTTATTTTAATCCCTGAGAAATTCATAGAGCTGAACAAATTATTTCCATGTCATTCAACTTTTTCCTGGAGAAATCAGGCATAGCACTGAGCAAACTAAAGTAAATTTTTTGAAAATAAAGATGAGAAGACTCCTTGGTTAAGAATAATCAAAATCACAAAGTAAGGCATATTTTTAGCGATAGTCTTTAAGAACACATTTGTAAATATTTTTCCTTTTTGATCATCAACATATTATTTAAAAAAAAAAAAAAAGAAGAGTAAGAAACTTTAACCACATCACAAGCAATGTTTCTAAAAAATTTATATTTGGATTCTGGATTACTCTTTACTGCCAGCAATGAAAATATATAACTTTGTCTAGAAGTTGCTATATGTGTTCTTGGCATTTCTTTTTCTCACCAGACTTCTCACTGTCAGTGTGAGATTAATACTTCATATTAAAAATGTTATTGTAGACTAAGAGAAAGATTCAGTCAGCACACATATACACAGACAGCCAAATAGTGCTCTACACTTCTGGATGGGCAGTAGGAAATAATGATTTCAGATTTACTAAAAAAATTTTTCTCTATGACTTTATTATCTTTTTATGTGGTAGGATCTTAAATGAATTATTGGAAAGAACTATCAAAATATGAGTGTCAAAACCACTGAAAAGCTTGCTCTGGGGGTATTATTTACTGTAGGGAGAAGTACATAGAGTGTTGTGTCACCTTGGGGCACAGTATAGAGCAGTCTATTGTCCTTAGCAGAATCTGACTTCAACTTTGAAGTTTGTGGCTTTTGTCGGAGACTTGAGAATGTATTTGTGTGCTTTAAAAATTATCGAGGTTTTTTTCTCTGGCTGAGTTCACTAAGCTTGTGACAGGTATAGATGTTGTCTCAATAGTAACTTAAGTAATTCACAAATTAAAAACAGTAGAGAAAAGCTATTCTTTTTCCAGACCTCTCAAAATCAGGTAAAATTTTTCCTAGTGAACTAATTCCCCAAATTTAATTTTGAAAATCAGGTGTAACTTTTAGTCGAAAATTCACAGTGCAACGATAAAGCTTACAGTCTTTATCCCTAGATAAACCAGCGATGTCTTTTCCTCTAGCCCGTTATGCAAAAGGAAACAGACTGACGCTCCAGCAATGTGAAACCCACTCCAGGAAAGTCATGTTTGTGTGAAGATTACAATGGACATTATAAAGGGCACAGCTCTGACATGAGGTCTTTCCAGGAGATGCATTTTACTTTTACCTAAGACAGCAGCACTGGCTTCCCTAAGTCATAGCTTATTTCACAGTAATGTGCTATAAAACTATCCTACCAAGAGAGTAGCGTCAATTTAATTCCTGAAATTCAAATTTAAAAATGTGCGAGTAAACTGAAATAGTTGCTATTATTATTATTGTCATTATTATAATTTATTGCATGTGCCCTATTTTCAGCTGTTAGTCATATTCTTGGATCCTATTATAACATCAGTACATGCACATGTGCACAGACAGACTCCAGGCACACAAAAAACCAAACTCAGAGCCAAATCCTGATTCTCTCACTCAGGGAAGTATTTCCAGGTGCTGCTCTCGAGTCTGTTAACTGCAGTGGGATGGTACAAACAAAAGAAGTACCATTTGGTTCCTGCAGCCAGGAACTCTGAAATAGTTTGCTCAGAAAGTATGATTGCTGCTATTCCACCAGTAAATTAATCTGGAGAAACATGAATACCCTGTAGCAGTTAAATAGCAAATTATTACAGTTTCAGCCAAGCAGAATTTGGGATATTGTCAGTGACTCCAGTCAGTTTTCTGCAATCTAGTTGTTGATTTATGCTTAAATCTCAACCAACATTGAATGAAAAGTGGAAGAAGGATCAGAATGAAATTCACAAAGTCAGACAAAGGGCATTCATAAACCTGTGGAGATTTGCTGGAACATGTTTTCAGAAAATTATTCAACATCAATATCTTCAGTAAATTTTGAGACCACAGAAATGGAGTATAACTGGAGCAGCAAGCATTTATTTCTTAGCCTACTTGCTTAAGGATTTGGGACTGCAGAGCTGCTGCGCCTCTGTCCTTGTGTTTCTGGCTGCGCGTTTCCCACTAATTCTTTCAGAGTACATTAGCTAGCTTCAACTAATTTTGAAAAGAAAATGTTTAGATGAGTTTAAAATCCATCAAATCAGAGAATCTAGCTATAAGACACAAAGATTAAGTGGACTTAGTTCCACTATTCACTTGCCATTATTTTTGTAAAGCTTGCGCTTAAAAATTATGGGACTATAACCCCCAATAAAATTTTCCTGGCACACATTTTATTATCCCCATGGTCCTGATGGCTAAAAAAATTAGTAATGAGATATTGTGTGAGGACTTTGTGCAGACATAACCATTCTATTTACCCCTTATGGATTTTTGACTCAAGACAACATATGTAGTGGCAGCGAGGGTGACCATCCCCCAGCTTTGACAGCATGAAGCACCTTCCAGAATCCATCCAACCTTCACGGTACACAACAGTAACAATATATGTCTCAAATAAACACATTGATAACAATCACCTCTAAAAATGTTGGCTAGAATTTCTCAGAATTTAATCATCTTGTTGTTCTCTGGGTGATTTGAAAGTTTGAATGCTTCTTACTGACCATCCTTTGCTGTAATTTCATGTAAAATTATCACTATATAGATGAAAAACAGAAGTGAGACACTTCATTCACTTTGTATCAGTATCAGGCTGTATCTGAAAAAACTACCAAACTCCAAAGATATTACATTTAAATTTTGAGCAAGAGAGGGTTTTTGCTGACACAGTTAAGAGATTTCAGTTTTATTCAGTTACTTTTGTATTTCAAGTTAATGCATAGGACTCTTTCCTAAGTTAAGGTGTCTTTATGCAACACAGACATGATGACTATTTTGATACATGTATGCACTAGGCTAAACTGTCCTATGAATTTTAGGTTTGAGTTGATAAAAAGATATCTCATGGTTTGAAACTTTCAGAAGGAAAGAAAATCAATTGAAAAATAACCTGCATTGATTTTATCATTGGTTTTCACTCTTTGTGCAGTTTTTAAATATTCATCACAATGCAACCTGCTGTTTAGTCCAAAGTAACTGCTGTTCAGTAGAAGCAGTGGACACTTTTTGTTTCATAATTAAAAGAGCAGCACTGTGATTGGTGTGGTATTTATTATGAAATGATGACAAAGGAGTACCAGTGGTTTTAATAGTTTTAGCTTACAGGAGCTGTTGTTAATTTTGTCTGTAGAGTTGCAGGTGAAATAATGCACAGTGGATAAATAGTCTATATTGGTTTAACTGAACATAATATATAGTGTGTTCTGGAGTTGTTTGTCTCAATAGACTATAGTAATCAAAAGTAATGAACCTATTATGTGCAGGACCTTGGAGAGCATAGAATGGCAGTAAAAGTGTGGCACATAAAAGGTTTATTAAAGGAAATTAAAGTCCATCATTGCCACACCTGCTCCCCTATTATAAGTCTATGGCAGGTCAGTGCCTTCAATCACAACTCAGCATCAGAGAACAGAGCCATGTTTCCCATTACCATTGCAGTCACATTGCAAATACTCATTCTCCAGGTTTTAAGGATAGTAACAAGTAAACGCTGCCACCAGCCCCACTACATAAACAGAAGCCCCTCATGTTTTTCCCTGCTAATAATCAATATCAGATGTAAATTTAAACAGAGAAAAGGTGTCATTGTCTAGCTTTGATGTGCATTTCCATCAATTTGTGTTTTCATTTCAGACATCACTAGATGTGTTCTAGAATTACACCTCTTTGAGTCCCTTTTCAAATGTTTGTGTTCTCTCCTGCAAATAGGTATTTTGATTCCAACAGCTACTTATAATGTTCAAACATATATAAAAACAAACAAATCCCAGAAAATCAGAGAAATGCTTTTTATTCCCTACAAAGTCTAACTTTACTCTTTTATTTCTCAGGTCAATTTTGTCATATTCTGCAATGTTCTTTCAGATAAGACCTTCAAAACATCTCAGTAATCTGAGTCATATAGAGCTAAAAATAAAGCATACTCAGATCTTCAAACTCTATAAATGGAAAAAGGCACAAACAGGACTTCTTGCTTCTTTTCTCAGTTCAGTTCAGTTCAGTTCAGCTGATCCTCAGAAAGAAAAAGTGATATAATAGACAGGATCTTCTGTTGACATCAGTATTTATCTTGTGACATTTTGCAGGGAGAGATTCCTGGCAACTTCTGGTACCCACATCTACCTATCACCCAACACAGTTTTATAAATCAGACACAGGTGTCTGCAAATTGCCCATGCAGAAGCCCATGGCAGTTGCTTTTTCTACAGTGTATTTGATCATCACCATTTTACAAACAGGAAAACTGAGATTCAAGTCAAAGACAGATAGCAAGGTTCCCTCAGAGACTGAAGAAAAATTCCGTATTTCCCAACATTTTGCCTAGACAAAAATTCCTGGTGAGAGAGTCTTCCTTACATGAAAATTAAGTGTTACTTTTAGAAAAAAGAGGACTTTGCCTCCCTGGACATGGTCAAAATTGTACCGTTGTACAATCTGCGATATGTCACTGCAGTTCTCCACACCAGAACATGAAATCTTAATCCCTTCGAATTTCAGGGGTTTGCAATAAAATCCATGGCTTGAAAACCTGCCCCTACAATTACATGTCTGGGCCACATCCAAGACCAGAAGGTGCATATTTCCAGTTTGGGTTTAGATGTAGCCAAAAGTGTAGTGAGAACAGCTGATCCTGAAAGGACTCTCTTATTTCAGTTAGAAAACTTATGACAACAGCTGACTTCTGGGGAGGTCTGGGCTTTTTGATTGTTTGGGCTTGTTTTTTTTAATGTAAAATACGAATCTGGACACTGCATTCTCCCAGAAAACCTCCTATAAAATCCGTAACTCAATGTCTCTTTAAGCAAAGCTTCTTACAGAAGTAGTTGATTAAATGGTGAAGAATTTCAAAGCTGTATATGTGTAGTTATGCATTGTCAAGCAAAAACGTTTCATGTTTTAAGGATGAAGCTGTCAGAAATGCAGGTTCCAACACAGCTATAGAGCTGTGCCTCAGTTACAATAAAAATGCAGAGTTCCTGTAGGTACAACAGCTTTCTGGGACCTTTTGTTTCAGGAGGTGGATGCTGAAAGCAGCACTCATGCAGCATTACTCTTTCTAACCTTATGCCTTCAGCTAACACCTGTAGACCTCATCATTAAACCTTACAGAGTCACTCATAACCATCACTTTATTAAACAAATCTGTATCATTAAAGGTATCTCCTAGGTATTTACTAGATATTCACAGATGGCTTTTTATCTCTTTGACAAGATTAATAAGGCATGATTATTCTTTTTTTTCTATTACTGTCTAGCCTTTGGAAATGTGAAAAAAAAAGCATTGGAGTATTTTTTTCCTCAATGGCAAAAGGTATGAATTAAAGACCTTGTGTTAATATTACAGATGGATGCAGATGGGGAAAATAAAAAGCTGCGCACACGCTCCAAAGGAACCAAGGGTGAGTTAGCAAGCACGCTCCACGACCCTGTGCCCAGAACACCATGAAATATCATAGTTCCTGTGCACAGTCCTTAATGTGCAGTGAGACTCTGTAGCTTCCTTAGGGCTGCTTTTTTAATCAAGGCAGGACACCGACTGCTGGCATTAAAAGGCGCAATGTTATTAGCTATGGTATAAAGAAAAGCCAAAAAAGTCTACTGATGCTATTTTCTTTGAGTTATTTTTCTAAGAAAATAAAGGCTATGCTTTTTATTATGCAAAAAAACAAAACAACCCAAAACGATTTTCCACAGTGAGTAGAGTTGACAACATTGAATGGATGCTTTAAAAATAATATATCAAAACTTTGTCTCAGCCATGTGAATGTTTTTCTGTCTATTGCCATTAATTATCTATAAATTAGTTGCGTAAATGGTCCAGAAGTAAATTTTCTTTAATCAAAAGCTGCAGGTGTATGTGGCAGAAGAGAACATTGCGGGTTTTTTTGAAGTATTGGTGCTCAGGTTTCATTTGCAAAGTTATGACACAGTTGTATTTCCCAGATATTACTCTCTTTTTGTAAGGAACAGATGGAAATGCAGTACTGAGAGATAAACAGGCCCTTAATGATCTCAACATCTGGAAAACATGATTGACGAGCAATACAGCCCTTCCAGGAAAATAACTTTTTATTTTAATTCATAACACTTTTTGTGACTCTTGATAACAAGTGAAAAATGGATATACTTAAAAATAAATGTCAAAGTTTTGCCTACCCTGTGAACATTTTTGCTTATGACTATTTTCAGAGGTACAAAGCACGATACTTCCCTCTGATTTTAATGGGAATTGTGCACTCTCAGGACTGTGCAAAACAGACTACTTTGATTTGTTGTCACAACTCAGTAGTTTGGATTGTTAATATTGTGACTTCAGGTTCAATTTTTGGTCTGAATGACAAATTAGAGTGGTTTGGTTTACTTCTCTATTTTCAAATGATCAAAGGGGCAAAAACTGCTAGACTTCACTTAGGGAAAGACAGAGGAAGAACACTGGCGTACCACAGACTGACTGCAGATAAGGGGATGAACACAGACAAACCTCTCTAAAAACCATAATCACTGTCATATCAAAATTTTGATGCAACCCTCAGTGATGTTCTCTGAAATTAATATAAAATTCATACATATTTCAAAAGTACCGAGCAGAGAACTTGAAACTGAATAGGAAAGTTATTTACTCCTCAGCATTGGGGCAAGTCTTCTCTGTTGGTCAGGACTGTGAGTTAAAACAGTTTGGCTGGCATAGGAAACTTTAATTGTAATCAATAGGGGTTTCATACCCTTTCACTCAAAAGGCTAATAACACAATTTTAAAATTTATGGATTGCTTTTCCTCCATGTTTTTATACACCTGCACACACTCTTATAGCAATTAATATATTAAGAACATTTTCCCAGAAGTCGAAACAACAAAAGTTTTCTCTGCAATATGAGTAATCCTTAAGACACCTGTTGGCCTTGTCAAAATGCTTTATACTCTTGTGTGGGTAGGAATTTGTAAACACCAGCCTTTGCAATTTCCAAAATGATTTTAAATTCTGAAAAACAAGAGATTTTGCATTCTATTTTCAGTAAAAACAAGGGTCTTTGCTTTTACTTTTATTTTTTATTTTTGTTTTGCTTATTGTTCCACTGAACGTCATACTCCAGGTTTCATGCATCCTAAAATAACTGTGAGAATTGCACGTTCATTCAGCATTTGTCACTAGTAGCTACAATCCTGTGGTTAGCATGAAATAACCACCTGTGTTTTGATAGCCACTCCTCTGTCATTACAAATAGGCAGGTGCAAGGTTGCAGAAAGAACAAGTCTGGAAGTGTAAACTAATTAATTCTTTCCTGCTTTTATTAACAGTTCAAGTGGATTCTATAGCTCAAGAGCTCAGGTAAGAACTCACGTTGTTTATTTTTTCAGTTTTATTTTCTTATTATATTCAGAAATTTATACCACTGCCACTGCTATAAAATAAAGAATCAAGCAGATGTATTTTGTAAAGCTTTAGCACAGATCTGAAAAAGGATAATTTATGCAGATTCACTTTTTAGATATACCAAAAATTAAAGCAAAATGTTAGCAATAACTATGCAAACATAATCAAAAGTAACATGAAGTGGGCAGGATTCTGATATGTTGTCTTTATCTTCAGCCAGTGTCAGGGCACACAACAAAATAATTTCTTGTGAATCTTCAGATCTTCAGTCTTCTTTTTCTTGTAATACGTATTATAGTATTTCACTATCTGAAAATTCTAGGAGATATTAATATATTTTACTAGATGGTTTTTATAAAACTGATCTGTATACTACTGTAAATTCTAAATGCACTAATGGCTCATTCTTCCTTAAGTATTTGTTGAGATTTCATAGTTTATGGAAGTAGCAGGGAGTACTTCTCAAACTTGCATAAAGAATGTCAGTCCATTCAAAACTACAAACTACGCAATGATATTTCAGACTGCAAATATTCAAGTAAAATTTCAACATAACTACTTTAATCTACCTGTGTGTGCACCAAATCCTAATAACTGATCCAAAACCTTAGATTAAACTCTGGAAAGACTGGCAGATTATTCAGTACTACATGTACAAGAAAGAAAATATTTACAGGCTGCTTCAAATTCCCAAAGTTATTAATCAGAATTACAATTCACTACAGCTTCGATGTAAATGCTGAAAACATTTTTGCGGAAAGATCTTTAGAGTTTTTGTAAATTAACTTATTTTCCCTACACTCACTTTTCATCACATGTTACTGAGCTTGTGGGTTCATCCGCCTAGGGAATAGAAACATCATCATGTGATTTTATTTGATCAACCAAAATGCCCCAATCTCTTAAGATAGGACATGAAATATTTACAGGAAGTTATTTGCAGTGAAGAAATACAATATTTTAAGGTTTTGTTTTATAATAAAAGTGAGGAAATTATAAGCTTCTTATAGCTTTTCCATGAACAGAAGTGTAGGCTAACTTTTTGGATAAATTATTCATGGTGAGTCACTCATTCAGCTCTACTGTGAATCTCATTTTTCTGTATGGCTTCAGTTTCCTGAGATTTAGTGCTTCTCCTTTTTTCCTCTGTGCATCGCTAATTTATGCACCAGAAGGATGCATTAATCCGAAGAGGCAGCCATCCAAAAATGGGGATGGTCCATGTGTTCCTAAGAGAAAAATGTTTGAAAAATAGAGGATGTGCAAGTTTCTGCAACATCAGGGAAGCTGTGATTTATGTATTATCAATTGCTATAGCTTTTCCCAAGCAACTTTATTTTTCCCTGTGAAATACATGCTGTCACAGGAACTAGTGTGTAGCAGATCACTCTGTCAGAGATGTGGACTACCTCCATAAGGAAACATACATTGGTTTAAAACAGTGAGCTAAACAGCACAGAAAGGCATTACCCAGTCTTTAACTTGGTATTTGTAGTTTCTGCTGTACCAAATTCCATATCGAGTATCTCCACAGTCAAGTGACTTTACTGACATACAAGTCAGGTGATCAACTTTTATGAATCTACTTGTCCATGAAAAAGCAGAGGGAGAGAGGCAGGGGCTGCTTTTTGGAAATGCAGCCACCAGACTGCATTCCTGTTAGTCACACCCATACTGTTGTGGGAAAACTATTGAACGTTCCTCAAGAATTAAAGACTGAAGTAGTCTATTGTGTCCCCTGGATACAGATATTGGAATCACTGTCTTTTCTGACCAAGGTTCTAAATGCTATGTTGGCTGAGAAATTTAAATCCATGCTTAATTAATTTCCCCTTTTCCCCTGGCTTATCCTATCTGACAAAGCACTTTTGCACTCCTTATTGAGTTTCTGTTACGAAGTGCCTTGGGATACTTCTACATGAAAGACACTACATAAGCTTACATGCTCATTTTGTATTATTATTAATTTCATAACATTGATTGGTTCTAGAGCATTTGTTAGCCTTTTCTTATTCTGCAACTTGTGTTTCACAAAAGTAGAGAATAAAAGAAATGAAACGCAAAACAAAGAGTTTCAATCACCAATTAGATACAATGAAGCATGAAAATTTCTAAATTTCAGGCGTTGAAATCTTGCTTAATAGAATTCGATGCCAAAAAATCTCTTGATTTCAAGAAAGCCAAGATTTCACTAAGAAAACTGGCTAATGTTGTTATCATCCATCTTCTCCTGAAAAAGAGGACCACCTTTCTGCACAAAAAGTATAGTTTTCGAAAAATATTATCTTAAGGGACAAGCTGGGTTTTAGATTTTTGTTTTTGCTTAGTAAAATAACTAAAAGTTCTCTTGCACTGCATTGGCTTTTCAGACTTTTCTTCCAGGTATACACAACTATTTATATGTCAAACTTGTACTTATTTCATGTAACTATATACCCTAAGGAATCCCAACTTTCAGTATAGTATAAACAGTTTTCTTTATACGTGAATACTATTAACATTTCTGTGTTATTAGTTCAAATTTATTGGGGTTATTTTAACTATATCTATTGTATGTGCTGTAGTGTTGAAGCAGAGTACACTAAACTTAATAAGTCCTTCAAAACAGAACTGTTTCTCCTTGAAGTCTTAATTATTTACTTATTAACAACATGGTTTAATTTTTTATTTAGGAATGTAGTGCTGTGGTGTTTTCATTGGTAGCTAAACTACCTTAAGAAAAGATGAGAGTCTTTTTATCACAAGCTAAACACAGCAAAGAACAGTGTGTGGTAGAAGCAAGTGCTGAAGCCAGGAGGTTTCTGCCCCATACATTCAAGTTTGAATCTGACACCTTTTGGGCATAGAAGCTGTGTTGTATCCATCTTCTGTAAGAAGCAGAATGAAGAGGTCTTCTCTTAGACAATTTTTTCATGGACCACTGAAAGGACCAGGACCTTCAGCTGTGTTCAGGATTAGAATGGAAACCAAAGGAAAGTGAGGAATATTGGAGTGATGCATTCTCATTACTGTGTTTTATTTAACAGATGGGATACAGTACAATGAACCATCTGTAGGTTATGGAGTGGCATCTGGGTCAGACCAAGGAAGAGCAAATTGGATTGATCCAAGCACAGGATTGCAAAAGCATAGATCAGTTTGGCCAAATCCATATCTGAATAGAAAGGGTACCTTTCTGAGTTAGATGCAGGTGAAACCAAGTGTTCTGGGCTTCTGTCACTAATGATTAATATAGAGTCCATAAGGTGTTTCAAATCATGGAGAACAGCATTGCCCTTTGGTGGGAATAGTTACACTTCCCCTTACTTTCTGCAGCGTTGCATCACTCGTTTAAAAGTAAGGAAAATTACTTTTATTATCTGTAACTCTTGTTCCAGGTGTTGCAAGACACTTTAGATATTCAGAGAAGTTGAACTGTTCAGTGTGAATGTACAGAGTTATGAGTATATTGAATACTTTAGCAGAGAGAGGAGTAATAGAGCAGAGCTGTCTGGATGTCTCCTTGTTAGAAGGAGAAACTGGACAATTCAGCCTTTTGCTGCTGTTGATTAGGGGGGTGAGAAACCAGCAAAGCAACTCTGCAAGCAATGGAACTGAAGTATTTCAGAAAGTCTGTGTTACTAAAATGTATTCCTTTATGTTACTAAATGTTACTAAAATGTATTCCTTAACTTTACCAGTAATGTTTTAAGAGGTACGTCAATATACTGTTATATACAAGCATATGACAACATACTAAAAAGCATTTAAGTAACTGAAGTAGATATTCCTTATTCTGCATTGCTGAATATTTTGCTGGTTTCCTTTAAGAACTACTAAACTACATATATGCAATTATAACTGAATTCTGTTTCAGACACTAATAGAATGAAGGTAGAGAGTTTGGTAGATAGAAGATCATTTGGCCACTCAGGAAAACTTCAAGGCATGAAAGAAAAGGACTGTGCATGCCTAGCTGCATTAGGAAGGCAACTCTTTTTCTGAACTCCACAAACTAAGCAGATTTTAAGAAGTATTTGTATGAAAAGAAAGCAGTAGTATGGCAGATGACTGGGGAAGGAGGTGACAGTGATACTTAGATGATGGAATAAGTGAGCACATGAAGCAAAATCACACAAAAAGACACCAAGGTGTTCCTCAGTAAGAATTGAGATTATGGTTGATTTGTGTAGCTATCGCCTTCGCAGTACTGTTATCCCATAGCACTGCTTAGAAATGAGACAGAGACAGAGAAAGCTGTTTGTTCCTAGCCTGCATCTGGAAAAACTGTCAGGTTTGTCCTTTGGGCTTGGCTTCTGTTTCCACAGGAGTTGGTCAGAGACTGATTTTCTGGAAACTGCTGTGGAAAAGCACATTTGACATAATCCTGAATAAGCACATTTGGAACAGAAACTGAGGTGGACTCTTGCATTTTCTGGTGTCTCATCTGTCTCCCACTGGCAGAGAGTGTGGGACCCTTGCAGTCCTTAATGTGCTTTGCTGAAACAAATTGTATCTCTGAATTCAAACAGACTTAGTTGTAAATGCTAAATGAAGATGGTCAATAGCTACGGCTACTGCCAGACATATCTGAGCTTCACAAAAAGTCTTCTTTTGCAATTGAAGATTGGATGTTGACAGCATACACTTCCAGCTCTCCTCCCCAGTGCTCCCCATGATGGTAACTGGCTGGGGCAGAGCTTTGCCACCTTAGCATTTAAATATTTCTCCATGACATATTGGATTGAACATTTCACCTGAGTCAAAGACCTGTATCATGCTGTTTCTATTGATAACTGATCTTCAATTAAACAGTGGGCATTAATCTTAAGAGTAGCGATTCCCAACATCAGTTAAAAGAATGAGTTAAGGATATCTACTGTTTGCTCTTTAGCTTGTAAAAGGAACTTCCTCCCTGCCCATTGTAGAAATTGAAATGGTTATGGGGTGCTGAAAATATTAACCTCTGTCTCTTACTCCATGATTTCTGGTACAAGCAAGTCTGTCACATTATTATGAATCATGCTTTCTCAAATTCCCATTAAATCTTGTTCATTTACTATTCTTTTCTGACAACACTGTTAGGTTCTTAAGGAACTTTATCTTGTGTGCTAGACCTTACTCTCCTCAAAGAATCCGTTGAAATCTATGTTTTACACTAAGGAAAAATGGTTTTGTAGTTGATGTTTGATAGAAAACATTGGACAATGAAACAAAGAAACACTGAACAATCACTATGTGGTGCCATTTACTGTAAGGCAAAGGTAAGTATGTAGTCACAGTATATTGTCAGAGTCATAATAGTGACAAAGAACAGTGTTAGAACTGACCTATCCTTATTATTAAATCCTGTATGTCAACTATTCTCATAACTAAAAAAAAACCCAAGCATTAATGAAAATTGTAATGGCAATCAAGTTTATAACCTGTCATGTCGATGTTCCTCCCTTGTTTCCTCCTTCATCTCCCAGTCCCCCACTAATTAGCCATCAAATTGTGAAATCTACAGTGTCATTCCTCCTCTCCCTTCACTCTGCCTCTCCATCTCATTTCTTTTCCTCCTTTCCTTTTCCTAGAGTTTGGATGAGTTGATGGACCTCATCAACCTTTTGACTTTTTATAGTACCAGGTGCTTCCATAGCTCAGAACCAAGTTGTTATTTCAATGCTGTTAAGCCAGTAACCAAGACTACTGTAAACAACAAACAAACAAACACAGAAAGATAATCAAAATTCAAACACTTTCCACTTCGAGTTTTCTCACAAAATTAGTGTGAGTGGGTTAAGGCTTGCATGAAATGTTTGGAACTTGTGTATAGAGAAGATCAGATAATTTTTTTTACTCTTATTAAAATGTCACTCTTTGAGTGTAAGGTAATAAGGTAATAAGAACCTCCACTCCGTTTCAATAAATGATAACATGGTTCTGAGTGACCACAAATAATGACTTTTAACATTTTGCAGGTAACCTTGGGGTTTACAGTTCTTTGACTTAAATATTCAGTGAACTTTTCTGAATAACCACTAAGATGGTTGAAATAAGAACTGTGTCTCATAATTCTTTTGACACAACTGTGGTTGGAGCTATTAACTATGATTAATAATTTGCTTAATTCCTGTACATGTTCAGACCTTTTGGTCTATGTACTGTGACCTCTACCTTCTCTTCTATTTATTTAGAACTTTTAGAGACTGTGTTTCATGTTCAGATTTCTATTTTAGCTTGCTTTAGTAGATACTTTATGTGCATTTGCTTTACATGTGACTTTTACAGCTCTGTTTAACAACAACTGCATTAGATCTATTTCTAGCATATTATTGGGCTCTTTTGATGTCTACTATGTTCATTTCTAGCCAAAACCCACAGTCTCAGTCTCTTTTCTCTTCATTATTATATTTGATTGTGGTTTTACAATTTTTTTACTTAAAGCCTCCATTTACTATTAAAAAGGGTAATTATAATTTAGTTTCAATGTATGTTTTTCTGTAAGAGTTTTTTTATAATATATGTCAAATCCATATCACTTTACTGCAGCTGCTAGATAGAGATAGCTATTTTCAGTTTTTTTCTACCTGAGAGCTGGTTGTATCTTAGAATACTCCCTGCCTTGAACTAAAATTTTTATGCTATTTAATATATTACATGAGCCGCTGTCTTCCCCATCACAACTTCTGTGCTTATCAGCACATAGTAAATGTTATCCTCCCAAACCCACACAGAAATTTAGGGTTGCATATGCCTTCATGCCTTCTGCTGCATGACGGAATGCATCAGAACATTGCAGCCCCAAATGTTTGTTTCCTCTTATGGCAGATCTTTTCCCTGTAGATGACCGCAAGCCATATAGTGATGGAAACGCCAACCCGCAACTTCTGCCTCATATATATCAATCATGAGCTAAATATTATGGCTAGCTCTATTGCTGCCTCTGACTGATGTCAAGGGTGGATTCAGCCAAGCAAAAGTGAGCAGAAACAGACTGTATACAGCCTGGAGATAGCAAGGAAAGGGAAAGAATGCAGCCATGGGACCTCCTGCTACATTAAAGGGAGGTACTGGCTCCTGACAATGAGTTGCTTACAGTCCCATTCTCTGTTGGCAAAAAACTGACAAAGCTTATCTTCTTTACTTCTTCTTTAACCAGAATGTAGTTACCAATATGCTTTTTATTTAAGCATTTACTGGCACTAGCAGGCTGACCACTCATGTGCAAGGCTTTCTGAAGGCAAAGGTTGTGTGGATGATCTGTAGATTTGCCTAGAAACTTAATCCATTCTAAGCCAAATTCTTGGCCTGGGTCCCACTGGAATTTATTGACCTACTGAACCTGGACAGATTGAGTGAGTAAATGAAAAAGAGGCTAGGGAGGCTGGATTTGGCCCAGATCTTGGGCATTCATTCATATTACTGAGTTTAAGAACTTCTTGATCTCCACAGAATAAAAAATAAGTTTTCTCTAAACTGGCTCATAACTTACCTGTTAGAAAAGGGTCCAACCATGCAACTTTAACCACGTAGAGTTCTTGATTTATGAGCTATGGAATGACACTCTGAAGAAGTCATTAATTTCATTGACATAGTATTTCAATTTGAGGGTTTATATGTCATAATTTTCATATGATCTGCATATCCTTATGATCCTACAAGCTTGTTAACTGAAAACAAAGAAGTCAAAGAAGTTAAATCTCTGTTGTCCTCTTCTGAGTTGCCTTTCCTTTGTGGAGAATCCTGACAAAATAATAAAATAGAGTTTAAAAAAAATAAAAATATATTTCAAAAGAAAATTAAAAAGCCATTTCATTAGCTTATTGCAGCCCGAAATTGTTGTCCACAGAGGCATGAGCTTGAGGCATGGGTAAATTTAACCATAACTGTATGTCTTTTCCTATGTTACTGCTGACTTACTATTGCCCCACTCTTTTTACATGCTTCTTTGCATTTGCTCAGTCATTTCACAGTCCAGTTGTTCTTGTTGGTCAGGTGGCCTGTAACATTCAGTTTACTGCCTGAAACATCTCCAAGCTCAGTACATAACGACTCAACACCATTACCCATTTGTCCCCAGCCTCTTCTTATGGGGTCTAATAAATCCTCTTTTACCAACAAGGTACATGACAGTTCCTTTGCTTTTCTTATATGTCTTTTTCAAATAAAATATATCTTTTAATATCTTGCTCCAGCCAGCTTTCAGTTATGATACCATATTTTCTCCACATAATTATCTGTACAGTTCTGTTCCTTTTTTCCTGGCTAACCCTTCCATTTGTGTATATAGAAGACATTTAATACCCCCAAGTTACTGATCTTGTTTTGCTCTATATTAGTGTTCATAAATATAAATTTCCCTTTTATCTTTTTCCCATCTATATCTCATGTCCATTCCTTTCATCTTGGTCCAGCCCTGGACTGAACTTCTCACAACTCTGGCATTTTAAAAAAATGAGCATTGCACATGTATGGCAATAAACTTCTGTAGCTGTAGGAGGTCCTTTAACCCTGGAATGGTTGCTACAGGGCACAGGAACAGCCTCTGTCCCTTTCACAGATACAACTTGTAAGCCAAGTGTGTGAGTTACAAAGAGATGACATGAATGTTTTTGTGTTGTGTGTGCTGTTTAAAAATGAGAATCAGTCAGATTTTCTTTAATTACCATTGGAGTAAGTCCTCCAAGTTCTAAGCTTCATTGCAACCAATTCTCTCTGTCCAAATGAAGAGCAAATTTTTCCAACACATTTTATTGGTTTATATTCTTATCATTTTAATGCCTCAAAATGTTGATGGAAGAAAATTGTTTTTACCTGATTAATTCTTTCACAAATGTATTTTTGAGGAATTTCCAGCTGGAATTGTTTTCCAGATTTTTTTCATCTCCCAGTCTGAATCAGTAAAATACAACACCCTCAGTCATGGAGTCCAAATGTTATAAATTATCTAAAATAATCCTGTAGCTCAGTTAATTCTATAAAATAGAAGAAACCATTAACACCAATAACTCTGGCTCCAGATGAGCAATTAGGGCAAATACATGTTTAACTTCTTGTCAGTGATGAGAACTCAGTGGTTTAAAATTTCATCTGTAAAATCTCATATCAAAGTTAACAAATGTCCTTCTTTAGCATTTTCACATAAAGCCATAATTTTTTTTATTTGCATAATGTTTGGATATTTTCAAAAATTGTAAAACATATTTAAAATAGCTAGAAAGAAAACTCTTGTTTTCTAATTTAACTTGGTCTTAGACTGCTAATGAATTTTAGCCCAACCTTGAAGGCAATTTTCTCAGCAGCCAGTCACAGTCTTACTCCTTAAAGTTCTTCAGGTAGTGTTACTACCTATAACGCGCAAATCAAACAGTTGTTTCTGGGCATGTGCATTTTTCCATCACCTGACAGTTCACAAATCTCACTTTTACTTATTTTAAGTAGGTAGAATGGTGATTTCTTTTATCCCTTGCTCTAGCATGTTCCACTATTCAGGGATAAATTCGTGGACATACAAAACCTCTGTAAGCACAGTTTCATATCCCATTGAGTAAAAAGATGTTTGGAATTGGAAAATTCATTTCAGGATGGAACGTCAGAATACAGTGCCATAGAAATCCTAACATAACGAATTAACATGCTTATTAATCCATATAGAAGACAAAATAAGAAGTATTGAAAAACAGATCCTTCTGAGATTGAGAGTTGAATGGCACAAAAATGTGTTGAAGTCAATAGAGCCTTTTCTTGAACTGACATTTTCACTAATGAAAAGCATCTCATCAAATATCTTTCTTAAAAATTATATAAGGGATGGGTCAAGAAATCCTTTTTTATTACACAAGTAATTTTCTTTGTGTGCTGCGAGAGAATTTGCTTTGTTTTGAATCCAGCAAGTATATGGATTTTAGAGTAGAACAGAGTAAGCTGAATTACTGTTTAGCTGTCATTTTTTCCAACTGTATATAAGCCTTGTAAATTTTGTATTCTAGTCTCCATGATGAAAAGTGATGCATTTTGCTTTCTTTTAGAAAACATTCAAGTACATATATATTTTAAGATAAATATAATATAATATA
>VZRS01003569.1:0-276515 GCA_013398055.1 Ifrita kowaldi
TCCCGCGGGCCGGGCCCGGCCTGACCCGGGGTCAAGGCCCACCTTTCCTCCCGCAAACCGCCTCCATATGAGCGTCATAAAATGACACCAACCAACCCGCCAGATGCTGCTGCACCCGACCTGGCTCCTGAGACACGGGGAGGGGAGAGGGGGCTGCAGCTACCCCCGCCCAGGTAGGGTGGCTCCGCCGATGTGCCTGGCTTTTGGGAGATGAGTCATACCGGACAGGTAAGATTTCCTCATCCCAGTGTAAGGCCAGTCCATCCCAGCGAGCCGACACTCCCTCCCTGCCCGTGCCCTTTTCCTAAGGCTTGGAACTATCCAAACTAATAAGGCAAATACTGGGTCAACTGCAATGCCCCAAAGATACTCTGCATTGCCAAAAAAGAAATATGTCCTTAAAATGTCAGACATATTCCATGCATACAAATAAATATGGCATTTACCTCGATGAAAACAAGCCAGACACTCTCCCACCCTCCACCTGAGGGAAGACTGCAAATAAAATTGCCCTCAACTAGCTTCCAAATGCTGTTTTCCAGCAGGGGAAGATGGCATGGGGAGTAAGTTAGGAAGATCCTTAGCTTCAGAATAGGAATCTAGTAGCATTTCTCCTGCCTTCATCCAAGGCAAGCTATTTCCAAATAGTCTGCATACTTTTCCATATAAGGAATATCTCCCCTGGATCTATATGTGGTTCCTTTGAACAAGCTAAATAAACGTCTTGCTAGGAAGCTGCCTCTCCTACGGCAGCCATGCAGAGAGCAGACATCTGATCCACATTATACATGGGACCCTCTCCCCTGTTCCTTCACACACTTCTGTTTGTAAAGCTCTTGGGTTCTCTTTCAAAGCTATATAACTTAATTGCCATATTGAAGCGAAATCTTTTTTTATCCTTTCTTCCTTTCAGAAGTAAAATAAGATAAAAGCATGTTGTCTTTCATGCAAAGTTGTTTGTAACATTTCCCTTTCTGAAACTATCCTTCCTCCCCCTGAAATACTTTGCTTGCTTCATTTGTGGCAAGTCCTTTTCATTACGGCTTTGAGGTTGGCTTTTAAAGCTGAGCTATAGGAAAAGGAGGGTCATTGCTTTGGAAATATCATAGTTTCACCTAATCCTGTAATTCAGACCCGAGATTTACTCAGGGAGAATCGAATTGCCCAAGAGCAGCGATAGAGACCAGGACCTTAACAGACAATATACTCTTACGGTTCCATGCATGCAATCCATTAAATGCATGTCAGGGATAGACAGGTGGGTGGGATGAGGGCCTGGGAGAGGCACAAGCTCTTGCCTTATTACCATATAAAGTGCTGAGCTATATATATCTCCCAGCTTGCTTCCAGGATCCTTGTCCTCTAAACGGCAAAACTAGCAAGTATCATCTTCCAGATGATTTTCTGTCACACAAGACTGAACTTTTCTTTGACAAGTGAAGCAGTTCCACTGATTTCCAAGGGGAAAAAAAAGTAGGAGAGGACCTTTTATCTCAGTGACCAGTGAGCCAAACTAGTATCTAGCAGCAGTTCTAACACATGCATGCCTAGGAACAGCTCTCTTGAAGACAGAACTAGCAGCCCCTGCTCTTCTGGATCTCCCTCTCCTACACTTACTTGCTATTAACTCTCTGATTCTGTTTCACTATCAAGACAGTGTTCTTCCAGCCTGAACTGTTTCACCCATCACCTGAACAGATGAATCACCATTTCTTTACTTTCATGTCTAGAGTGACAAGTACACATGAAAAGCACATGTCAAGTGAGCAGAAACCCAATCAAACGCCTCTGATAGTGTGCAGACCTCATGCAGGGAGGCAGTGCTGTGTTTCCCACCTCCCTGCCCAGGAGGTGCCTGGACCCTGCCATCACCAAACTTTGGAGTGCTGCTGGGTAGGAGTCCAGGCTGTCCTGAGCAGAGGGAGAGTGTGGTTTCTCTATTGGGCTTGTGGTGAAAGGGATGGGGGTGACTTACATCTGTGGCCTTTTTGTCAGCCAGTTCCAACTTTTCCTGTGCATCTTTAAGGGACTCCGAGTATTTGTCCAGCTCATCCTCAGTGGCCTTCAGCTTCTTTTGTAGAGCCACCAGCTCGTCCTCCAGCTGTGATATGGGTGGAAAGTGGTGCAGAGGGGAGGGCGGGCAGGAAAAGGTGCAGCAGGCAGCGTGATCGTGCAAAGGGAGAGGTGCGAGTGCAGAAGAGACAGAAAAGGACAGACGGACAGAGAGAGAGAGAAGGAGAGACAGTTAGATCCTCTTTGCTTGCAGCAAGGGCACGATACCTTGGCAGCATTCTCCTCTGCGGAGAGGAGGCTGTCCTCAGACTTGTGTAGCTCTTCCAGCACTTGGTCCCTTGAATCCTCCGTCACACGCAATTGCTTTTCCAATTGCACAATGTCATCCTCTAACTACGTGCACAAGAGGAAATATAATGCACAAATATGTTTCTCCCTGGGCTTAGAAAAGTGGGAAATTAATTCATAAATCACTTTCTCTTCCTTCCTCCCTCCTCCTTCAGATCTCCCAGAAACGTGCAAACAATGTGTTCCCCTCCCCGAATCGAATAAAGCCCCAGGTGTAAAGGAGGGGGGTTGGAGAAGGACAAAACAAGAAAACAAGGGAACAGGAGTCTGGAGAANGACAGGAGTCTGGAGAAGCGGGGGGGGGCGGCTGGAATCGGACGAGTCTGCTGAGTGATGCTGGAGTGGGGAACACAGCTTTAACTGTCCTTTGCCAAATCGCAGCACATCTGTCCAGTGCTAACTAGGTGTTCCAGGCAGCCTCTCTAAGCCGTGCTCCTATGACAAAGGCAGAGGCCACGCGGCTGTCCCAGGGCCCTGCTCCCCAGCTGGAATGGTGGGGACGGGGGAAGGACCTCCCGCCGCGCCCCCGGGAACCTCCAGCCGGCGGCTGCCAGGCTGAAGCTCTGCCTTAGGGAAAGTTCAACCAGTTCTGCAGGGCGCGGGGGTGGAATACAAGGCACGGCGAGGGGGGAAGAAGAGGGGAGGAGGAAAAAAAAGAGAGATGAGTAGTCTGGAAAGACTTGCGCCCCGGCGCTGGCTGCGCCCGGGCCCTCGGTGCAGACCTGCTTGCTTCTCTCCTCCGCTGCCTTCTTGTCCGCTTCGGCTTGCTCGGCTCTGTCCAAGGCGTTCTCCTTGTCCAGCTTCAGCATCTGCATCTTCTTCTTGATGGCATCCATGGTGGCGGTGGGCTAGGGCGCGTCCCCGCGCGAACTGCTCCCGAAAGAAAAACTTGAGAAGCTGCGGGACAGCCCCGAGTCCGGACGCAGACGCGGCCCCCGGGGGGAGCGGAGCGGAGCTGCCGGGCGGCGGGGTTGATCCGTGCGGGACGGGGCGCCGGCCGAGTGCAAGCGGCGGGCAGGGAGCGCCTCACAGATATGTACTTTCCCAGGGGGCTGACTGCATTCCTCAAGACATCCAATACTTTTTTGGAAAGGGCTTTTTTTTCCCTTCCTCCCTCCTCCTTTCGTCCCTACCCCTTTCCCTCTCTCACTGCCCCCCGGGTTTTTTTGGGAGGCACAGCATTCCCATTCGCTGCCGCCTGCCATTTGACCGTAGATATGACTATATATGGGATGCGATGGGCGAGGTAAGGCGGGGGAGCAATTTGTTCCCATTTCCAAATAGGCAGGACGGGACATTTCGCTGCTACTCCCGGGAGAAAAAAAAAAAAAAAGACAGCAAGCCGGAGCGCGGGGAGCGGAGGAGACGGGCGCGAAGGCTGCTCGTAGCGGGCAGGGCGTCTGGGTGACACCAGCCCCATGCTGGAGGCGTCCCCACCCGTGGAAATCAATCTGTTCTACAGCAGGAGGGTGGCAGAGCCGATCGCACCAGGCGGCAGGGGAACGCGGGGCTGCGGGGCACGGGGCCTGCAGGACGGGCACTAAGGGGTTAACCGCATGCACGTACGGAATGAAAGCGTACGGAGACCTTCTCCCGGCAGCCGGAGGAGGAGAGGAGGAGGGGGCTCCTCTACTCAACAGCCAGGCTGCAGCAAAGGAGGGCGGTGGGGCGCTGGGCCGGCCCGCGCAGCGCAGAGCACGAAGCCCAGACTTTGCGGCGAGACCCGGGCAGGGCTGAGGGCAGAGCAGGGCTTCCGCCGGGACCCACACCGCGGGGAAAAGGCTGAGGAGCGACCATGACCCCCAGGGCAGCGCCGGGACAGAGCAGAGGTGCCAGCGGCTGCCAGTGCTTCCCAAGTGCACCGCTCTCCTCTGCAGTACCTGGCCGGGGCTCCTGGCCCTGCAGGGAGACGTGCCTCGGTACTGCTCATTCAAGGGCGCAAAAGAGCGAACTGAAAAGGCGGACGAGACCTACTGCGCCCCTCAACCGGGACAGTGGTGGGGCCGTGCCCTGCCGGGGGTACCCAGAGCTGCGAGGGATGGAACCCAGGAAAAGCTGGGGCAGGGGAACTAGATGCAGAGGTGACTTACACCCTTCGTAATGCTAGCGAGGGACAGCAGCAGATAGACAATTAACAAAATAACATATAATTAAGTGGAGACCTATTTAATTCACTTCTGGCGGGTCTCTCACACTAATCAGCAGAGTGAGCAAGATACAACACGTTGTTTCTTGCTCAGGACGCACGCTCCCTTGTACAGTGTAGAAAGTACAGGGATGTACATGAATCCCACAGGATTTGGGTTGCACAAAGAGAAAATTAGGCAGCCTCTTTGTCTACACTCAGTACCTGTAGCAGAAAATTCCTCCCTGGTGCTGTCACTGAATCAGCTGAACTGATGTTACTTTGCAGGAGGAGGGAATGTCCTACAGCTTCTCGCCCATGGTTCTTGCCGGGGCACTAAGGGCTGGATTTGCAGGCCTTGGAGGCCAGCTCCTGGAGAGCTTAAACAAGCTGCACCACGAAGCTTCAGCTCTACAAGATAGCAAAGCCCCCTGATGAGGGTTCAGACCAACAGTTACCTTCCCCAGGTCCTCAGAAAGGCCATGCTCTGAATTCACATATGAACTATACAAAATTCAGAGAGGCTCACAACTAGGCACAGGGATTCATGTGTACTGCTCCTAGGGAGCAGAAGTCCACTGTCAAAGTAGAAGCTTTACTTATGCCAACTTAAAGAAAAGATGATTTCTCACTGCAGTCCTTTCTCACTGCATTGGCTTAATAACCAAACGACTGCAATAACAACAGTAAAACTTAGTGAGTAAAACATTGCACTGCCACAGAATGTTTTAAAACACAATACAAGAGAGTATTGAAAAAGTCTGCAGATTTAGTTGCAACCAACTCTAAAGTGTCGTTTTTCTCTTTGCACTTATCTTGATTTTACACTATAGGCAATCAGAATAGATTAGGGCCTTTCTGAGGTAAGCATAGTGAATATTTAAAAGATACCTAGTGACATATTGTTCAACAACCTGATTGCATTGTTAAACATATCAATATGTTTTGACCCTAGTTTAGGAGAACTTATTCCTCTGCAACAAAAGATGCCTTAAAAAGCATAGAGTATCACGGCTGGGAATTCACTGAGGTAGCTCTTCTCACTTTGGGGAAAGCAAATGTCTTGCGAAATTAAACAAACAGTATCCTGTCTGGCTAATTTGGGAGTGGTGCTGATAGGCTCTTAAAAGAATGCCTGTGCAGCTCCATTTTTCTAAAAGAATGTTAGCCATGACATGGGAGCCTCTAGGATACAGGAGAAAGTATGAGATACAGGTAGAAGGAAAGGAACTCAAAGTTTTTTTAAAAAATGCCTGAAGTATCCTATCACCTCCACAGAAAAAAAAAATCTTGAGGTTCTACTTACATGAAAATGTCCAGTTAATAAGCTTTGTTTATAGCAAGATGACCTGTATCCATGGGGCTGAACTGGCTGATGATGATTTAATTTTTCTTTTCCTCCTGGAGAGAGTATGAAAAGTACAGACATGTATTAACATGCTTGCTATACCTTTCATTAACAATTGCAATTACTTGGAAATTTCTGTTCCAGCTGGCTAAGAAAGGTAGGCTTAGAAATGAAATAGCTTGTATAGTCTCTCCCTCTTTAATTGATATGTGAAGACAGATTGTATACAAATTATTTTTACGTATTGAAGAGAGAAGGCAGCACAAACTTTGTTTTTCTGACATGATACCAATTCTCTAATGTTACTTGTTACCTTTTGTTTTTCACAGAGGCTCATCTCATCTCATTGACAAATGGTGCAGGAACTGCCTAGCAGCAGTTTCACTTTCTTCTGGAGGGTACCTACTGAACTCATTTTGAATTCTGTTAATTTAACTGGGCTCTTTAGAAAATCAAGACAGCCAACTCAAAGGACCAGGAAAGGATACCCAGTTTTGAAATTCACAATTCCTGTGAGCATGTGATGCCACACCTCAGGCTTACTGACAATACAGTAGAGTTTCCCAGAGTAGGGCTGGAACCTGTTTATAGTATGATGTTTCTGTCATGTCACCTACACTTTGACATAGGCAGAAACTTGCCTTGAGGAGGATCTGCTCTTTGGGCATAGATTGGGTTGGTCATAGGGGGTTGATTCTGGTAACAAACGAAAGGGTAGGGGGACATAATCACTTGGAAAAACTTCAAACATGGCCTTGGAGTTGCTTTTCCTACTTCTTCATCTCCTAGATCTCTTTTTGGGTTTTTTGTTTTGATTTGTTTTTTTAAGGAATATACAGGAAATGACACCTAAACAACTGGTTCTGCCAGTTCTATAAAACATCCCTCCTAAATGACTATTAAGGATTCAAATTAGATCAGTCAGAGAGAACTCATAGGTCTGTATGTGTCATTTGAAAAGTGGAGTGTTCCCTCACAGGGAGGCAAATATAAATGAAACACAAACCAATTTCTCAAAGGTCTCTGGGACCTCTGCTGCCCTTGTGAAACAGGAATGTTCCTTTTGGACAAAGGGAGCCAGCAACACGAGTGTAGGATATTACCAAAAAATAGGAAATTGAAAACATCTGTATTCACCTAGAAAAACAAATAATACTGATGAAATAAGACAGGTTTTACTAATACAGTCAGTGTATTTTATCCTGTAAGGATCTCCAAGAGCTTTGCATTGAAGAAATTGAGGGACGATATTTCTAAAAGAAGCACAAAACCAGCAAATTTTCCCTGGGGAAATTGGTCATCTATGCTCCAGCTGTAAGGCAGGAGAAGGCCCTAAAATAGAAGGCAGGAATCCTGATGGCCAGTTCTCTGCACAGCTCAGTAGGCAGCAAATGAGTACAGAAATACTCCAGAACATGCCAGTCATGCTTAACACATGCTGTAACCCTGTAAAAGGTTTTCTGTAACATTTCTTAGGCAATGGTGGAGAGCAGTTTAGCTTTGCAATTAAGAACTATGGGATGATTTGTTGGAAAATGAAGCTTTAAATTATTTTAATAATTTTCCTCTTCAGAACTAATGTTTCTGTTTGGTTTGTCATTCTAGAAATTAGTGAACTCCTTAAGGATAAAAGTATTTATAGCATAGTCTTCTGCACCTGCCCTGATCTATAATCCAAGGGTCTACTCAGATACCGCACCAAATGCTAAGAAGCTCATGACTTAACTCATGACCTAAGATCTTAAAATAGCTCTGAGAAGGTCTTTTTTATTTTTTCCCTAAGACTCCTTTCACTCTAATTGCACTACTGTTATTCACTAGATTTCAGCTGAGCAGACATGTCTCCCAAGTTTCTGTATTGTGCTTCCTTTTTAAATCAGATTTGCTTTAGCTAGTAGTTATGAATTACTAACATCATTCTCTGAAAAAAAATAAACAAAAAACAAGTAACAGAAAGACAAAACCCAAAGGTCACTCTTGGTAAGATGTCTTCCTACATCCTTCTCTTTATAGCTTCAGAGAGTGCCAGACCAAAAAAAATGAACAGATCATTTAAAACTGTTTATCTGTATTTATATATTGTTGGATTTATGTCCCACTCAGTGAAGTCTTGAGTCACTTACTTAAATCTGACTACAGTAATCTTCTATTTAAAAAGAAGTGTTTAAAAAAATAGTCTTGAAAAACAATACCAAGTCCACTTCGATTTTGAGTATGGTATTGTGCAAGAGAAAAGAAGAACAGTGAAGAGGATGAGTAACAGAAAAGGGCAATTAATATGCAATGAGGGGGAAAAGAAAGAAATACTAAAATCACTGTACCCAAACACCAAACCAAAAAGAACTGTGAATCAACAAATCCAAAAAGAAGCAACTCTCCTGGTAAAAGTCCAGTCACGAGCTTACAGTGGTGCAGAAATTGCATTAAATTTTGTGATCTCCTCTGATTTACACTATGCCAAATGATATCAGACCCAGTTCTAATGAATGCAAATTGAGAAAACGTTGTG
Organism: Ifrita kowaldi; assembly: GCA_013398055.1. Taxonomy (NCBI): domain Eukaryota; kingdom Metazoa; phylum Chordata; class Aves; order Passeriformes; family Cinclosomatidae; genus Ifrita; species Ifrita kowaldi. Next base: position 8,344 of record VZRS01003569.1, read on the forward strand.
GACAACAAGAAGGCCAATACCTTCAAAGGCAGAGTTCCATCCTTGTGAAGCAGTTCATCTGTCAGTGCTTTGAGCTATATATAGATAAATACACTATCCTTGTAACATCTACTGCCACATCTACAAGACTACAAGGTGAAGTTTAGCTTTGCAGTTTAGTTGGGAATTTTTCCTTGGCAGAACAAAGAGCAATTACCATTGTATACCTCTAATAGATTTGTGTTACTGATCTTACTGGTACAGAACATATGATACCAGAACAGAGCAGGAATGAAAAATAGGAAACAAGAAACCTGGTTATATTTCTGATGTCCACCCCTTGATACAACAGTAGAGAGATGCTATAGAGAAATATCAGGGCAGACAGCTATGTCCCTTCTCTTGGCTGCAACTGGGAAAAGTTCAAGTGTTTTAGGAATGTCCTGAAATCATGTATGAGTTCATAGCAATTCATACAGCAGTAGCAACTCCTGCAGCACAAAAGGAAAAAAGAAAAGCTGCTGCAGTAATGAGCAGAAGCTGCTGGGCTGTACATGTGAGTGCTCCTCTCCTGACAGGATTTAGTTTTGTCTTGTGGAGGTTCTCAACTGTCACACATCAAAGCATCGATCTGAATTTGGACAGGATGTAGGAAAATATGTCCACATTCATACAACCTAAATCAACCTATCTGCCTATGACTGATGACCTAGGAATTTAGACAGAAGTCTTAAGAGATTTCTACCAAGAAGAAATAGCAGGATAGGAAATTTCTGCTGCGTGATTTTGGCTCTGGGAAAAGCAAATTTTCTGATAGCAAATAGAGTTAATATTATACTTAACCTTCAGGAATTATTCTGTTTCAGTCAAACTGTGTGTATATCTCAAGAAAATAAACAAGTAATTAAGTTGCGAAAATTCATTATATAAGCCTAGGAGGTAAAGAGGTTATTTCTGGAAGACAGAAAACTTTTTATTTAATCTGAATATTCACCTTTCTGGTGGGAAGATCCTGAGAACCAAACTGACTGTGCCTTCAAACAAATTTTTGTCAACAGCCAACCTTGCCAGGTCTGGCCAAAGTTTTCTTATTGCCATCAAAAGCAGACCCACTGGGGAACAACAAAAACCCAAAACAAACAAACAAACAAACATTTAAAAATAAAAGAAAAAACTGTCTACTGAAACCCAGAGAAGTCTTTTTTTCCTCTGAGTCTTTTTTCAGAGAGGAGAGAAAGGGAAGAAGGATGCATCCAGCCTCATCTTATAAACAACCATTCATCATGTAGCAGAACAAGTAATACTTTACCCCCTTCACTTCAGACCTTTTACTTGTACAGCCTGAGACCTGCTGCCACAGCAAGAGAGCTGTGAACATGTTTAGTCCCAGGTGAGGAAATAAGAGTGCAGCCCAGGTGCAAACTCTCTCCTGACATCTATCTCCATATGTCCCACAACATTATCTTGGTCTTTCCTATCGTCCCTGATAGCAAACATGCATTTGGTATCACTGAGATCTTTGCAACCTGATATGTTATTAGCATGACAGATGGGATTCAGCAGTAGTAAACACAAGAAATCCAATCCCCGGGAATAACAAATACATACTAATCTGTCCTCTCATTAGCTCCTTTTTCTTTCTCTGAAACATTTCATTAATTACTCGGCAGTTAATGTTTTTATTGTTAAAGACATTACTTGACGTTCTCATTAATCTTCACACTAATTTTGCTATGAAAAGCTATTTGGGCAGAACTCATGGGTCTGTATAATTTACTTTTACATACTGCTCCCTGCCCCAATGAAATAGAAAAAATAAATTCCCAGATTGTTTTCCTGGAATTAATCTTGATTTGAATGTAAATTCATCAAACCTCAGAAGACGCATTTTTTATGTTCTAGTGTAAGAACCAAATTACCAGATGTGAAGGGAGTATCTGAAATAGCAAGTTGACAAATTCAATGAAAAACACTATTTTTTCTTCAGAGAAAAACTATCTTTGAGTTAGTTAAAATTATCTCACATATCATGATGCCAAAATTAATGGCTTTCCATTTGTGTGGGAAAGCTACACAAGGGTGTTGGATACAAGACTGCCATGGGCTTGCCACACAGCAGCCCTTGGGCAATAGCAGAGAGAACAGTCTCTGCACACACATCACAGAGGTACATTGTAGTTAATGCAGTGTACCACAGCATGCATATTTCAGCACGCAGGTGCCAGTTTCAAGCATTAAAGTCACTGCAGGTAATTAGAGCTCACAGCTCCTTTTCATTCTGAAGGTAAAATGGCCTCTGTATTTAAAATTTTCAATCAGTTTTACTGAGCAACACATTAGTTTGAAATCTGTCTAGAACTTGGTGTCACACCTCTCCCAGCTCCTCACTATCACTGTAACAGTGGGTGGCAAAGCAGCAGTTTGCAAGTGTCAACAATAAACCCGCTGGAAGTGGTAATCCTCTGCCTGTCAGAGTGTTTAATATCCACCTAAACCATCCTATGGTCTGCAGGAATTGTTAATCAAGTAGAATTGAAAACTGGCACTCAAATAGCATAGCTGCTACAGCTGGAAAATAGCCTAGGAGCCAGCCAGGAGCTAAAGTTTCATTAGGAGCTATTTTAACATTCATTTGTCTACAGGAACAAGCTTAGCAAACAATTGGACTGTTACCAGAGCCCTCTGCCAGATGACTCTTGGAAGCTCGTGGCTGAAGTTAACGTTTTACAAAGAATCACCTGCACACCTTCCCAGTGCAGGCAGCAGTGAGCTTAACCAGAGCCACAATTCCCCAGTGGCCTTTTTGCTGAAGTTTTACTCTGTTGATTGCAATTTCAGTTCAGCAGCTTATGAGGAAAGATGATGATTTCTAACACAAAGGCTGCACATGCTACTTTTAACACCAGCACATCAAACACAAATCTTGATGAAACTGAAGGCTGCTCACAACCTTTCTTCTTTAGCACACAGCTCTAGAGTCAAGACTTCAAAATATACAACTGCTGAGAGTGAGATTTACATATTCTGGGCTCATTCATCTAAGATACAGAGATGAGTGGGACTCATGAGTGGAACATTCTGACTCATTTCATCACCAATGGAATGAGGGATCTGCATCCCAACAGCTGCTCCTTCTGAAGGCCTTGTTAAAACTGTCAACTACTACAAGTCTAAAACAGAGGCAGTTTTTGGATCCTTGACAGGTTGCCAGTTAAACTTCTCTATGTGCGGCTTTTAGTTTTTGGCTATTACCCCAATTGCCTGAAGGATTTTTAAGGCAAGATCTGACAGTGTTTACTCACTGCTCCTGCTTTTATTAACAAACCCAGCAACATTCAGCAGAGAGGTAACAAGTGCACCCTGATGGCAAGTGGATACTAAGGAAAAAAGTGTGACTTTTTACACATTTTGTAATGTATTTCAATTTGAGTGTTTAACAGGTAAGTTGCATTTTAAGATCTGTTGGTTTGCTGAAATTAATCCTGAGTCAGAAGGTGGGGTACACGTTGAGCAGTTCCTTAACTTGAATTAGAAAAGCAATACACCATTTCTTTTTGTCAGGGCTGTTGCACAAAGCAGGATGTTTTGCATGTTATTTTCCTTGCAAAAGCAGAGCACTGGTTTCATTCTGTTGTCTACAAATACTCAAATCACTATTGTATGCTTCACCTGAGCCCTTCTTGTTCACTCTAAATGCTTCCCACGTTACTTTGATGTAAAGCAAGATATAGATGCCTTTTTCTGCAACACTCCAGGGTATAACTGCATTTCCTGTACTTAAGACAATGATATATTCAGAACTTCCTGGCATGGTTATTATTTAGTTTTTCTTCTTTCCACAGCATCACTTATTACCCAGTTCACTTTATGGATCCTTTGGGCATGTACGTATCATATAATGAGCACCCTGTAAAAATCCCCAAGCAAGTGTCAGACAAGTCAGTGTCAGAACGGAAAGATGTTTAAACACTTCAGTACCCAAAGGTATAAACTCAAATTAGCACTTACAGCACTGCCAGGACTAAATTCTGCTTAGTAACTCTGCATGATACTATGCTGCCCAACACAGACTCAGCAGCCTGCTTGGAGCTAAAACTGGGATTGCAAATAGGAGGCTATTCTCTGCAGAGCAGACCTGATCACTAGCTTCTCTAATTAAACAGGGTACCTGCAGAACCTCCCCTGTTCTGCAAAATACAGCCTCAGGATGGATGCATACATAAAATACCTAATTCTGGCTGTTGAGTGCTCTACATACAGGGAAAATAATATACTCCTGCACTGTATGTTAAAAAAAGATACAATAAAGAATAACTTGGTCTGAAATATTATGTACGGAATATTTAATATTAGTGAAAAAACAATTTTAAAACAAAAACAACGGGATCCTTCCACTTTCTACCTGAGGTGAAACAATTCTTAGTACTAATACAGGAGCTTGGTGTTGAGAATAAGCTCTTTAAGTTTCTTTTTATTCTTTTTGAACTTTGTATGACATTAAATTTCACTACTCCCTGCATGCAGTTTACTTTGTTCAACAACTGCTTTCAGAGCATGAAGACCTTAAGCTCTCATGAATTCTAACAAAATGGTTGGGGGAGAATGTTTTTGGTTTCTTCCCCCCAAATAAATAATGTATTCAATAAATGACAGTGCCAAATTTCATAACAGCTTGGAAACATGTTCTTTAAATTTAAATACAGTAAACAAAGGACAAACTAAATTGTTTCAATGGATTAGATTTCTAAAAACATTACATGATTTTTTAAATTAAAATAGACGTTTTATGAAAGCTCATGTAACATTGTAGAGATTAAATAAAAGGAAGGAACCCTCTTCTAAATGAGGGCTTATCACTGATTCCCAGTTAGTGCCTTTGCCATGTAATTTACCTGCTTTGTGCCTCTGGTTCTGAGTCTGTGAAAAAAATTAAAACAGGTTGAAAAATTGCTATTTGTGAAGCACTGTGAGAACTGTACACAACTAAGAATATTGCTATCTTCCACTACATTGCTGTTAGCAAGGACTTACCCTACTTATTTCTACGAATCTATACAGCACACCTTAGCATCAGTATCAAGGGAAGTGGAAGAAAATTGTACTAAAAATTTAAAAATAATTACATGAAGTATCATTAAAATCGCTGGAACTATAAATCATACAGAATCACACCAAATCTCTTTTTAAGAGAGCCTTGTCTTCGAGAGAATACAGCTGGTGACAAGAAACTTGGACTAACAAGGCATGAGACTACCTGAGCCTCTGGTCAGCTTTGCCATGGCCAATCTGAGCATCTGACAAAGCCAACGTGCACACGCTGGGGCTGGGGAAAACAGGGATTCTGTACTGCTCTTCCTCTCTTATGTTTCAAATACGAGCACTCAGCCCTCAGTGCATTTTTCTTCTCAGATCTTAGGGCTGCAGAAGCCCATTTTACACCACAGACAGTGTAACAGTAACAAGCAATAGTCTTAAGTTCACAGGCAATGTATGAAGAAAAACTCGGACCCAGAATAGGGGATTTGTTGTTACCTCATGGCACATTTCTTGTTTGACTTTACAAAAAACCTTTAGGGTTTATGTTACTCAGTACTGGAATTCAACATAGAACCCACACTGCTTATTTTTAAAGCAAAACTAGACACTCAAGATAAAAAGAAAAATGAACAACTCACTGAGTGATTTTCCCTGCCAGCTGAGCATTTTGAAACTCACAAAATTTTGAGTGAACCCTCCACTCAGGGAGTAATTTATAAGTAAGAAAATTTCCTAATTCTCTTTTTCTTAATCTCTCTCTAATTTAAAGGTATTTTTTTAACATTCTAAATATTCTGCTTCTTCCTCTTCTGACTTCCCTTATTATTTTAAATTAAGATGAACCATTTGCTACGTTAGTGCTAAATTTTTTTCCCCAGAATAAAATTTGGCAGTAGAAACATGACTGCAAGAGCATTGGGACTAGATCGATTTCTGCTCTCCTGTCTTCACAATAAATCATTTACTGCAGAAATAGCTGAAAAGCTGTCTGTTGGAAGACAGTTATGACGACTGGGGAAAGATGACAACTTTCAGGACATTATGGGGGGCTTAATTTATTTTACATGTGGGCATAAGAAGCAGTCACTGAGTACAGAATACATAACCAAGATGAGATTTTCCAGAAGTTCCCAAAGAAGCCCTCAACTGCTATCGAGAGTCAATAGGCATAACCAGTTATGGGCTTTTATTGAGTGAAAGAGAACAATGAGGAAGAATATACCTAGAACTACACTTTTATCTGTCCCTACCACAGGTTGTGATAGAGCACAAGAACATAACACCACAAAACAGTTTTGATGAAGAGAGGCAGAAAGGGGGCAAAATAGGAGGCAGAGTCCTGTGGCCCTTGTTCATTCCTTAAATATTCCCTCTGAAACCAGAACTATGTCAGGAATCTGAACTTTCAAAAACAAAGTCTTTTTACTACTTCAAAATGGCCTGATGGATTAAATTCAAACGTAAGGAAAAATAAAATCCTGGACTGCATCTTTTAATGCCAAGTGTCTGCCTGGAACAAATTTTTGTGGTTGCATATTAATCTCCTCAAAACAGCATAGAAATGTTGACAGCTGCAACAGTTATTCATACTGGTCCTTTAGTCCTTTACTTCCACAAAGTTGCTAAAATCTTGTATTTAATTATCCATGCCTAATTATCACACACCAAAAAAAACCCCCCAAAAACCACAAAAACAAACAAACAAAAAAAACCCACCCCAAACCCCCCCCCACCAAAACCCCACTGACCAACTAAACAAAACCCCATTAATCTTCAAGGAAAAGATCCAGTATCTGTCTGTAACACCAGCATGGGCAATCTTTGGCCACAGAACCCCAAGCTCTTCATATGCAAAACCACAGGACTACAGGACTGGGTGAAAACCTTTTGGGTCCAGGGACACTGGTGGCACAGAGACATCTCGTTCCACTGGGAACCAGCTGCTCTCAGTGAAAAGGGGGTCTCACTGCTGCATTTCTGCCTTTGAAAATCTGCATGTCATCTAATTTGCACCCTGCCTTTACAGGGGTTGCCTACATCTCCCACAGAAGATTGCTATGTATGAACTAGCCAAAAACACTGCTGAAGAAAATGGTGCAGCAGAATAAAGGATGCAAAGACACTGCATGCTTTCAATTTTAAAAACCCAGTGTAAATCACTTTTAGCTTTTACCTGGTGGGGTCAGATGACATCTGATTATCAGCAGGGAATTCTCCAAGGTTGCTGACAGTTTCCTTAAGAATAGCTGATTCGGAGTTCCCTTTTAGATGAGGTTTTGGTGTACATCACTTGAACCACTTTAACATTTGCAATTTACATACTACGTTGCCATTTGACTACACACTGCCTGGTGAAACACAGTATTTCTTTACTTTTCATATGTGGCTTAAGGTTGAAAACAGGGACAGTGCTAAAGCTACCACACCAGCAAATTTAATAAAACAGCATGGAGGGCCAGGAGTCTTTTGTTCCTTATTATTGACCAGTTTCAAAGCACACCCAAAGAAGCAGAGAGCAGAGCTTGCAGGGAGGAGCTGCATCAGAGTCCATTAGTCATGGGACAGGAATTTCCAGGTTTCAGATTGAGTTGATTTGAGAAAGCAGAAGGATGGAGCAAGGATACATCAAAAGCAGATTTTAACTGGAAACCAACTGGGATGCTAATAGAGAGTTTCACCAAACCAAATGAAACAGCTTTCAGCAGAAACCCAATAATGATAAGTTATTGGGGATTTTTTCTGAACACAATACTTTAGATGTTACAATTCCTAATTGTAATAGAACATACAATATTTTAACTTGTCTTTGTAAACACAGAGCAGTTGGGGTAAAACAAAACCATACCAAAAATTAAGGAGCCCTCTCTTGATGAAATGGTAACTAAACTTTTCACAGAGGAATTTACCACAGAAGAGTGCAGTGGAAATCTGAAACATCTGCAGGAATATATGTTACTAAAAGCAAAACCGTTTTCTTCTTGTTTTCCATTGCTATTTTAATTCCACCAATATTATACAATGTCATGAAAGATACTTAGTATTTTTTTTCACTGTGCTGAAGATTTCAAAATCTGGGGGTGGGGGAGTTTGTCTCATTTGATTAATTTTTTAATAGCAAACATTTCCACAGGAAAAAAACTTCTGGAACAGGGTTTCTGTTGGCAAACAGGCTGACAATGATGACAGGATCTGTGAAGGGAGAAATTGTATTAACAGAGAATTTTAGAAAACCAATTAAAAATTAGGAAGGTTGTCAAAGAATACTGATTCTAAAACACCTTGACATTATTCTGATTCATAATCCTGAATTCAGAATGATTAAAAGACCTTGGATTCAGCTATTCCAACAATGACAATTTATTCACAGAAATCATCATAAAGTATCAGGGATGTCTCAGTTAAAGGTTCTCTCATGTAATTTTAACTGGGTAGAAATGAAAAAACTGGACAGATTAAAATCAGGCAAATCCTTTAGTTTCCAGAGAGAAGTAATGTACTTTGGGAAAAATGTTCTGAATTTCGCTTTTTAATAACTAACTGCTCGGGTGGACAACTGCTGACAGTTCTGTTAAAACCTCTGTTCATTGGGCTGATGAGGTTAGAAAGGTTAACACTCAAGTGGAAAAGAAAATAATTACAATATTGAAAGGTTACTTGAAAGTGAAAGGGATACCTTCATCTGTATTTGTGGCTTCGATTCTGGTGAGCAGCTTGGCAAAAGCAAAGCTGAGGAGAAAGACTGGTGAGGGAATCAGAAGAAGTGAAGACTTCTCTTTAAAGAAACCCATGGATGAAAGGAACTTAAGTGTTTCTTTTATAAAGGAAACTGACAACAATTAGGCTATATAAAAGTCACAAATGGTGCAGGAAAAGATAATCAGGATTTTCTTTTTAGCTACTCTTACTTTAGAAGAAAAACAAGACAGGAGCTGGAAGACAAAATTAAAACAGATGAAAAATTGAATTTTTTAATGTGAAAACTTGGATAAAACATGAATCCATGAAACTTCCTGCTGCAGATAAAACAGAGGCTAATATTTCATCAGATAAAAATTAAAACCAGTTATGAGATGATCAGGAAGCTAAACACCATGGGAATTCTTCACACCACAGTTTTTTAGCCCTTTATGCTGCCTCTTTTACCCCTCCAAAGAAACAAAATCAAACCAGAGACTCAAGGAGAATATAGTGCCATGCTTCAGGGAGCAAAATTAATAATTAAAAAGAAATCTAAAACACAGGCAGGTTATGTTAGAATTGTACTTTACAGATTTGGGATATTCTGTTTGAAACATGTGGCTCTGGCTACAGAGTCAGACTTCTGGACTCATTCCTCTGAGCTATCATGGCAAGTTTAGCTTTTGTCTTTATATTGTGTGTATTTTACTTTTCTGTCTCCCTATCTGTTAGAGACACAGTCAAAGCTTCCTGTGTTTATGGAATGTCTGCAAAAACCACTCGTTTTTTGGGCAGGGAAAACTGACCACAAGTGCTGAATGTTCAGAGGTTTTCTCAAAATTCATCTGATGATTAAAAACAGGCTTTGGGAATAGAGCTCTCTTCCATCTCCAAGAGCAGTGTGCTGATTTAAATGCATGCATTTTAAAAGGAAGATGAGTGGGGTGGGAGTTGTTTTGGTTTTTTACTGTTTGTTTGGGATTTTTGTTTGTTTGTTTTAATAAAGGAAAAGTAGAGGAGCTTTTTTTTTCCCTAGTAGCAAGAACTTGGATTGTGTCAACTTTGAACTTTCTGAGTTCTGTTTCATTTGTGTTTGGATCTCAGTTGGGCATGTTCTCCCACTGTGCACACACATACAAAGAATCTGCAGCATTTTCTGTGGAGTAAGAGAAATAGCAAGCAAAAGGCCAAACACCCTCACACTTTGCCCAAAATGCTAACTCTTGCACCAGGTCTTTGGAAAAGAACCACCACACTGGCTTGGGTCTCTCCCTTTCTTACAGTCTCTGACTGGAGAAGTAAGAAACGAGTAAAGTCTGGAGTAGCATTTGCTAGAACCACAGTCCAACATTCTGAGCAGAAAAAAAGATGAGCACCAGTGCTGCAATGATTCCCAGCCAGTGGATTTCCCCTTGAAAACAGGGTGAGCTGGTATTCACTACAGCAAGCTCTAGCAAGGCAATGCTCCCAGCCTTACCATACAACTGAGAAGCTGAGGTGCAGAAAAGCAAAGCCACTTACCTACTGTAGAAAATCTCCTGAGAGAAGGGACTTACACTCAGGTCTCCTAAATAAGAAAATAGTGAAGCAGTTGCTGGAACATCTCTTCTGGAAGTCCTGTTCACTCCTTACCTTGCTTTCATGATCTTTAGTTGAAGACTTCAGCCAGATACAGAAAAACATAATGTAATACTGAAAAACTAGTAATTCCTTTTTCCTTTGTACCTTTTTTTGGTGCAGTAGCAAGAAAAAACAAAAAAGAAGGAGAAAGGATAGAAGCCATTTTTCTTTGTGAGGACTCAACAATACAAAACTCAGCTGTAGGATGAATTCTGGTAAGACTGTGAGTCCACCAGCTTTGTTTCCTCATTACAACTGATCACATAACAAATCTCAGCTGGATACTCCCCACTGTATTCCTTTCTCATTGCAATGAAGATGTGTACTGGACTCTATGAAGAGCCATAGAGAACAGTACTAACAACTAATTTTACAGGGACAAACACTCCCTCTCCTCTCTCTCAGAGTTTGCATATCTGAAACAGAGCTAAAAGTTGGCACTTGCCATTTGGCAATTCATGGGCCACACAATTGAACCCAGGAAATCAAGAACATGTTCAAATGAAACTGCAGAGCAATTTTAGGTAGAATATAGTTACTCACACTGGACTTCAGCTAAGAGATAGGATTTATCAGCACTTGCAAAAATTAGTAGCTAGCTTATGCTGTAAGAGATATTGGACAAAACATAAAACATAAGTCTCTTAGATCCTTCAGCAATGACATGCAAAGGAAGACATGGGACTTTAGGCTTCACGTTTGCTGTTGGTTTCATTTTCAAACCATTGCTATTTGTCTTTTTTGTCTAAAAAACCAGAAAAAACTTAAAGATGGAAGTGGCGCAGCATAATCAATAAAACACACAAAATCAGCAACAACAGTAAAAACTCTGGAGTTGAAGCAGTCCAGTGCTGCTCCAATTGCTTGAAAACAGAAGAGGGCTTTAGCACATAGCTCTTACCCTGAGGGTAAAGTAACTCGTGTAGGGCCCACCTCCTAGGATGGTCCCACACACCCTTTAACAGTCTTGCAAAAAAAGTTGCAGAAGCTGAAAGTATAATTTGTTAGAAGCTAGGGTAAAAGCAAATGACTATAAAGGGGGAGTGGATTAAAAAAAAAATTAAACATGGATCCTTCTGTTTTTCAAGTACTCCTTTTTAAAAAGTCAGCTTTACTAAGCTCCAGATACTGCTCCCTTAAGCAGACTGCCTATGGAGACATTCACTAACCAAGGGTATTTTGGAGCAGCTGCTTTCCTTTAATACTTGCATATAAGAAATTGGTGTTTCTCCCTCCCTTTCCCACTGCAACTCTTTGAGCTTGTCTCAAGTGCCTTGGCCAACTTAATTAGTCCAGTCAGGCCAGACTCATTTCTCTGGCACCAGCATTTAACAGCTCTGGTCAGCAGACAGATATTTGAGGGCAGGTTTCATGTGGTTTAATTTTGAAATAATGAGAGGGAAATTTAAAAATAAAAGAAATAGAAAATAGGAAGGCAAGCCTGTGGAGGTGGTGCCATCCATCCATCTGAGAACACAGAGTGACCTGATCCCACACTTCACATTTTCACTGCTGCAGTGCTGGAGCTGATGTGGCAATGGACAGCAGTAAGGGCTGTGTTTTCTGCAACAACAACCTGCAGATTTCCTTGGAGATGTGGAAAGAAACAACAGTTATGGAACAGTATTCTTGGATCACGTCATGCCAGTAGATGCAATGCTGTTTCTTTAAAAGGCAAGAATCCAATACAATAATCCTACATCTGCGAAAGCCAGCAATTTATTACATTAATTTTATTTCCCATTTATGATTATGTGAAAGGATGAGACAGAATACGTCCTGAAGACCACAGATACTCCACAATGGCTTTGCTATTTTACATGGAATATGTTCTGCAGTGATGGGGAGCAGCACAGGCCTCTAATAACACCTTCTAGCCTTCATTCTTACTTTTTTTTTAAGAATACAGGTATTCTTTCAAATACTTGTGCTTCTGGAAAGCATAAGAAAAGAGTAGAGAATTATATCTTTAAAGTGATAGGTCTTCACAATGGGAGGACATTAAAATAGTGAAAGACTATTCTTCTGGAACAATCATCAAGGGTAAGAGAGAGAATCTAAACCAGGAAAGAAGCACTAACAAAGAAGTGCTAGGAGACCAACTATAGGATGCATTTGAGGTGATAAATTTTTGAGAAACTTCAATTAGATTATTCCCAAAGGAAAACTGTCTGGTAAACAAAATTATTCATAATTAGATTATCTTATTATAACTTGCTGTTGAAAGAAACCAGTTCTGTAACACAACTAGCAATGAAAAGACAAGAATGACCCTCCCATCTGTGAACCAGATGGGTTCCACTGTCTGTTTCTTGCAGTACAAACCTGTTTCCTTTTGGTTGTTCAGGGGGTGTACCACGTTTGCCAGCAATACAATTCAGTTCTTGAAATATCAATGGGATTTTGTGACAAATAGCTATTAGTACCTGATGACTTGAGTAATACAGGATACAAAATCAGTAAGTCACAGTATGCTAGAAACCTAATCAGAACCTTTCTCTTCACCAAATATCCATGTGCAAAGTACTCTTTTGGGATTCAGAGATTTTTATGCCACACTGTTATTGTCTTTAATGACAGACTTTGGTAGGCAGAATTAATTCAGAAGATTTCTGATCATACCTGGGGTATGTAAGTATAGTGCAGAGCAAAGACAATGAAGAGTTCTTTGCTTTGATGTTGACTGCAGTGCTGTCAGCCACTGGGAGACATTACAGGTAAGTCAAGCAGAAGGAAGATGTCAGATAAAGGATACACTGAAAGCACTTGGTGACGTTCAGGCATGGACATCTCTATAAAATAACGGTGTATATTCAAAGCAGAAGTTACAAAAATGCGTGTGTTTAAAATCCTGATAGAATTGGTAAAAGGTTCAACCTCTAGTGCCTTTTGGTTGTGGACTGTGTGATACGCTGTTTTATGAAAACAAAAGCCAGTTCAGATCTTGGAAGTGGAAAAACTCGCATTGTCCTGAGCCACACCAGCTAATAAAACTTGTTTCTCACCACCAGTAATGTAGGTGGAGGAGTGCAGCCTTCCTGTGGCCACATTGCCTCACTCTGTGTGGGTGCATCCTTTGCACGGCCCAGGCTGAATTAGGAAAGAGCGAGCAGGAAGTGTTGCACCCAGATGACAGCACAAAGCGAGCAGTGCCAGAGCTGGGACTCACAGCTTGCCCCAAGAGAATCCCCTGTTTTCACTGCATTGATTTTCCCTCAAGCCAAACCCACACTTTGACATCACTTTTTAACACCAGTAGGTTGAGTAAAATGACTTAAGCATATGAATGTATGAGCTAGTTAATTAACACAAGGTTTGGGACAAACAGCAAATTATAAGGCAAGCAACTTTTTCTCTAAGTATTGTGTTCTAAATAGCTATAAATTAAATTTAACATGAGCAAAACCAAGAGAAAGACTTGGGACAAAATGCTTGATTTCTTCCCACCCTCCTCCCTCTGCCTAAATCTAGAGTTAAGATTGTAGGAGAAATCAATCAAAAAGCTGTAAAACAGCATCCCCTGTAGAAATGTCACAGCTAGATAAGAAAGAGGTATCTTGCCTCAGGCTCTTTCTTGCTTAAGACTCTCTAGAAATCCCAGCACTTGATGTAGTGATCCTGTGACTTTCCCACAGCAGGCAGCAGGAATGACAAACATTCTTTTCAAGGCTATCCGCAGCAGTGGACCCCTCACACAGACTGCTAAAAATCCCTTAATCCCCTCCACTTAATGCTGACCTAAAGAAACAGAAGATCAAAACATAACCTCTGGAATGACCCTAGCTTGCTCTGTAACACCTCACCAAGGGTCAGGGATGTCAAAGAGCTCCCCGCAGGCCCCTGCCGTTCTCTAAGGAATGTGCTGTTTATCAGATCAACCAGAAAGCTCCTTTAGAAATACGTAACATATACATGAGCCCTACTGGCCATCTTCCTCATGAGATCTATATGCAAAGCAGAAGGCAAAATTTACATGTATACAATCAAGACACTGAAACAAAATCTTTAAAAGTCCGGAGCTGAAAAAACAAAACACCTCAAGGTTGCAGCATCAACAGATTGATTCAATGTACTGCTCCACATTTTTAAGTGTTAGAGACATGAAGTAAGGTCTAGAACACAACTGCAGATGACAAGACCATTGCTCTGGCACATTCTGCTCTCTTCCAAGTATGGATAAATTTGCAGTGACTAAAGAACAAGAGGCCAGGGAATGCTAGCCCAGACCCTGGAAAACTTTCAAGGCTAACAGAGCAACTCCTTTTTTTTTTATATAATCACAGTTTGGTGTCAGAAGAAATTTAAAAACAGGTCACCATGTCCACTGGACTTAGGGTTTCCATTGGCAGAGTAGCAAATAGCATTGTCTACCTCCAAAAATCAACTCCTGAATGAGCTGACAGAACCCTAAAGGGAGCTTCTGCTTTAGCCACTGTTGCTTCCGGAGGTGCTGCAAGGTTCTGCAGACTGGCCAGGCATGCAGACTTCAAGAGTTTGATAAGATCAAAGTCCAGAAGAATAAGGTGAAAGAAGTTCTAGGTGCTATATCAACTAATCACAAAACTCAGCAATCTGAGATGAATTCTGGCTGCTGAGCATGAGCCACTGGAATAAAGATTCTTATGTTTCTTTTTCCTGCCTGGTTATATGTTAGTCTGAATTTACCGGAAGTCCTAAATTATGATCACATTTGTATCCCAGCATTTATCACAAGTCGTGTTACTGGTTTCCTAAAGAGGCAGTTTGCCACTAGATTGAACAGCTGCTACTTTCTGCCTTTAGTCATTCTGACTCTCAACAAACACAAGAAATTAAAACCTAGGTTTTCCATAGCAGCACTCACATGCCAGAGCTTTTTGATGGCCATCTAAGTTTAAAACCAGATGGCTTATTCCCCACTGACCATGTTTTAAAGAGCTGAGGGGCCACAGAGATTATCAGGCCATTTCCTGGCATGCCTTGTTTGACGCATAGAAAGGACACTGGCAGAGAGGAAGACTCTGGGCTATGCTGCCATCGTTCTCTCAAACACATCTGAGCTAGCTTGGTAGCACTGTTGCCACGGTGGTACAAAGTTAACTCAAAACCACAGCTTAGGTATTTAGTCAGCTTCTTAAATGGATTTTACAGCCTATTTAGCCTTAGCTATACTACTCCCAGTGTTAAAATAGCCTGTTAAAGGACAAATGTATAAAACGTTCAGTCAGTACCTTCCATTCTAATTACATTTTCTGCTCTAGTATAGTCTCTGAAAGGAAATGTCTCCAAGAAAGCCATTTTCCAGGGATTTTCTTTCTAAAATATAAAAAGCAGAGATGGAGAAGCAGAATCATGTTTAAAGCAGCTTAAAAGGAAATGCTGGGATCCCCAGAGGGGCTGAGAAACATGTGGGTTTGGGATGAAAAGAACCAAGCCAAGAGCTAGCTGGCTACTTCCAGTTTTCACACCATAAATTGTTACATTCCTCAATGTCCAGTCCTCTTTTACATGTAGAAAGAAACTGAATGCAGTAGGATGTAGCAGACAAGACAGAGCTTAGCCAAGGGCACACTGTGTCAGGGACCTTTCGGACTCTCTAATAATGCAAAGAAAAAGCTGGCACAGGGCCCAGCATCTCTGTAAATCAATACAGCTGTTTATTTAAACCAAATGGCTGGCAACCATATCAAGCTTCGATTGTTGCAGACATTTCCAAAAGGAAATGAATAACATTTCAGGAGATGACAGCAAACCCATGTAAGAACAAAAGAATTTTTTCCAACTAAGTTTTATTCATTATAGGGTATGCTTTCAGTTCACTGCTTGAAACCAAACAATAGAGTACCCAGTATTAGCAGAATCATCATAAAACCCAACAGACAACCAGACAGATACTCTCCTCAAGTGTTCCTGACTGCAGAAAGTTCCTAAATATATTTGTAGCCATGAATGACATGGGTTTAAGCTTCTCGGTAATGTGTGAGAATCCAATCCCTAGATTTCACTGCCAAGTGCGTTAAAGACTGGCACGGACATGTGCAGTGACACACAATCCACTGGGTGAGAAGCCAGACTTGGCATGACTCAGGCCGAAGGCTCTGTCTGTGTACAGGGATAACTGCAACATTAATTTTCTGCAACGTGATATCTCACTCAAATCCATTTTTTCCCTTTGGGGCCGAGGCTGCAGATACAGAAACCTCTCACTTAGAAAAAGATAGCAAAAAAACATGAAAGGGGGAGAATTTGCCTCTTTTCACTTCTCCTCCCACTCTACCCTTGACCACACAATGTTGTTGGGCTTTGTTTTTGTTTTTAGAGAGATTGCTTTTGTACAGGTGCTCCCTTTCTATCCATTCTCAAGGTTGTTATCAGTTTTTTTAATAACCTCTTGAGAGATGAAAACGGATACTCTTAAAAAAAGCTACAACCTTTGACACTTTTAAGCTATGTTGTCACACTTCATTGGAAAGATGACAGGATAGGATAAATTTGACAACTTCAAGTGAGCACTGGGAACATGAGACTAAAGTCTCTTCTTTTTACACTGAGCAAGAAAACTGCTTGACTGTAGGTCAGACTCACAGTTGCTGCAGGAGGATAACAGACATTGCTTTGGCCTGTCACTATTTACTGTCAGTAAAACACTATGAACCTCTCCTCCAACATTTGTAATTAGGTGCTGGGGGATTTCTGGTTTGAGCAGCATCAAAAGATCAAGATTGAGAAAGCAGTATATTGTAAAGCAAGTGTAAATCATAGTTCTGCCTGCATTTTGTCATAGCTGTTGCAGAAGTCACAGATTCCAATATATTCATACATTTAAAAAAAAAATCTGTAGTTCCTGACACACAAGATGCTTTGCCTATGAATATGGTTCCAGAACTGAGATATTTTCACAAGAAGCCTCCTCAGTTGAAAGCAGGCAACTTCAGGAAGTTAAGAACAATTACTAGGATAGCAAAGGCTCTACAGAGCTCTACAGAGACAGGATTACTTTCATGCAGTGCCCACTATATTAAGAACCATGGGGACCATCTTGCTATTTCTAAGTGGTTTTGAAGAGAAATAAAACCTGTGTGGCTGAGGATTGCTGACTGCTAAAAGACAGTAGGAGAAAAGCTCTTCGTCACTGTGTAGGAGACCTGTAGGGTGTAACAGCCAACAGGCAGCATTAATAAGTTAAGTGTTCCAGTAGTTCTGTCATCCGCTCCTGCACTTTTATATATTGCTGGAGCTTCTTGGGTACAGTGATGATCCTAAAATTGGTCCCTCAATTCTCAGTGAAAGATACCTACACCTTGGACACAACTCAGAGACTCACAGAGAGAGGTGCCAGAGAGACAGCAATTTGTTCTGCATTTTTTTTTTGCTACTGTGATGTTATTGGTAGAAATTTTGAACAATCAGTCTTTGGTGTTCTAAGCCTGACTATAGCCACAATAATGTAGAAGAGAAGGAGCAGTGAAGAGTTTCCCACAGTCAAGGGTGCTCCAGCTGGCAGCCTGCAGGACTCTCTCCAACCCATCCCTTTCCCGTGCCGAGCTTCTCAATCCGCACTGATGGACGTGCACCTGACTGCACCTGTGCGCAGCAAAGAACCTTGAACATCCCCCACTGCCTCACACAGGCTCTAATTGAGGCCTGATTCCATCATTACATGATTGTTCTGCCCTACATAACACATGGCTGGCAAACATATGAACTCCATAGCACAAACAATCCTGTGTTATATTTTGTCTTCCCTTCAAACTAATGCTTCAGCCATGGATTAACCTTTGTTTCAAGAAAAGAAGATGGAACAGGAAATCAGTCCTATATTGCTTCAAGCACTACCTGAGCTTCAACTAAAAATCAAAGCACTTACCTAAAGTCAAAGCTGTATCAACAAACAAAAAGAAATTAGAACATTAAGTGATTAAGAACAGAGATTCAGAATCTGATTTCAGATACCACCACATCAGTCTGGAAATAAGTACTCCCTTACTTGGCTCAAAATAATAGCAATACTAGTCAACATAAACATTCCCAAGCTCCACAACAGCAAATGTAATACCTTCCCTACCCAATACAGTAATGTATCATTAAGTACAGTAGTGCATAATTAGGTCTGGTATTAGAGGCAGGAAAGGAGTCCATACCTCTTCTGAGGTAGAAGTTATGTCCTGAAGAATCTAACTGCTGCTTTCAGAAGTCTGCTCCCTCAGGAAAAATGTGCTTGTTCTGGTCTTTGGTGGGGCTGTTGCAATATTCCTAACCCTATAATCAATGGTGAAGTACAGATGTACCCTTACTGCTGGTCTGAATATAGGGACTTCATGACATTGTACATACGATCAAGCACATGCAAACAACTGCTTCTCAACATCCTGAAAAGTACTTATGATCAACAAGAACAGAAATTATATACATGGTATCAGGAATACTGAGTGATCTTAGCCACTTAAACACGGAGTAGGTCCTCAAGTTTAACTTTTTCAACTCTTCTCCTGACACCGATTCTCAGAATACACATAACACCTACCACAGAAGGGCACTTCTACTACACCTAGTGACAGGTGTCCTGTACAACTCAGGGAGAGATCACACCACTCCAACCACTTCAGTCTCTGAAGTCCAAATCTCAGGATCTGACTGGCATGGTCAAAACCATACTGTGATCACAAACAACAGCATAAGAGGAATTCACAGATGAAGGACATGTTTCAGTGTTTAGACAGTGCAGGGGGACACATGGCAGGAAATGCGTGGCAGGAAATGCGTTACCTGCTCATCTTCACATAAAAGCAAGCACATTGCTTCCATTAGAACAAACGGGAGAGAAAGAGACCTGACACATTTTAAATACTTGTTCTTTAAGGGCTCATAGGAAATTTTAGCCTGATTCTTCTGAAACCCAGGTCTAAAAGCAGTACAAGTATATCCATCTTGCTGTACACGTGTGTTTTACACTCAAATTTCTCTTGAAGTTCATGCTGAGGATATGCCATGATCCCTGCAATACATATTGTAAAGACTGTTACAACACTAAGAGCAGAGAAGACTCTAAGTTCAATTCAAATATGTTTTCAATGAAAACAAGCTTATTCTTACATCTATTGGGCAGCTGAAGCTAAGTACAGGAGCCAAGAGCAAAAGGACACCATTGGCTTTTTAGCTGTGCAAAATGCTTCAGGGTTTGGCAATCCCTCTGTTCCCATTTCTAGCACACCTCTGTGTGCTTCCTCAGTCTTTCATCACTTCAAAGCTGAGTGCCAACAGTTACAATGTGAAACTCAGGAATCCACGAACACGGGAATTCAGAGGCATGAGCTGTGCACACTGTGGAAATTGCTACTTCCCTAAGAAGCATCAAGTAGGGTCCCTGCCTCTCCTCCTAGGCAAAAACAAAACAGCATTTCCAAAGGCAACAGGTGGGAAACTGGTTTTGACAGCACAACTTCTTCATGTACTATGGAACAAGTGGAAGACGTGCAATGGGCTACAATGCTGCTCTGCCTTCAGGAAATTCCATGCTGAATGGCACACTGCAGCAGAGAAGGGGAGGAGGGAAAAAGAACAGAAAGACAAAAGATATAAAAAAATAAAAGAACAGGAGTTGGCTTAGCAAAATATTATTTCTGGATTCTACACTAACAGATGCATTACAACTGCACAGCTTGCAGGGCAGAAGGATTGGATACATGAGCATCTGTATATATTCTCTAGCTTGAGAGAATCTGTGGGAACTGTACAGAAGCTGCGAAGGCTGATTTCGAAAAAATGCAAAACCAGCTCGCACTTACATCGCATACAAAAGAAAAGTATCTGATATTACCATTTCTGTAGAAGGTTGCTGAATTTTATAAACTTTAATGAGAAATAATTAGGTGGAAGATTGATTGTAATTGTGAAGAGCACACTTCCATGCTTATGAAACAAGTATTTCTCAACAGGAAGACTTTCAAATCTGGAGTTAGCTCTTGCACTGGCAGCCGTGCTTTCTTTTTTTATTTCCTGTAGCTGAAACAAGAAAGCAGACTTCTGTGGCCCAGGGCATTTCTACTCTCAATTGCCACACATTCTTGTGTTCAGGCAATGTTTCTTGCAAAATATTGATTTTCTTTTGTCTAAAATTTTTTTTTAACCTTGTTGGTTAAAAGAGAAGCACAGCAAAAAAAGCCCCAAACCACCACTGTTTATAATCCACTATCCCTTTATCTCCTACCCAACTCCTTTTACACAGGGCTATTTCCTAGACCATTTACTTGTAGTTCTCTTCATAAACGCAAGAAAGAAAGAATCATGTTGAGCTAATGATCAACTAAGACTGATGCTTGTCTCCCAAACTCTAACATTTGATCAACAATAATACAAATGTTTGTATGGTTGCCCAGTTAGTAATAATGAAAAAAAAAAACCCAAAACCACCAGCTGAAGATTTTGTCACATCCAGCCCATTCCCAAATTTGTTCTGCAGGAACAAAACAGTTCTCTGCAGTGCAACACGGCTCAAAAGATATTTTGGATCACAAAGACACAACTATGGAAATACATTATGACTTCTAATGTCTTTTGACAGCTGTTATACTGAGCTCTGCAGACTTATCTTGGTGCTTTGGGATTGGGGCCATAATGTTTGGTGGTGGTGCTCTTTACTTCTTCCAACACTATCACATTTATCTTTCTAGATGAAATCTGCTGCTTTTTCACCAACATATCTAACTCAATCTTCCCACAAACACATTAACACATGGTACTTGGAGGTGTCAAAGTCAAAACCAGAGAACAGAACTGTTTATATTTGTTGGCATTATTCTACATTCACCCTGCTTCAGCCTCTCTGATATAAGCCACAAGAATAACAGTTAAATGTCTGGAAATTGAGCTGTAAATTCCACACTAATTCATTTGAAAGGAAAGGACACAGGCAACTTAGTAATATGTGTACCCTCATCTTCTTATTCACAGGTGAAATAATTGATGGGGTTTTGGTTGCACGTCATTCTGGTCACTGCTAGAGAGCAATAAATACAAACGGCAAGGGGAATTACAGGATTTGGTAGCATGTGTCAATACATTTTAGAATTTTTGGACACAGCAGCAATACAGGTGATGCTGATGAAAGCTTTTCCTACCACTTCATAATCATTCCAAGCACTTCTGGTTATTGCAGATCTAAAGTACAACACGTACAAAACAGAAAAGATCCCTTACATGTAATGACATTCTGCTGCTTCTGCTTCTCTGACTGGATATAATACTATCATCTTTCCAGTCTCTGCAAAAGTGTAAGCAAAAGCCTGTAAAGAAGTTTTTTGTGTAAAACAACCTGCTAAATTCATCATATTGATCATTCCAGAAAGACTTAATTTCTTAGGAACATGCCAGCATAGGAAGGACGTGGACTTGTTGGTGCCAGTCCAAAGGAGGGCCACAAAAATGATCAGAGGACTAAAACACCTTTCCTGTGAGGCAAGTTGATGTTGTTCAGCCCAGAGAAGAAAAGGCTCCAGGAAGACCTTATTGCTGCCTTTCATTACAGCAGCAAAGGGGGGTTATTTTGGGCAGGGCCTTTTGTGATAGGACAAGGGGTAATGGTTTTAAACTAAAAGAAGGTAGATTTAGACAAGACGTAAGGTAGAAATGTTTACAATGAGGGTGATGAAACACTACAATGGGTTGCCCAGAGAGGCTATTGGTGCTCCATCCCCCGGAAACACTCAAGGTCTGGTTGGACAGGGCTCTGAGCACACTAGATCTAATTGAGTATATCCCAGCTCATTGCATGAGGGTTGGACTAGATGACCTTTAAAGATCCCTTGCAAGCCAAACTGTTCAATGACTCTATGCTGAAAACATGGAGCTTAAAATGTTGTGGCAGCTGACATATAATGAATTAATAAATATAATAAATTAAAGGAACTGCTTGACAGGCTCTCTGTTGAGGTGGTATCCATGTTACCTTGATAAAAGCTGGAGGGAAGACACAATGGGTAAAAGGTGTAAGTCTACTGTGTTCTTTTTTCCCTGGACAGACTGACCTTTTCTTCAGAGCTAGGGGGTTACCCCACACAGGCCTTTTGTTTCTGACAGAACAGTCATGTTGGCTGACACTCCACGTATTGTACTTGGAGTTCCCAAGCTGAACGCATGAGCTACCACAACCTGAACTCAGGAGCTACCACTTTCTGGCTGGGGCAACAGCTGACTAATAACATTTTGTGGGTTGGGCACAGAGACAGACTTACACCACAGTCTCACTGACAGGTTTCATTTGAGCAGTTTTTGAGTTTACTGCTGGTACCTATACATAAAAAGAATGTGCTGTAGAAAATTTCTGCCAAGTTGCTGTCCACTTGGGTAAAACCAGAGCACTTGCAATAAAACCTGAAGCTGGAGCAGGCAATGTATGCTCCAGTTTGAAAGCACAGTGAATTTTCTCTTTCATCCTTCCAGCCCAGTCATACCACAGGCATTTACTTTAACAAGCAGTTCAAGATATGCATTTAAAACACTGATTCGCCTCAATAAAAAATTCTGGGATCAAGGCTTCTCATTTAATATTGAGAATGACTCATTGTACCCTTAAATGTTTGACCTGCCAAGGCATTATTTACTATAGATTTGTAACTAGTAAAACTACATAAATACACACATCAATTATCAAGGTGTTTGCTGTATAAATGCAGGGAGGGGTCTCAGATTTCCAGTAATTCCCCTTCACCCAGTTTTACATGCTCATCAGGTCTTTATTATTACAGCTTCAGGGATTCCTCACATCCAGGCCCTGATAACAAGAGGATGGGTTAGCAATGAGACCAAAGGGAAGTGGAGGCCAGTGTTCCAACATGCTTCTCTGCTTGGGGCTAATGTTAATTCTAAAGGCTTGGTATCGGTTCCATCATGTTTTTAAACAGTATAGCTTTCAGCTAACTAACACATAGGTACCAGCATGCTCGTGATTCTCCTCCAGAAAGCTCTTCTACAATCTGCCTGCTGGTCACAAATGCATTAAATGACAGGCAGCATTTGGATCTCCTCTGATGCTCTTTTTCCATGTTACTGGAGAACTCCAGGTCTAGGAAGGGGACACAATATGTGCATCATTTGGAAGCTGCTCTCTTCCAATGGTTTGCTAGATCTTCAGCTTAGTTCTAAACACAATTGTTTTCAAGGGTTTAATCAACTGATCAGTATTTGCCAGAGGCTCAGTCAAGGCAGCATGGCAGGGATCCTGCTCTGGAAGCAGTCATGCATTTTACTCCTTGGGAAGATCTCCAGGTGTCAGAGCTACAGATAGCAGTGGTAAGCTTTCAAAGACCTTCCCCTTGGTTATCCATCTGTGTTTATAGGAAGCCAGGATCAACCTGAAATAATTTGCCTTGGTAGTCTGGATATGTTTGCACAATGCCTATTTACATTACACCTGGCTCATACCAACACAATGAGCTACTTACTTTCATTATCACTAAATACATTACCAAGCTTGAAAGAATGCAGCTGTTAGAGATCAAGGAGGATCCACAGCACTCCCTTGTTCAGAGCAATAAATTTTGCTCTGCAAAGCACCTGTACTTTTTTAAACCTCAAAATCCAGAGCCAGCCTGAATCAAGATAGGGAAAAGGGGATGTGCAATGTGAAACCACTACAATTAGGCAATAGCAAACACCATTCACACAGACCTGTGAACTGGAAGGCTGACATTCATTTTACTTGCCAACTCAGCTCCTTAGCTTGCTTCCACAAAACCTAAAACTCATCTGCCAAAAGCTACTGTAAGGGTTATGTCACCTTCATCCAAACATCACCTGTTTCCCATAAAAAGCTTACGAAATACCAAGAATATCTGTAAAGGAAAGTACTTATTTCAATGCAAGCAATTAATGAAAATACAGGTGCTAGACAGATAATCTGTGAGTTATGAATGCAATCCACATTGTAGTAAGTGTGTCCCCATTAAGAAATGCCTTATAGTTTAATTGGTCCTCAGTATCTAAAAGGTTTGTCACTCAAAAATCTTGAAGGTTACCATAACACTCTGTGACATGTTTTTAACAAATGGTTATTTGTGATGACATCAGACAGCATGGTTAACTTCTGAGCCTTTCTGTACATGGGGGAAGATGGTTTATCATACAGCATCTATTGTATCTGGCACTGAACTGGGCTGCTGAAGATCTGGACTCCTTTCTTTACTTGACTGCATGCTCACATCAGTTCTTTTGGCTATTGAACAAGTTAAGTGTATTGGTGTTTGTGTAAGTTTTTTGAAGCAGACTCTGTCTACTCAGTGCTTCTACAGCCATTGAAGGGTTCTCTGCTTTGTAATTGATTCCTCTGCAGGTAACTGCAACAAAAGTAACATGGAGATCTTGCACAAAAACAAGCCAAGCCAAGCCAAGACTTGGAGGGTGTGGTTCTTCTTCTCATCTGTTTTTGAATGACTTCACATCCCTGACAGCCAGACCCAGTGATGGACATACATTCTAAG
Source organism: Ifrita kowaldi (assembly GCA_013398055.1). Taxonomy (NCBI): domain Eukaryota; kingdom Metazoa; phylum Chordata; class Aves; order Passeriformes; family Cinclosomatidae; genus Ifrita; species Ifrita kowaldi. The sequence continues at coordinate 33,111 of VZRS01003569.1, forward strand.
GCATTCCGAAGAACAGAAGAAAATTAAGTCAGTTCTGATTTTCTAGATTTTGGACTAGCTAAGTACATGCACTCCTCCCTTCTGTATTAGTCTCATGACATATCTGTTTAGCTTAAAAAAACAGATAATGCAGAACATAGAAACCATTTGTGTGAACCTATGCTACATGGCTACTAAGTAAGAGTTGGCTGGATATAAGGAGATGTAGTTGCATGAGATTGCAGGAATTTTGCTGATCCTCCTAAACTGTAAGTCAAACTCTCTCACAGAACTGAACAGTCTAATACCCTAATTTCTACAATTTTATAGTAATAATAAATTGAAGTTGAGTTTCTTTCCAGATTTACGTGACCCTTCCAGGTTTTTTTGCCATTCATAGTAATTTAAACAAACAACCTTAGCCTACCTTTGCCTAATCTAAGATTCTTATGCACTTAAGTTACTGTAGGAGCCAGATCATGCATTGGTGTAGAAGTTGGGTCTCGCTGCAAATCATCCTGTACTGCATGGCCCACACTCACACTGAGCAAGCTAGCAGAGCTGGTACAATAGGGGGAAGCAGTCTGTGTTTCAGCTCTGCTTTTTATTGCTTACCAGGCAAAACAGACTGTGAATCTCTCAACACAGGTTTATTACATACTGCAGAAACAGGAATGTTGTACTGTTATTTCCACTGAACGAAACCTGGACGCAAAATTGGCAGCCCAGAAACATGCAGATTATACATTTACATGCCAGGGAGGGGAACTGACAAATTCACAGCATGCAAGTGCCTTATTCAACATCTCAATTTATTTCCTGCACTGTAATTGTTTGGGAGTTTTCAGTCATGGGAATTCTGCCGCTTGTCATTGCAGACATGAAAGATATTAAACAAAGTAATCAACTGAATGAGCTCAGAAATACAGGTTGCTTTATTGTGTGAGAATCTCATACCACAGCTCTTACCTCTCCCAGTAACAACAAAAGGTTATCTGTGAACATTGCAGGTAAAACACTAAACCTTTTAAAATTTCTTGGACAGAGATCTGATAGGGATGTTTCAGTTTGTTACATTAATTGTTTTAATTTCTTCTTCAATTATTTTGTGTGGTTTGTTGTGGTTTTCTTTTTTTCACTAGAAGGTGCTATGAGGTGAGAAAGAAACTCACACTAAGCTCCTTAAATTCTTCGTGGATCTGGCTTCCAGCCTGAAAAGAACGTTTCACAGGGTTTTATTTTGCTGGTCTTTAAAGCTCTATAAGCAGTGTTTCTACCACAATAGACCAAAGTGACAGAAATTTCACAGCCACAGCTCACCTTCTGTTAGAAAAGCAAGTCTCGAAACTATCTCTGATATTGTAGGATCATCAAATTTACGATAACTGGCTCCCACCTTTGACCTCATCTGCTACTCAGAAATTCCTGTCTGGCCACTTTCTGTCTGGTTTTCATGCATGTATACAACTTGATTTCCTGTTCAGAACAACACAGAATGCAACTCTCTCTTCTTTCTGATTAGTCAGAGAGCTGCCTGCATGTTCACAAAATTAAAAAAAAATAAGTACAAGTGATGCTACAGCTATTTAGTCTTTAACATGCTGGTCATCACTCTTAATATGCAGCTGTGCTGTTTTTAGTTCACCCCACTGTGAAGTTTAGAAATATTTATTCCCTTTGTAATTGTTTGTTTAAGGATTGTCACTCTCTGCAATTCGTAAATGCCAGATCAAGTTCCTCTTGCGTCTAGCTTGCCCCTAGGCATTGAAATTTGCTCCTGAAACTTTTGGAGGGCGACTTTCCCATAAATTCACTTAAGCCCAGGAAGAGTCTAATTTATCCCTTCTCATGTTACCCATGTCAGAGAGCTTGTCCATATGGCACTGCTCTGACGCCTCTACTCCACATGGTCTCTTACATTCGGCTGCTGGAGGATCCTGTAGAGGATTCTGCTCCCACTGACTTTCATGCTTTTCTGGAGCTAGCAGTCAGGAAAATTGAGTCTCTCACTCTTTACCTTGTCCCATCAGCCCTGGAAATGACTCTTTTGCAGATATTCAAAAAACTGATGAGTTGTTTTTGCACGACACTCCAACGCAGTCATGTGAGTCGTGTTTCATGAGAGTGAAAAATTCTGTCAAAATTCTATGCACACCGCAAAATAAAGAGCACTACACTCAAGTATGCTGGATGAAATGTTAATAATATTGAACTACTGAAATTAATTGCTTTGATATTTCTTGTTTCAGAACTAGCATTCTGGACCAGAGTTTAATGAAACACACAATCTAAAAATCTGAGATTGAAAAAAGTTTATCTATATATATAAATATTCTTCATCTTCTCTCTCTGTCCCAGAAATATAGATATAAGTGCATCTTCAAATTATAAACAGAGGATCATAAACATATGGAGAAAAACATATTGCCACTTCAACTACCTGTCAGCAGATGCGGGCATACAATGTCAGCTTTCTGTTCAGTAATGTTTCAGACATCCTCCTTGAAACATCACACCTGTTTTTCAACTGTCCATGAATATGTTTCTTTGCTTCATTAGATTGCTCTGACATCTAAATCTTGAACTAATCTGAAGCACAAATTGCCTCTGAGTTACTCAATCCTGATCAGGTTTTCTTAGCACAATTATAACAGCACCTCAGGAACCAAAACGTCAAAGCATATGGAAGACTTACTTCTAGGGAAGGAAGTTACTAGACCAGAATGGTAAACATTTCTGGTTGCATTCCTGGACATGAAGCTAATCTGCTGCTGAACACTGGGGATACATTAAACACAAAATGACTTGAAAAAGTCCTGTTTTAAAGCTGAAAAATTGCAGGGGAAAATTCTGGTAGATTTAAAACAAAAACTTTAAAATCTATCACAACATGCAACTTTCTGCATCTTCTTCAGGGGAAAGGCAAGAATGGAGAACACTTCAAGTTTTGTTCGTTATCTCTGCGTTTTAAGCCTTTTTAACTGCATTAATAGAGAAGCTCTAAAAAGCCATTACTTATTCTGGGAACACATGCCTGTGTCATGTTGACACCAGCAGATATAAATAGCCATGAGCTGTATCAATAGGTATTTTCAGAGTGGATAGAGTCAGGCACACTGGCATTAATTCATGAGAGCAGGAAAGGGAGGCAGCATAATCAGCTTAAATGAAACATGAGAAATCCTCCATGTAGGAAAGACTGGACAACGTCTTGTAAGGAAAAGCTAACCCATGCAATTTCTACAAGTGAGGTAAGGTCGACAACTCCATCTGGAATCCCAGCTCTCTGACATCACCAGCTCCTGAAGTCACAGTGAATTGAGAGAAATTAAAATCCTGGCAATTTGGTGACATCACTGAGCAGGACTTCCTCTTGTAACTCGCCTTCCTTAGAGGATATAGAGGGTTCATGTCCTTTTAAAAGGAAGAATGCTACCTTCTTATTCATGTTCTAGATTTTTGTTTTCTCCCTTGAGAGCTGGCATATATAACTATCCCTGCTTGATGTCATACTGAAACAAACTCCCAAGCAGAGGTGCCGTAGTAGAAAGTCAGTATAAAGTTAATATTAAGGCTGAAACTTCAAGAGGAGGCCTTGAGCTCCTTCCTCACATTTCCCCTACTTTCTGTTTTCCTTTACCCTGATGATGGCTCTGTATCTTCTAGTCAGAACTTGAGAGCACACAGAAGGAAAGGTCCTGAAAGGTGAAAGTTAACTGAATGTGCATGACTTGAGGCTTAGCTATAGTTTCTGAAGAATTTTTATGTCGGAATGATACTCCACTGCTTGTTGCACAGTGATGCCTACACATGCCAGTTCAGAAATCAAAATCCTGCGCTACGGTTGGTACTGCCTCAGCATCTGCAAGTGAGTTGTTGCTCCACAAACTGGTTGAGTTCAAAATGAAAGAATCAAGCAGAGGTCTAGTGATAGTAGCATGCAAACACTAGCACTCTCATGCTATTCTGAACTCAAATGCCCAAAACCAAAAGCAACTTGTGCACTCCAAGAACGGACAGGAAACAGGTGTGAACTGAGAATATCTGCAATGGTCCAGAGAAAACAGCTCAGTATGTACCCACAATGGAGAATCAGAAAAAATCATATAAGACACAAAAAATTATTATTCTGATACTATTTACAGACAATTTTACAGCACATTGTCTTTATTTAAGTAACATGTCCTGCTTTCCCATGTTTCATTCGCTATTATTGTTTACTGTCTACATATTACAGAGGTCAATGTCTTGATGCTATTTAAGCTGATAAATTACAGGAAGTTCCTCTCTGACGACCTGTAGTGTACACAGTAACAGTGTTATGCCACACCTCAGAAATATACAGAGTCACTGAAAAAAACCTGTAAGAGTCAAAACTGACTGTGAGGCTGGAAGTTGATCCACATTATCCTGTGCCTTACATACTATCCTAACCTATTTTGCTGTACCAAGGGTTCCTTTCACAGAAGCAAAGAAAAAGCAGAATAGCACATATCCATCATCTGGCTGAAGTTAGTTTAGTCATGGAAATCAGAAGCATTATTCTAGTCTGTTCTAGTACTCAGCACAGAATATTCTGTTCTCTACCATATTCTGTAGCAGAGGTGTAGCAAAGCTCAGTTCTGTCCCCTCACAGCTGAGCTCAGGGAACCCTCTCTTACTTGCACATTCAGCCATAACCTTGGAAGATATACTGAGGAGGCCAATCAAAATGGTCCCCACCCAGGGCAGGAAAAAGAAAACTCCTAATTACAAACCATTTCCCAACTCTTTCCTCAGGGTCAACTTCCAAACCCCATATTAAAATATAAGATACGGCAATTCAGAGTGCAAAGCACCAAATTCCCTCGTCTGCCCTTCCTGCCTAAGGAGCAGGAAGGAAAGGGGAACACCCTTCTCCTGATAACCTCAGCCCCAGAGGCTGCTTGTTTGCCCAACACCTTTAGCTTGGCTGTAATGTGACCCAGAGCACGCCAACTATTCACTGTACAGACCCTGGCCCACGTCCTGAGCATGAAAACAAACACATGAACAGCACCTAGGACTTTTTGCTTAATTATTCAGCTATGCAGACACAGGATCCTTACAAACAAACCACTCTGGACAGAAAAGAAAGAGACTTAATACTCTTTTCTAAAAACACAACTAGAGATGCTTCCTCTAGAAAAATCAACATTCTTGTCTCAAACTGGAATTTAATGTAGTAATTTTTATTTTTTGAATGAATTTGTGTGGTCAAGCTACAGTTTTGAAAGGAAACCTAATCCATATAAAGCTAGGAAAAATGTGAAATATCATCTAAGAATGTCTTCCAAGGCAAAAGCTAGATCAAAAGAGAGATCTTCCAGGACAGAAGGAGCAGCTCAATTGAAGCAGCTCAATTTGATTCATTATGTACAAACTAAACAAGAAATCCCTGGAAGAGAACTTGGAAGACCTGCTCTGTTGGCTCCAGTTTCAGATGGCTAGCATGCCTCCTGCTTTATTGACATTTCATATACAATAATGCATTTGAGAAGAAAATGGAACTGTACCTGATGAAAAAAAGGAAGAAGTGAGAGAACTGCTTAGTGAAAAGAAAGGACGAAAGAGTACATTTATTTTTTTACACTGCTGTGAAGAAATTCCAGTATCATTACTAGCTTAATTTACAGATAATCTTAATATAGGATCCAAAACAAACCATGAATAAGCAAGCAAAATCTATTACAAGCAAAAGACCTTGAAAACAACTGAACTTCTTACAGCAAAAGTACAGAGGTGTCTCTGGAATTTGAGGTTTAATTTATGAGTCTATTGCCATGCTAGGAATTGTTGCATATGCCTCCTGAAAAAAGGAGAGACCTGTTACACCCCAAGTGAGAGGATTTAGAAGGACAGCAGATTAGTAATCATTCAAATAGAGACTTGTCATGAACTATGCACAAACAGAAGCAGCTCATCCAACACTGACACACCTTCAGAAAAATCTCTTCTGTGATCCACGGATGAATATGATGCAACCTCCACTGCTCTGCTCCCAGTTGATAATGAGAGTCTCAGGTACCCTACACAAAAAGAAAGTCTTGTATCTTGTTCCACTGTTATTCTTTTGATTCACCATGGTTTATAATGGTAGTCTTGGAACAGCCTGAGGGCCCAAGAACAGGCTCTTACAAATGATACTCTGTCTATCACAGGCTTTCTAGGATTTACAAGAATTTTGTCTTGTTTATCTGAGGAAATCAATTGGAATAGATACATTAAAAGAATAGTACCCTGCACAGACATTAAAATAACTCAAATATCTTATCCCAGGATCTGGACAACAGGAGAAGTATCAGTCCAGTGAAGATGCAGAGGAGGCTAAGCAAGCATGAAGAATTGGCAGCAAGGGGGCTAATAACTTTTCATTGTGCAGTTTCACCTAACAGTTTTCACTTCAGATTCTTTTTCCCAGGAAATCTGAATACACATACCATAATTCCTCTGTAAGTACCAGCAATTCAAGTTGCATACCTGATTTCCAAAAGCTTGCCTGTTTATCCGTCTTAAATTCCACAATACATTGAATTGATGTGGTATCAAGTAGACTTTCCTGATAGCATTTACTATCTAGCATTTACTATCTAGCTATATTACTAGCAGAGACTATCTTGCTGATTATATCTGAAAGACATCTTGTAATTTCTCTAAGCCAAATAATTGCATTTTTTATTCATCCATTTGTTTACTGGATTTTGATCTATGCAAGGAGTAATTGGACAAGTGAACAGAGTAAACAAAAGCATATGACTGTCCTGATTTAAAGACACCACTGTGTTCAGCAAATTTGCCACGTCTTTCTTCATCTGTTTAGCATTTTCATAAATTGTTAACAATTAGTCTTCTACCTGTAGGCCTTAATCAAGGCTCTGAAAAGAAGTATTTGGGGAATATGGATCAATTTCAGGTCCATCTCTGTCCACGTCTTACTCTTGAGATGTCTCACAGATGTTAAGTATGACCTTCTAGGTTCCCCTCTTTCTTTGCTGAGAGACCTCTGAGGCTGGTGATGTGCATGTACAGCAGCCAGGTCACCACACAGAGAAGGGACACCACCACCACCACTCACACCCCACTGCAGAGCTGTGCCCTTTTAACCACCCCCTCACTCCTGTAGGGGTATTCAATTCCTGCTCAGGTAACAATGCTGTTTAGCTGGGTAATTTTTCTGCCTCTGGCTGGCAACCTTATGCCAATACTATCCACTTCTCCTTCCTTGTGATGTCTATCATCTGCCATTGCTTGGAGAAATAAACCACACTTGCCACAGGCTGAGGAAAACAGATCCTAAATGACTATTCCCTGCTGGTAAGCTTTGAAGATGTTGCCTACCATGGAACAGTATGTACCAGTGTGCTGCACACAGCACCAAATGTCAACCACTGACAATGGAGAAAAAAGGATATCTTGTTATCATTTTCTTTGAATTTGATGTCAGAACTCAGAAAAGGGCTTCCATCCTAAGAGAAAAAAATCAAGTGGCTTGCCTGACAGGAGATCCTGACTCCATGCTCCCCTTCCTCAAAAAATACACTCCCAAGTTTACACCACACTGGATACTGTTGCACTCAGCCCACTCTGGTAACTCATTCCTGGCTTGCTTGGGCCAAGACATCAGGAAGGATGTATTGCTTGGGCTGAACCAACACACAGCCAACAGTCAGCTGTTATCAGGAACACACACTTCAGCCTATCACCCAAATCCTCACCTCCCAGGAAAAGGGAAAAGTGCCTTGTCAAATTGACGCTTACTAAGGAGAGTAGTATAAAGTGTACAACAGCAGTGAGGATTCAGTTCTCAGATGTCACAGTTCTGGGGGTTTTTGTTTTGTTTAGGTTTGTTTTTTAATAACAGGTAGGCACAGTCTCTCTGAATATAGAGCACATCTCTGTGAGAATGGTATAGTGGAAGGTGATGAGTGGGATGGGACAGCTTTCTCTTCAGGTCATCAGACATTTGGTTTTTAATTAATTATTTGTTAAGAAAGCTATTTTCTACTATGACTCCACACAACTTCAATCAGTAATAAAATCTTTCACTTGCCTTTAACAAACTGACTTCAACATTATAAGGAATTTAAACAGCTCACAAAGAATGCAGTAAATCTTTTGCCCCTTCTCTGTTTGAGGAAACAGCCCTTTAATTGCTTAGCAGAACGATGCTAGAGATCTTTTAAAAAATGCAGGAATTTCAAGCTCAAGCTACAGCCTCATGTGCAACTAAGAATGGAAAATTCAGTTGTACCGTCTAGGAATTTTTCCAAAAGTGTAATTTTTACAATGGGAAATAAAACTTCCTTTGAAATAATAAAAGGACATGACAATTTTAATCAAGAGTCCAGTAAAACGAAATTTCATCGTCTAAGTTTCAGCAGTACAAAGATAATCTTGAACATCGCTGGTTTAATTTGCTTCCGGGAAACAGATTGTAGGCTCACAGCAGCAAGATCATGGGGCTGCTCACTCCAGAGACTTCCCCAGGAAATGCCTGACCAAGGGATAAATTTCTGCTAACAAATAGTGTTGTCACTGTTCATCAGCAAACTAGATTTTTAGAGTTTACCTTTGGCAATGGTGGGGGATGTCCGGAAAACAAGCAAAGTGCAAGAGCTGGCAGCAGGCTGGTTGAACCCAGCAGAAGGGCTTTGCAGAGGCACATACTGTCTGTTGCCAGGAAAGAGCATCCCATTTCACAGGTCTTTGCAACAAGACCCATGACAGTCCAGTGAACACACCCTGAAAAATACTTAGGGGCAGCCAACTTCTACCCAGACATTAAAAAGAAGAGTTTTAACTACAAAAAGCTCAAGCAAACAACTTCTTTTCTTTTCTTTCCTCCCCTGTATTAGAGAGAGCTTCTGCAACAAAGTGACCTTTAGGAGCTGGATTCATGGATATCTAAGTAATCCTATACTCATCCAAAACAACTTCTGCCTCTCCTTCACTGATAAGAAGAAAGGTGTGGGGTAGGCAAGACTGATTTAAACTAAATACCAAGTCTTTTTCAGACGGGCATCTCACAGCAAAGCTTGTTTGGACTGCACATTCATAAGTAAACTAGACATACAAACACACAAACCCTAGCTACCAGATTAAAATTTACATATCAAAATAAGATTAAGCTGGAGGTAAGAAACGTCATGCATTTACATTCCAGAGTAAGAGATGCACTGCCTTGCATAACTTTGTTAAAGAGTATGAGTGTTCGATCTGTATATACAAAATGTCTAAAAATAAACTAGGAGGCATAGGAGGAGTCTTTATAAACTTGTTAGAAAAACATGTGGCTAAAGCCTCCCCCCTTCAGCCCTTTCTCACAGTTACTTTTTCAAAATGAAACTCACCTTTGCACTTTGACAGCCTGCCTATGAAACACTGCCCTGCTTGTCACTCACAGCGATTGGTATGTGGCACAATGGATCCTGCTTGGCAGATCTGCGGGAGAAGGGAGATCATTTTACTCAGGAGACTGGACACACTTATTTCATATACAGCATTCTCTGAAGCTGTTTTGGAGATGGGAGAAAAAACTTCACCGCTTTGTGCAACTGTTCGCCCTCCAGGTAGATATCTGATAGGGAAAAACCGCTCAAACAGTGGATAGAAGGAATATAGTCCAGAGTTCATAGTGCTGCAGAGCAGTACTTTGGTTCTGCCTGGCTCTTGTTCAATAGGCATAGGTTTGTAGTGCTCTGGCTTGTAATTAGGGGACCACTCACACAGGAAAGGAAAGTAGAAGCTTGACAGAATTTGATTTCAAGAGTGTCCCACAGAAAACACTTTATAGACAACAAGACCCAGTGTAGAAGGGTACTTAGTATTGACTCAGGAACGGTTTTTCTCTCCCCTCATCATATTTCTAGGGAACCCTGAGCAAGGGGGGACGACGCGAACTAGAAGATCCCAATCAGTCCAAACCATTTGGAGAGAGTTCAGTAGCAGAAGCTGTGCAGGAACACTCTCCTTTGAGATCTGTGTAACATTAAATTTTTAACCTGTCAAAGCCTACCACTCACAGAAGGCCTAAAGCAGTGAAACAGCTTAAACAAGCACATCAGCAGCAGGCAGAACTCCAGAACACTATGACAAAGAAGGAAGTAGGCAAGAAAACCAGCAAAAAACCTACACGACATCTAGGATAGGGATGGGCCAAAAAAACCCAAAAATTCTTCTGAAGATTTAAAAAGATACTGCAATGACTCAGATTTTTAGACTTCTAAATTCTCAGACAAACAGATAAATGCGGTTTGGAGTGAACTTCTGTTCAGAGGTGAGCTCACACGCATGCTTTTCCTGTGCAAAGCCTGTGTTGTCCAGCTGGCTGGGCAGAGGGGAACAGCAACCCCTCAGTCTCTCAGACACCACAGCTCTAAGGGGAGGCTGGCTGGACTCCGCTCTAATGTCACAGGCAGAACACCACCACGATAACATCAATGTTTCCTTTTCATGATTCTAAAACTGTAATTTTGAATTTGCTAGTACATACATTCAGAATCACAGAGTGGTAGAGTGGTTTTTGCACCACCACTGTTAAGCAAAGTAAAATCATGAGATATCCAGCCTGAAATTTGCTCCACCCAATGAAATTACCCCTCACCTCCCCCTTAAAAAAGCCTGTTTCAATGCCTGCTGAAATCTGCCAAAGTTTTTGCTGTGGCTTTGAAGGTTTCTTCAGCATTTCAAAGCTTCCCAAGAAACTTATATTAGAAATTACTTAACAGAAATGGAAGCTGAGAACAAGCTCCAAAACTCAAATCCAATTTTTAGAAAAAAACTCAGTGCTGGGAAACATTAAGAATGAAGGAATTGCTCTGGGTCTATTTGTATTAGAACATGTGGCAAAGGAGAAAAGAGGTGAAGAAAAGGTAGCTGTGCTTGGCTAAGTTTTGGGGTGGGTTTAGGTTCACGCCTGCTTGCAGCACTTTTCTATTCTCTCCTCAAAAAAGTAAATTAATGTATCAATCCTAGGTCAGCATTTCTGACAGAAATCACAGCTGACATATAGTACTGGCAGTGCTTCCACTGAGCAATACACAGCAAAAATGCCATCTCGACCCACAAAGGCTGCCAGTGCAAGCTGCTGCTCTGAATTCAAACCACAGACACTATTTATTTGGCGTGAAGTTGCAGCTAAGGCTAACGCTTTCGTAAAACTTCATTTTATTTGGAGTATGACATTTGGTGAATCGCATTATTTTAGTGCTATGAACACCTTAATGGGAGAAAATGTTAGGTCAGAAGTGAAAGTGCACTCCAAAACCAGCTTTGATACAATAACAACGGAAGGTAATAAGAGAACAAGACATCTCTTGAGTTTTTATCTTCTAGATTACTTATCTTCTGTGTTCAGAATGCTACTCATTTTTAACTTATGTAACTAATGTGTACTAATTAAGGAGACGCCTTCCTCAGTAGGAGCCTGCCAAATGAATTGAACTATTGCTCCCTCAACTAGACTAACATCTTTTAACAGAGTTGAGATTTTTTGGGAGCCATGGCCAGCCAGTTACAGCTTGTTATATGTTGCTACAGGGACCATTATCAAAGAGCAGTGAGTTTGTTTCTCTGAGAATTTTTGCTATGGTACAAATCCAGCACTGCTCCCTCCTGAAGAATGTTTCTACTCTGGAAGTCTGGGGACAATGCAGGTCAGCACCCCTGCAGCATTTGCAGTGAGTGACAAGAAACTGCTCTGGCCTTGAAGTCACAGAACAAGTCACAGCACAGGGGAAAATGTCTTCCACACAGCAACTCCAAGCAGAGACCTGAATTGTTTTGCTGGTGCACTAGGTAAGGATTTGTGAAAGAAAAGAACAATAAATATCTCATTTTCTCATGATAAACTATACAGCAGTATACAGCTCTGCATTTGAGAGACGATCTCACTCTCTCATTCTTTTCCTTTTATTCTCACCTTCTGTATTTTGCCAGTTCGATGTCTGTTGTGCTCCTTCCTTAGGGGCTTACGTTTGCTCTACTATGGGATTCAACCAGACAAGAGAGCAGCAGCTCTTTCCTCTTGTAGCAGTCTCCTGAAGTAACTTTTCTGAGTAATGTGCTGCTCTTTCTTCATGTTCTTTATTCTGTTAAATTACATTAAAAAAATCAAGGATGTCATGTACAGCATACCTTCACAAGTACACAGTTCATGATGTGTCTACGGGTGGGTCTGTGCTTAGGAAAAACTCAGCATGCACTCTCTTAATAAGTCAGCTGTGTAGCTCAGGACAGTGTCAACAGCAACTACCACCGCGTACAAAAATCGCCATACAGCATTTTACAAACCAGAAGCCTCCCCTGACCCTGTCAGGCTGATGCATGTGAGCTGTTGGGCCAAACCCAGCCCCGTTCCATGGCAGCCATGGCAGGTGGACAGCCTCCTCGAAGCAGGCTGCTAGGACTTTCTCCCATTTCCTCACAGGGATACCACAAATACAGGGGATAGAGACGGAGGAGACAGGCCTGCCGGCTCGAACGGCTCTCTCAAGAACAAGAAAGCATCCTCGCCTCCCACCCGCGGCAGCCATGCTGGGTATCTGCCCTGAAGCGGCCGCCGGTCCCCTCACGCTGCACCCGCCATTTTCTCCCGTGCCTTTTGCTCCGCCTCTCCCAAAAGCGAGGGAAACGCCCCGAACCCCCTCACGCAGGGCTACAAAAAGCGGGAGGAAATCACGGCCCAGAAAATACTGTTTTGCACTCAAAGAAGGGTGGAAAAGTCTATGAGGAGAAAAGGTGTCAGACTTGTTTTGACTAAGGCTTGAAAAGACGTCATGGGAACGTAACGCTGCTGCCAAATCCCGCCCTCAACTCCGGCAGAAATAGCCGCCCTTTGCCTGAGGTGCCCGAGGGGCTGAGGGTGCCGTGCTGAGAGCAGCCAGGCCGCACTGCCAGAGCCTGCCAGAGACAGCCGTGCCCTCTCCCCGCCTCCGTGACTAACTACCAAGGCGTCCGCATGCCTGTCTGACAGTGGGGGATGACACGACATCTACGCAGACATACCAACGTGCCAAAACCCACAGAGGAAAGGGCAGTGAAAGCGCCATTTTGCTCAGCGACATGGGGGTTGAACTACACAGTATCAGCCACACAACCTTTATAACGTGTATAGATAGAGCAAATGGTTGTACTGATGTAAAGATCAGAGCTCAGTGGCAAAGGGAGGTTATGAAATGGCCCCCAAATTTTTACGGCACTCCAGAGTTCCTCACCACAGCAGTTTGAAATATTACCAGCCTCATCCAAGGGCCCTGCTTCCATGCTGGCATTCCCCACAGCACAGAGAGCAGGAGAGATGTCTCTGCACTTTAGCAGCTCCAGTACGTAACCCAGCATAATTTACCACAAAGAAAAAAAAAAAAGGTTGATGAAGCAGAGATACGACCTTGTGCAAGTAAAGGTCTTAAAGACAGCCTCTTCCTTTCTGGTGTCTCTGCCATGATGGCAGCAAGCTTTGGCAGATGGTCAAAGTGGACAGCAGGACAGTCATGGCTTAGGAGGCTTTAGTGAGGTGTGTCATCACCTTGCTTTAGTGAGATGAATCAATGCTTGCCTGTCCAAGCCTCCAGTCAAGTAAAACATGCCAGGCCTTGCAAAGAGCGGAGCCCAGAATCCCACTCACCTGAAGTCACCTCTGAGACACTTACCTGCAGGGAAATAACAGCTGAGGTAAGATGTTAAATACCAGACATAGAAATCACTTTATTTGTTTTGTAAAAAGTTGAGACAGTGGCTATCAGCCTATATTTCTTATCTTTCTCTGCTTTGGAGTAACTTACTTGATTTTGTGTTTCCTGTGAGGTAGGATAAACCTCAGTTTAAGGGTCCTGAACTTTCAGAGACTTTTGATCTGGCATGGCAGCTCAAAACATTGTTCTTAAATTACCTGCTTATATGATGACCCACAAGTTTATAATCACGTAATTGACTACCTTAAGAAGAACAGCGACAGCTCCTCAGAATTGGTAGAATAGTCATTGAAACAATATCAACAATTTATCTGCTGCCCATTCTACAAATCTGAGGAAAGACTTGTCTAATGTCAGCACCAACAAAAAATGAAGCTTTTCTGTAGTATATTAGGGTTACTAAAAACTGGTATTTGTGCAGAACAGAATCACTTCATGGTACCTGCAGAATTACAGAATACAAAACTTCCTACAAATACAGGGTAGGCTAGAGTTTTGATACCAAAATACAAGGACTTTTTTCATTATGAAGTACAATTTTACAGTTGCGCCCAAACATGTCCACATAGAATTTACTGACTGAAGTAAGACGTAGTTGTGACTTACAGTGTCTTAAAAAAAAAAAAAAAGTTGTTAGAATATTATGTGAAAATAGCAATACACTCATATTGTGAGGCAAGCAGACACCTCTAACTAGATAAGGGCCTATTAGCCTTCCATGTGGTCTTTAAGTATCCTCAAAAGCAGCACCATAGAATGTGTTCAGCCTTGCTCTGTAAACCATACTCGAGGGCTAATGGGTACGACTTTCCCATCACCACAGCATTGCTTCTCAGAGTCTCTGGTCCAAAGTTTGCCTGGGGAGACAGGTCGGCTCCATTTTTGAAAAGCCTTGGGTACCTTCTGTCTCAGAGAAGCGCAGGGGCAGATTCAGAGAGCGGCTGACCAGCCTCGGGAGGCTCCGAGGGCTGTCCAGGGCAGCGGTGACAGAGCAGGAGGCAGCAGGAGGCAGCGGAACGGGAGCGGCATCCCGGGCTCAGCGGGGCTGCGGCACCGCCGGGGGTGGGCGGCACCGCCGGGCACTCTCCCGCAGGCTCCAACAAGACCTCTGTGTTTCCTGACTGAACTCAAGCAAGGTGAAAAATAAGTGCTTTCAGTATTTTCCATCTTTCATCAGAGATTTATTTCCTGTCTCCAGTTTCGGAAATCTTTGTACGTGTGCTGCACGTGACCAAAGCACTACATGAAATAGCCTCTTTTTGGATTTAGGTTAGGGCTGAGGTTTTTTTGCTGCATTACTGATAAGCAGAACTATGTCTTGTCTTCCTTTCTTTTTCTTGCCTCTTCTTTGGGTCTTGGCAGTTGGGTTAAGGAAATGGAACTGGAATGTTTATGGGCTAATACCTCTTTTTAAAGGAAAGCTTTGGTCTCTAGGTCACTATTATTTACTAAGATCACTGCAGTAAGTTAATCCTGCTGATTTTGAGAAATAAGTCAATCATCTTCTATAGCTTGATTTTAATTAACAACACTAGAGAGGCTCCGTCCACTAGAATATTAGTATTGGAATCTAGGAAATTCTTGGAAGGAAAAATCAGGCTGTGCCTATTTATGTGGCTGAGATTAACTCTCCTCATCTACAACCTAACCTTCACTGATGTAGAGGATGTCGTTATGCCTTAGAACAGAGACTTTAAGGGAGTCTTGTTAGTCTGTAATTCATGAAGTCAGCCTCTCAGTTTGCTGACAAGAACTTCTATGGTTTATACCTGGACTCCGGGGAATTGAGGGTTTGTTTTTCCCCTTCCTTTTTACAGCACAGCTGGGTTGATTATATCCAACATCCTTATACTCTGGAGTCTTCATAGTGACTGAGTCATACTTTTTGCCAGTGTTTCTGTGGTCTAATAAGGGCAGGTAAGAAAAAAGTCTGTCAATGCCAAAAGCATTTTCCAGAACACTCCCTGTAAGGCTTCAGACTGAATATTAAAGACTGGGCTAAAGTCCAGCACACTGAATCTACAGAGGTTTCATAAGCTAAATTGAAGAATTAAACAATTCTGCAGTTTCAAGTGTAACCATAGCACCATGGGGCTGAGTGTGGCATGCATCTGAAGCTCTTTAAAAGGGTCATATGCAATTTCCAGTATAAATACACTTGTGTAATAACTTGGCATTTAAATTGTGTCAGCTAAAAGATTTGTATAGAAATTAACATAAGAGTATTTTTCTTTTGGTCTCAAAAAATGGTTGAAATTGGTAAAACAATTTCAAAATATTTTTGAGGTCTACTGGGGGGGGTGGTTATTTGTTTAATAATCCATGAAAGTAGAGCTTAATTAGGAAGCTGATATTTGCATACTGATCCATTCCTCCGTAAGAAAGTCACAGAAGTGAGCTCTCCACACACATGGAAACACACAGGAGCTCTCATGTCCAGCCCACTGTGACATGAGCCTGCACAAAAAAATTCATTGCCAGTTTCCAGAGATTCCACATGCTACTCGTGAATGTCTTAATTACTTGGATTTAATTACCACAGTTCTAGCTGGGATACACTTGGGGCTGGCTTTTCATCCAAACTGTCCAGCTATCCTGACTGAGGGAACAGTTGTTCAATAAAAGGGACTTAACTAATTAACAGAAAATAAAAATACACAGTTGAGAATGACACACCTATGATTATACTTAGGCTAACAGGTAAGATAGTGGCCTGGACAGACGTGCACTGAGATTCAACGCCAAATACAGCTTTCTGCTTACCTTCTGACTTTTAGCAAGTCCTGGTGTTCTGAGTTTTCTTTTCCCTATCTTCAGTTTTGGCTGGTAATTCTGGTTAAATCAAACAGATTTACTAGGGGTATTCAAAAAGCTTGTAAGCTCTTGCATTGGTTTGTGCAGCGTATATGTTTGTAATGTGCATTAAGGCCCATGATGTATGGCTCCAAGGCCCTTACAGTCAGATTAAAACATCCTCTGTCCTGAAGAACTGACCTCTCTGGGAATCAGCTGATCTCTGTGGAGCCTCTAGGACCACTGGAATGCTAACACCAGTTCTGATTCAGTGTTGAACACAGATATTCAAACGAAGGTCTGGGGCTTCTGTAACGTTCAGTTAGTTTTGTCTCCAGTATGTCTGCAGTCCTGACCTAATTTTTCACTTACAGTGACTGGCTTGGTTGAAGCAAAGGCAGTAGGTTGATCTGTTCTGAAAAATCAGAAGCATATCAGGTTAGGGTTGAAGATAAGCACTTCAGGTCTGTCATGGAGTCTGAGAAAGGACCAGACAAAAGAGGGGATGGTGTGAGATACAGCCAGCACAACTAGAGAGACCAATTAGGCCTATTAAGAGGTGCGGAGAGTAAAGTTGCAGTAATAGAAAGCAAGCAGAGGGGACTGGATGCTGCACCTGAGAGGCATTCTGACCATCCCTCAGAATACATTACAGCCACAGTTGTTGCTACGAAAGGAATAAAACCACCATTTTGAGAAAGGGTACAGAAGTTCAGCAAAAGCTTGCTGAAAAAAGAGCAAAAGGTTTTATAAATCATACTGGATGTTGTAGAAAAGGAATGATACATGGAAATGGCATGCAAGTTCTGCACTGGCAAGAAAGGAAACCTGCGAGAGAACAGGATGCATGATTTCCCAAATACAAATTCTTGGACGTCAATAATTACTAGACTATGGATTGATCTTCAGACATTTAGCCAAGATGCCGCTTAAGGCAAATGGTAGCTTGACTGGAATGTGTAGTGGAGGAATCAGAAGCTGACTCTCCATCGTCTACATTTGAAGTAGGCTCATTCTTTCCTAAGGTAGAAGAAGAAACCCAAGTCTTTCAGGATGTTTGCTTGAGGCAGCATTTTGTCCTTGTTTTTTATTTTACTCCACTTCTGATGAGAAGTAGCTCCAGTTAAAATGCCTTAATAACAGTGTGAAAGTCCTGATTTTGATCTCACAAGCCATTTCATGCCAGTATGACTTACGCCTGGGACTTGAGAATTAGGCCCAGGATGTCCATGACTTCACACTTCTCCAGGTTCCTGAAGATGCATGTTTTTATAACTGACACAGGCCTGTGCAGAAGCTGGAGCATTTCCAGAGATCACTCATGCTTCAAAACCATTGCTGTGGTAGAAAGAATTTACAAACAGCCGCAGTTCATTGCACCTGTGTGTTCTCCCCTCTGTGAATGCTAAAAGGCTGCCTGCCTATATTAAAGCTGCTGCTGGCTGCATACAAAATTCAGTGTTTATTTTAACACAAGTGAAAGAGCTACCACAAATGGCAACACACACGATCATTGAAGTGAGGGAATGGCAAACACGCGCATATGGGAGAGAATCCTCTGATGGAATTTAGTCTTTAGGAGAGATCCAAGAGTTGCACAGCCCTCCATCTCCTCTAGGATACCAGTGTGAGTGACAGGTCTTGGCAGGCAGCTTCTGAAGAGAGGCAAAAGCATCAGAGTGAGCTCACAGCTGCAGTCAGCCCTGGCAGATACGATTTCATAGCCATACTTGGGATTTCTCACTAGGTCGAACTTGTGGCTGCTTTCTACGCTGAATAAGGAAGTGTGAGTGAACACTGTTTCATGTTGGCCTTCTCATGTTGGGATTATTTGAAATCTCATTTTAGACAATGACAGAACAAGTCAAAACTAGCAAAATACTGTGATAGCAATTTTCATTAAGGCACTTTCTTTTTCTTCCTATCTGAAATTACTTTTTTGAAGGTATTTCTCCATAGGAGTCAGAATGGAAAAACTGTAAATAACAGAGAAATTTAGATAACATCTGAAATGAAACAACTGCCCTCAAAACCTGCTGTTATGGAAAACTTCAGGGAAAGCAAGACTGTGATCTTTTGTCATTAACCCCATTTATAAATCCAGTCTCACGCCCTCCCACATTTCTTTATCCAATGTTAACTTGCCTTTTAAAGGACACTGAAAGTTCTCTTGTTCATTGTTACTAATGACAAATATTAACTCATCTATTTCTAACATCCCATTTTGTGAGCTTGATTTTTAACATATCCCTTAATATGGAAATCCTTTTACTCCTTCTGAATGTTTATCTCGTATTCCTGTGACAGGGCTTAATCCTGGCATTCATTTTTGTTTGCAATTAATCCATTTAATGGGTATTTTTATGAGAGACTGAAGAAACATTATAGTGAACTACCACTTCAGTCCACACAAAGAGGGTGGACATCTACACAATCTGCTGGTCATGTCCAACTGGAGTTCAAAGAAGCAATCAGAACACCTATTTCTCTGCCAAATAAGTTATTTGAATTTAGGTTTCCTCAGCTTTGGGCTTGTGAATCCCACTGCTTAGACCAGTTCCAGCTATCTATCCTTGGACTTGCTGCAAGAACATAGGGGAGGAGCTGGCAAACTTAGCTGACTATAAAGATACAGTAATATTTAGGAAATGTTATTGGCTGATATTGGCAGGTTTCAGTTAATGGCACTGACTTGTACTAGCTAAATATCCAACCCAATACATTTAAAAGCATGATCAAAGGAAGCTATTTATATACTTACAGATACATATATGTGTGTGTGTAATGATAATCTAGTACAATTGTATCTACATTTTAAGTAGAGTGGTAGAAAAGTAATAGTTTTGGAGCAAATCATTTGGTACTAAGGACTCGAGGTGGCCCTATATACACTTCAGGGAGTTTTTTTTTCAGACTCCCTCTAGTCTTGTCTGGACTAAATGCTGCTTTGGGGTCTGACCACATCTTCTGGTCTCTAAAAGGTGCCCAAAAGGTACCTAGTTTGTGTGCCTCAAGGCCACTCAGCAATGCAAACAAAAGCACAGGAAGTGAGGTTAACAAAGAGATTCACATCAAAACTACAGACCTGAATCTCACTTAAAATGCTAATGAAGATGGATGTTATGTCCCAGTGATAGTGCAAATGGGTGATGTGGTCAGTGCTGTACCATTCTCCTGACAACCATTTGTG
This sequence comes from Ifrita kowaldi, assembly GCA_013398055.1. Taxonomy (NCBI): domain Eukaryota; kingdom Metazoa; phylum Chordata; class Aves; order Passeriformes; family Cinclosomatidae; genus Ifrita; species Ifrita kowaldi. The sequence goes on from VZRS01003569.1 coordinate 52,782, forward strand.
GAGAAACCCTCAGTACCTTTAGATGTCAATGATAGTGTGACTGTACCAGTAATGTTTGTTACATACATGCAGCCTGACCTGTCCCTGTGTTTAAATACCATTTCAAATTCATTGCTGGCTAGCATAGTTTTAAATTATATTTAGCTTTCTTGTGGCACCTGAAGCTTGTAATGCCACACCATAAATGCACTGTGCTGCCCATTATCTGTAGAGCTGAGAAAATGTTTGCTTTCCAGTGTTTTTTATGAACAATCTTTAAGTCATTAGTCAGCTTGGTCAGTCTCTATTTTCCACTATAAACTGGAAGGCAAAGTAAAATATACTAACTTGATGCTAAAATACCATGACATACCTCACTCGTTTAGTAGGGAATAAACAAAGGGCAGATCTTGCCTTTTATAGATGCAAGCTTCTCTTTGCCAAAGTTGTATAATCTGCCTTTGCCAAAGTTTAATTACACACAGGGTTTGTGAGCCTTTGGAATCACAGCCTCAGTTAACTTTCATTTAAAAAAAAAAATAAAAATCTGTGTTTAAATATCTCCCCATAAGATTTTTTTTCATCACAGGCAGGCTGTCATGAAGGAATCAACTGAAAAATGACATATTACCTGTGACTAGAGATGCTCTGTATCCTTTCAAGAGACAGCACATGCATGTAGGCATTTCTAATCCATCAGAGCAAATACTTTGCTCCATCAGTGCCAAGGACAGGAGGATAAATTCTGATACCCAGGTCTTGCCTGATTATTTAGAAAAGATCAGTGAAATTCCAGATCTCAAAACTGCCTGAATGCTGCAACAGTCAGAATCCACAGCACTCAGAAGTGGGATGAGAGGGATCGAAGAAGTTCTTTACCCTGTAAGCTCAGAACACTACAAATGCAATGGCTTAATCATGTCAGCATTACTACTGAGCATCCTAATGATAGGCAATTAGGTAAACTTCACGCGCCAGGATATTTGGGATATGCCTGAATGCCACAAACCCCTGGTTATTATTGCAATAGTTCCTCAAAATACTTTAAAAAAAGGAAAAAATAACTGATTCAACTACCTTTTGGCTAAAGATGCGCATCCAAGAATAGATTAGTCCTGCTGTACGTAGCCACTCAGAATTAAGGGTGTTTTGTTCCATTTGCCAAATACTTTTCCTTCCTCCTATCACCACTCTGCTTCAGATGGATAAACAGAGGCTGGGTTTTAATCTGAACTTCCCAAGCTTCTCAAGCACAACACAGGTATTGACAAAACCTTCACTGACAGATTTCCAAGGTCAGGCAGAGAATTTCTATGCAATCTACGTAGATTTTTTTTCAAATGCTTTCTTCCCAGCTCCCCAGTTTTTCATTTGGTGGCTGCCACCAGTTACTTATGAGTGGGGTTTGACTGTTCAAGAGGCAAGTGGCAACAGTGAGCAGGATCTGGCAGACAGCAAGATGATGTAAATTTTGGAGTTCTTCTTTCTGGCCACTGGAATGAATTAGAGAATGGAGCTTTAATCAAAGTTCACTAGACTGGAGCTATTGTAAAGCTACCTTTGCAGCTCACCTGGCAACAGCAGAGTTTAAATATATTGGATTGCCATGCAGGATAGAATCCAAGTGTTACAGGAAGCTGTACAGCAGGAGATGGTGGTGTATATTGGATAACTAAGTAGCCCCATGCTCTGTCTGGTCTATAGACATGAGCAAGGAAAAAGATGGTTTTGCAGTTTATTTGACATTTCTTGCAAGATAACATTGTGTTGTTGAGCTCATGGTTTATATTTACATGCCCTTTCCTGACATCAGACATCCCTACTTACCCAGGACTACCCACTGACCTCTGACGTTGGAAACTCAGACTTCTAAGTCCCTGCACAATTGGAATTAGTCAGGAATTTGAAACATCTCCCCTGTCTGAACCAACTGCTCTAAATGCAGTGCTGCTGACTGCATCATTTAATTGTAATCTTGCAATGTCAAAGCTGTTGCTAACAACAAAGAAAGAATCCCAACCTGGCAAATGAGGAGCAGGGAAACTGGAAGAAGATGGTGATAAGTGTAACTGTTATTAACATGTCGTAGGGAAAGAGCTGCTTGGGTGGAAACTCTGTAGCTTTCAATGCATTTCTGAAGGCATTGGCTGTGCTAAGTGAGGGGGACTTAAGTATTTTGCCAGTGAAGGAGTGCCCAAAGTTTGAATGTCGTGCTCTGCCACAAGTTTGCATGGATATATTTTCTCTGATTTTGAAATTGCTTCTTTTGCCTGTCAAAGAAGCAGGAGTTACCAAATTTGGCCAGTGGCCCTGCACTTTTCCTCTGAACCACAGTAATGAATGAGATGGGGGCTTGAGCATATTTAATCTTTATGTTTTCCAAAATCTGGTTTACATTTTCCTTTTGTCTTTCAAGAACAAGTACTAAAGGATTGATTCGGTGGGTCAAATCTCCAGGGTTGCATTAACTATCACGGCCTGTGTTAAGGTGATTCTAATGAAGCCATTTTGGTTTACACTGGTTTAAAGTCTCATGAAAAATCTTACCCAAGATGGCCATTATTTCCTTTTGGCACATTTGCACTCCTGTGCTTCACCAAATGACTGATATTGGAGTGAGAAAATAGGGAAAAGAAAAACCATCCGGATATTTGCAGTCAAAACTAGATGTTACTAACTTATTTGTGTTCCCAAACCCAAAATGGAACTTGCAAGGGCAGAGAATTCTCCTTGCTTTGAAATCTTACCTTTGCGGTCCAGAACATATCAACCAAAAATTAAAAAGCAGGGAACCAGGGATGTCAGTTTCTTGCATGTTGGTCCCGGGCTCCATACATTCCCTAGTGCTGGCAGACTGCAGGCTCACCAGGGGAACCCTGGCTGTAATGTTTCCAGCAGCAGATTAAAGCGCTTGACACCAGCGAGTGCCAGACAAAGTGTGTTACTGAGCTGTGTATGATAAGCCTATCTCCAACAGCAACAACTGCTGTAACTTACCCTACTCATTCCCATACTAATTAACATTGAACTGCACACACACTGCCTAAAGGATCCAGGGAATTTGACAAAGGATTAGTTCAGATAACTTAGCATTATTTTTATCACCATCCCACCAGTGTTGTATCTTCTCTCTACAATGATATGCTTAATGGCTTTGTCTGGTAAGCAGCAAGCTCAGCTTGTTACTGTCATTCAGGTTAAGTTTTTAAATCTTGGCAAATAGAAATAGGGACACTCCTGAATAATACTACACAGCAGTCTGTTCCCTTACACTGACCTGGTAGAGATTTGGTGTGCTGCAGAAATGCTTCCAGGAGAGTTGCCTAAGTAGGATGGCACTGGGTTGGGATGTCCTCTTTAATCCTGTTTACCTGCAATTATCTATGGTGATAAAAACATGAGTACAAATTAGAGATTGCTTTGAACTCCTTCAGAAAATACAGACAAATATTAAACAAAAAGACAAGTCAACTGTCCAGCATGGTCCACAGGAACTCCTCTTCTGCAGGAAACTTGGTTCACGTCATTCCAAGTTAGATGCATATTCACATCCCTGCAAAGCTGTCTAGGAACTAGAGCAGTGTAAGATCAAAGCACCTCTAGTATATTTAATCTTGCCAAATATCTCTGTGAGGTTTATGTGCAATTATCCGATTTTACAGATGAGGTAGAGGCTAAAAGACAGGAGTGAGCTCATACAGGAAGTCTGTGGGAGGATGAGGTATTGAACTGGCTATTGTCATCTCCCGTGTGAGACACCATCTCCAGTGGGGCACTGGAGGTTTGCCTTTATCATTGCAGCAGACTCTGAAAGAAACCAAGGAGAGACCCTGCTGACAGTGAATGCATCCATGTGAACACATAAAGGGAAGGAATGAAGGGAATTGTATGTGAGGGTTTCCAGCTTTGATCCATTTGTTTATGGTACTGTGATGTTAGCAGAGAAAAGCAAGTCTCCTTGGGATACCTAGAAAGAATGTAGCTCCTCTCCCTGCCATGGTGGGCTCGGAAACCCCTTGGGATGAGAATCTTGGTTTAAGCTGTAGGATATTTATTACTTTAAGATAATAGCTGATGCTTTTTCAATGCCTTTGATTGTAACACACTTTGCACACTAGAATTGCTGTGCTGAACATGGTACTTTGGACATACTGACACTTAAAGAGCAACACAAATGTTGTTTTGGTTCCATACCACTGATGCTGAGGGAAGGAAATGTGGCAAGAATTAACAATGCAATTATTCAGCTTGGAACTTAGCCAGAAACACCCATCTTCTTTAAAAAACATCTAATCTAATTAGACGTGTAGTTACAAAATATGGAAAGATTAAGAAACCCTAGCACCATAAGCTTTCCCCATGCTTCAAGGCAAGGACTGGGAATTTTCTCAGAATGCTATTATCAAGACTCATTCAAGTTTATCATTGTACTTTCAGAAGTGCTACCCTGTGACACCTCTAGGCCAAGATGCAGCATCTCCCTCAGAGGCAGCATCCCTTTGTTTCTTGCAAAGGCAGATGAACAGCCAAGTCTTACATGTGACACTCTGCTTCTATCCTCTTTCAAGGCCTGTAGGCATGTCAGAGTCTCTTGGCAGAGCTACGTGGAGCTGTAGACCACATCCCGGAGCATCTGTATTACATTGGGTAGTGCAGGGCCAGACCAGACAGCTCTCAGCTCTGTCTTCAGCCTGGGGACTGAGTGTTGCAAATTGAAGACTTCTGCACTCCTGCACCATGTTACTGGAAATTTCCCAACATGGGCATTTCTGTGTAAGGAAGCATAACCTGCTTGCAGATCTACCCATGTATCTATCTAAATAATATGGCAATCTTAGAAGTGTCTGTTTCATTGGTGTGGCAGGTTAAAACTCGGCAATGGCCACAAAACTCAACGTTGCTTTGAGCTGACAGGATAACATGTGCCATCTTTCCTATGGTGAAATAACAGTTCCTGTTTCTACAGCCAGCCCTTCCCTATGCCTGAGACCACTCTGTGTAGTTTTTGTTTACTTTAAAGGAAACCAACCAAATTATAAAGCCCAGACTTTCAAACAGTGCTTTTATAGGCCCAGTGTGGTCTTTAAGTGCAGAATCTAGAACCCTAACATCAGACTACACCATCTACTCCTAGAAGCAGACGTCTTTCAGACCTGCTCTGAGGTAGAAAGGCAAAGACAGTCATTTAGCCTTTTCAACTTCAACATGGTTCTAATGAGGACCAAAACTCCTCAGGCGTTAACACTGAACCTACCAGTGCCACCCTCTAGTTTTAACTGGGCCAAGGGAACTTATTTTGCATAAGAGTAGCAGTGCAGATGACAACACTCCTTCCTTGTGAATCAGATGACAGCACAGAACCCATCCCAAAAGAAGGAAGGGAGTGAAGTGTGCTTGACCATGTTTCAAGGGTGCTAAATATGTTTCATTGTGTTTAGCTCATGGTAAAATGACCAAAAGATTTCTTTGTCCTTCCTATGAAATACATGGAATTGGCTGCTAGCTGAGGTATGACACTGAGGAGACACCATGCTGGACTGAGGTGTGCATTTCCAAAGGACTGAGATGGGTTTGCATCCTAATGGGAGAATAGTCACAGGCAGGGACTTCTTTCCCACTGCTGAGCCCTGAAGCAAGTGAATTGAGACATAACTTCACAGTCAAAGTCTCTCCCCTTCTTTCAGGAAGACACTGAGAAAGGGCCAGCTGGGACCCTGGAGAACTACAGCAACAATAAACAGTAAACAGCTACTAGAAATGTGGCTGGTATGAATACTGGCAAATAGACATTTATTTCTAAAGCTGAACATGACTTTTAAAAAGACACATCTCGTGAAATTACTGAGGGAAATTACTTGGTCTATTAAGCACAAAAAGTCTGTGGGGATTTCTTGGTCTCCACCTTTGTTTTCCCTTAGATTTTAGGGGCAGATGAAAAGATTTACGTACACTTGCTACTTACTCTTCTCTGTCTTATCTCCATCACTTAGCCTTTTCAGCATGAAAAACTTTAAGACTGCTGTGGTTAAATTGTAAGTTTTCCCCTTGTTTTATCGAGCACCATAATATGATGCTCTGTTTCCTGGCATACACCCTAATTTCCTTAGGGATGTGGTGATCCCAATGACTTGCTAAAAATGTTTCCTTAAAACCATTCAATATGCTTCAGGCCTTCCTGTACAACAAGATGCTCTTGCTGAATGACTCCCTCTTTTCACACCAAATTTACTTGGGAAGAAAGTCTAAACATTCAAATCAATGCTGGAAAAATCTACAACACTTAAGAAGAGTTTAGCTGCACAAACTGCAAAGTATCTCACGGTTCAGGTAATTCAGAGATTACAAGGCACTTGGATCAGGCCCTAAAAACGTTACATCTGCAAGCAAATATGATACAATCAAGTACAATGCTGAAAACTGAGAGAACACATGTATTACCTGGGTGGGAGAGAAGTGCATGGAGACTGACCCTAGTTGTTTTGAAAGTATGACTTTCTGTTTCTTTTTCAAAATGGTCAGCATCTCTTTAAAGCTGTTTGACAACTCTGAAAATGGAAAGCAGAGCTTTCTAATGCATATTTAGCAGCAGTCTGGGAATGTTAACAGGATGCAAAAGCCTTCTCTACAACCAGACAGGGACTATGAAGAGAAGTGGCCAAATATGGTCCTGCTTCAGCATTCCAAAATGCCTTTGCAGATGCATGAGTCTGAGCAGCAGCAAGTTTTCAACACCACGCACAAGAAGTGGATTACAACAGAGTATATTTGCAATGTTGCATTTTTACTGAAAAAACCCTACAAGTAGTCACACACAACCTCCTTATTTTTTCCTTTTCCTTTTCTTTTTTTTTTAATGTAAGGTAGTGCCTTGGAGAGTGCCAGGATGATGGCTAGAGGAAGCTCCTTCCACACTAGTGCAACTGAGCCTTTGCCAGAGGCTGTGTCTGTTGGCAAATATGAAGGAGCCAATCTACACAGCCCTGCTTTGGGAAGGATTTCAGAGCTCCCTGGGGACAATTGCTGGCATCCAAGTTAACACTGAAGGCATTTTGGAGTGGTCACTGCTTTGCTGTGGGCACAGCAGCTAAGTTAAATAAGGACAGAGGAGGTTTATTGTATAGAATTGCAGTCCTGATGATGCTGACAATTGAGGAAGTGGTTAACAATTGCATTTTTGTATACAAAATGGATCTGTGTCTGCCTTATCACAACAATGACTTGTACCTCAAAGAAGAATTATCCTGACAAGAAGGAATACATAGACTTGGTGTTAGCTTCTTCCATTTATAGAATTGGATTTCTCACAGAAATATAGCAGAGAGGTACTCAAACTAGTCCTGAAGGAGAGATTGGACACCAGAAGTTGTCACATGAAAAAAACCAAACTTCTGAGGAAGTCCCTCCCTTCTCCTAAATGCTAATACTGAGACATTTCTCCCATTTTGTTTCCTTTTCCTGTCCAGAGAGATTGATTCTGAGCCAAACACAGCAAGAATGAGAAAAACTGTAACAGTTTGGTTTGAATTTTCAGGAGGAAGAAAGGGAACAAGCTTCCTATCACTGCACTTCCTAGGTCCCATGCCTGTGTGCAACACTGTTCTGATTGCATTTGATTTTTAAAACAGTTCAAATAGAGCTGTCTGCAACAATTTGAGAACTAAATGAAGAGAAAATATCTTGTTGACCATTCTTGCAATGCAGTTCAGTGTTTTATACCAAAAGTGGTTATATTAAGTGGTTAGACTCCTGAAAAAGGATGCTTCATTAATCTCTAATTTTAAAAGAACCCTAACCATACAAACCTTTTCCCAGATTACAGGAAGAGTTCTCCACAGGTATGTGAAATAATTTATTTTCTTATGTCCCCCATGCCTGATGAGCACTGGTTCCACTTCTTGTACTTCTGTGGATTTTAGAGGTGTGGGTAGAACTCTTCCCACGAGAGGGGAACAGGAATGGTACCTGGCTGTGCTGCTGATAACTTGGGGTAAGTGGTGTGCTGGATATGAATTGTGGGCTATTCCAAGGTATGTTTAAAGAAGGTAATGTTCACTGCTTGGTCTACCTCACCCAAATGTCTTTGGGGATACAAATAATGCAGAAGCAAAATAGATTAAAAGATAATATAACAAGGGGCAAAATTGGCATTGAAGGTTATCCCATTTTTCAAATTGTTACATTATCCTTTTTATTTAAAATAGTTTAGAAGTTATGCCAAATAAACTCTTTGCCCAAGTCAACTCTAAATACCTCTCTCTAAAGAGAAAAATGAATTCCATTATCTGTATTCACTAAGAGAACAGAGAGGAAAATTACCAAGAGATATATAGCTCAATGGTAGAAGAAATTCAGCTCTCAGGCTTGAGGGCTGTAGATCCTCAATGTTAATGGAACTTTTACACAGTGAAATAGTGAAAGTACAATTTCTGCTTAGCAGCAGTGACAACAATATGGGGGAAAGCTTGGCATATTAAAGCAGACACAAATTCCACCCAGCTCCTTGTTCTTTTGTTTCCCAATATTTGTTCAATTCTTCCCACTTTCCGTGGTTTATTTAGGAGTTTTTGCAGATGTTTTAGATTTCATCTAATCGCAGTTAGGCACTGCTTATGTTGGGGTTTTTTAAAACAATATGAAATATATAATTTAGTATTAAGCTCCATTTTCCAAAGCCTCTGTTCCCCTGTGCCTTTTGTTCTCATATGTTACCCATTATAAAAATGGACTTACTAACTAGAAATTATTCCACTAATATTTTCAAGCTTTGACCATTCTGTCTGTTGATAAACATTTCATCTGTCTCTGTCGTACAAGAATGCTGTGTGGAATTGTACTCACTGGTATATATGCAATTGCACACTTTAAGAAAAACTGTGATGCAGTTCAGCATTGCCTGCTGAAGAGGAGGTTGAACTGTAGTCATGGTTTGAGATCAGGTGGTGGAGCACGAGCAGCAGCTTTTCTAGGCATAGAACCAGCTGACACAAACAGGAGAAATCAGAAACACTTCCTAGGAATAACTCTCTTCCTGCTTTCCACTGCACATCCCTGCAGCTGGACAGTGCAAACAGTATCAGTGGCTGTGAGTGAGCAATGCCAGGAGCATCACATGTCTCTGCCATCCCTAACAGGACGTGACCTGACCTAATGCTCTGCTGTAGCTCAAACCCTGCCTTGAAGACTCTGCAGGTTCCAGACCACCTTCATGCCAGAGAGGTGCTAACAAATCAAAGCAGCTTTGAGAGGAGACAAGCCTGGAGTAACATTAACAAAGCTAATTTGGTTTGGGGGGATGAGTCCAACTGTGGGTCACTGCTGAGAGAAAAATCCTCCAGATAGTCCATTATAGGATGATGAAGTTTTCCTACTTCCTTCCTTCCTTCTTCCCTTCAGTCTCTCAGCTCCTCTCAAGCAAAGCCAAGGTAAGAGGTCCCAAGCAGCTGTATGCCCAAAACACCAGTTAAGATTGACAGAGCTTTTATCTTACGTTCAGTTCACAGGCAAGGAACAAATGGAAAATGAAAATGTGAAGGTTCACCCAAAATCACTTCCTCACAAACTCACTTCTCTTTGGTGGGCAAAAAGAGAGTGAGCAGACAAATGCGAGCAGGAAAAGCTTTCCAGTCAAACCCTCCCAGTGATCAAGTGCAGAGACAGCAGAACTGGGTCATTCACACAGGCATACAGGAACTGTCAGCACCAGCAGGCTGAGTGAAGAGCAGCTTGGGGAAAGCCTCCAAGCTCACAGTCAAATCATCACCAGAGCAAGTGGAGAGAAGAGTCTGAGATCACAAGGCACAACATATTTGAGTTTCTACAGTGACAGCACTTTTCTGCTATTAATAAGTTTAATCTTGTCTGTTGTGGTAAGTCCCAGCATCTATTCCTTGGTAAAAAGGTGCAATCCAATTGAAGAACAAAGCCATGGAATTGTCCTTTTTGGTCTGGTGCACAAATCCAGATACTGTTCTGTCCCTCAAATGAAAGGAATTAATAATTCATATACAGAGAATATGCAACACTTGCAAGGGAAGACACGGTACTGTTTTGCATGAAGTTTCAGCCATACCTGCACTCGAGGGTGGAGTTTGCCTGACACATTCTGGAGGCAAGTAGGATCTTGATAGTGACTTTCCTCCATTTAGCACAGGCCTGTATGTTAAGAAAGGTACTAAGCTTCTGGCAAAGTCATGTGGACTCTCTCCCTTAGCTATTTCTCTCCTTGGCTCCCGAAAGCAGCTATTTTAAGTGATGTTTACAGAGCAGGGTGTGCTGCTAACTCATCCAAACGGTAGGCCTCCTGCAAACTTTTAAGAGGCCTCTGCTTGTAGAAGGCATAATTTTCCAGATCTTATTAAATGTTATTCTGGGCACTAGTCTATACCCTTGAGAAATTCCTTACTGAGCAGATTGTAAGGGCAGGCAGTGACCCAATAACCTTCATTTTCGTGGGATGATGCAATAGCCGCTTCATGCTCAGGAAGTAGAGCGGGCTGAGCAGAATGTGAAATGAGCTCCTGAAATTCCCAAGTCAGCGTTTTGTTTCCATGCCATTGAGGGTAGAATTTCAAAGTGCAGAATGGTCCTTTAAGTTCTGTCTTTTATGAGGTCAGGCTAAATGCTTCCCTTTTATATATGAACAGAGGGTGATCTTTGCCAGAGTCCGCACTGGGTTTGCTCGTTTTGATTTCTGCTTTGGTTGAGAGCTCTGTGTAGCAGGAAATGCAGTTTTCAACAGCAGTTCAGGCTCTGCTGGAAAGTGGCCCCTGCAAGAAGCACTGGGCTGCAGAAGTATCAAAGCAATTCAGCAGCAGCAGAATCTGTCACTCAAATGCCCTTCCTTTCTACTCAGTGTCAACTTTAAGACTATATTTCATTTGAGGCAGTGAAAACCATGAATGAAGGAATAAGAGAATAAAGCTCTGAAGAGTTGGGACAGGCTGTGAGAGAAGTGTAAGGATTTCAACATAAACCTGACTGATGAAGGACAGGTTATAAATACCCAGGATTCTGGGAGAAGAATCCTGTTAGATTTTCATCCTCTTGCTTGTTTTAATCAACTACAGTTGTCTTGACAAGAAAAAACTTTCAGAGCAGTCTACAGCAAGCTCCAGCAAAGCATTAAAAAGTATATTAAAACCGGTAGATTAGGTGAAAGCACCAGAAAATGTTCTCTATAGTAGTACTTGCACTAGCAGAGAAATGGGCTAAGATGCACTAACACACTTGTGGATGCTCTAACACACTTGTACATGGGTTGGCTTGACTGCAGGGACTGCAGTAATCTGGGCAACTGTTTAGATTCAGGCTGATTACCCTGGAACCCTAATACTGGGTTCCCATCACAAAGTAAACACTCTGTAAACGACAGAGACGCAAAGGCCCTGAGGCCAAACCCTTACTGTGACTGTTAAAGCCTGTTTCTCATTCTTGATGTCAAAAACAGGTTGATTTTTTCTCTTGAAGTCTAGTCCAGAATTTTCTTCCTGCCTAATCTAGTTCAGGACCGATACGTATCAATTCCTCTTATGCCAACACTATTGTGAATTTAAACAGCACTCTATCTCCCAAATCTGCACTTACCTTCTTGCTGTTTTTATGCAGAGGAGCCATATCTGGCTCAGTCCCTTATGCTTAAACAAAACACTTCTCCCTTTGGCTCTCAGGACAGACTCTCATTTCCTTTTGATTTCAGAATTTCTGCCCTTTGAAATGCTGTGTTTTGACAGCTTGGGATTTCTGACCATGGAAGTTTCTGTAGGGGGGAAAAAAGGTTGTCAGAGCATTCAAAACTAGTACCTAGAATGAGTCCTACAGGAAGCAGCTCTTTACAGAGCTCCCCGGGGCTCTGGGGAAGCAGTTAGGCTGAAGAGCTGCCAAGCGGATTTTGAGCAAAGAGATGCATTTTTCTTTGAAAATCTAAATGAAGCAACAGGAACTCACTGCTGATGGAAGGGGCTGGATGTGAGACTGGACAATTACTACTAACACAGTAGAAGTTTCCAGGGACCATATGACATATGTGGAAACAAAGCTGCAGTGGGATGCAAAATTTCTCCTTAGGGCTGCAACATAAAGAATAGTCTGTTCTTAGTCCAGAGGGAAACAAAATCAGATGAATTTGATCTCAAGTAGTGAACAAAAAAATGCCAGGCATTTTCTGGATGTCTGTGTTATTACAGGGAACAGCCAGGGATGAGTTATTTGTCTTTGAGCTATACAGCTGGTAAAGTTCTAAGAAATGAAGTCATGGCTTTCAATATGCCCCAGTTACAGCATGTATTTCTGTTTGAACTCTGAGGTGGCTTGGACTCTCAGAAATGCACAGTCTCAAAAGCCACTATTTACTTTTCTGCAACATCAAAGGGGACTAAAACAACATTTGAGTTCACCTGATTTTAAACATAATTCTGTAATTCATCATAAGTAGTGTCACTGCAAGTTTGACTTAGCCTTTCAACACTGCCATTTTTTTACTGGCAGGGAGCAACTACAGATGGTATAATTCTTGTCTGGAAGCAAATATCTGAAACAAGCCTCAAATGGTCTGCTTGCTGTCTCAATTTATGTATTTTTGGAGTTTTGCTAAACCATTATAAGAATTCGACAGTAACACAGCCTTTACCTGGTAGTAAAATTCAAATATAGTTCCCCCAATCCTTATCCTGTTTCCCTTTTGCAATACAGTAAAGATGCAGTGATGTCTTTCACTGTGTCTATTAAAGGATGAAAAGCTGTTACCTCATGTTTTGACCCCCTGCCCTTGGTCACAGGGATTATTTTTTGTCTCCAGCACGGGATTTAGACGTCTCTGTGCTGCAGTGTTTGGCCAGCCCCATTTCCAGGACACATTCACACATATCCAAAGCTGTGCTGGCTTCTCAGTTCCACTGCACTAATATGACCCACCAGAGAGAGACCTCTGCAAATCACAAAGCCACTCCCTAAACTGTGCCTGCCTTACAGTCCCAGAAGGAAAATACAGGCAGCTTTCTATTCTGTATCCAGCAGCTCTCCCTCCACTCAGAGGCAATTAGGATACCAGGAACCATACAGGATGTTTGGCAGGGAGGAGGAAGAGTATGTAACAACAAAATAAAAGGCAGTACCTGCTATCTTCATCAACTGACATCATGAATCTACTCATTATGAATCTGCATAGGGATCAAGCAGTATGAACTCTGCTGCAAGCAAATACTTTTGAAAAATAACTAATTAGAAGGTTCTCTTCTAATGGGTCTTTTAATTTTCCCTATCCTTAAGATAGGGAAGAAGATGTGAATAGGCTCTGACCTCTTCTGAGATGGGTGCAATGGCAGCCTATTCTGTTTTACAAAACATTTAGTCTACAAAATACTCACCATATTCAGTTTTTCCAGTTCCAGGAAAGAAGTAGGACATCCTTTGAAGAGAAATTTTTGCATCTACCCGATTTTCAAATAAAAAGACCTTGGACAAACAAAAATATGAGGGATCTGGTCATGTAATAAGGAGCCACTCCTGTGATTTGGAAGAGATCTGAGATAACTCCTGAACAGTCAAGAAACTAACCAGAAAATCTTCTCTGTGGCTTGAATTGCTGAGCTACAGGAATTTGGAAACATCACAGGCATGTCACAGCAGTGGTTTAGTTTGAGAATTACCCTAAATAGCCTTATTATCACCACTAAATGATAGAGTATGGCAACTGGAATGCAAGCCAAACACAATGGAATGACCGATGAAGCTGTTTTTCTGAGGTCATCTTTTTGAACTCTTTATTTTTTCCCCCACAGTTTTCACATGTGAAATCTCAGTAACACGAAGTCCCAGATCAGAAGAGATCAGCAATATATATATATGAGATCAGCAAGAACAGCAATATGTCATTAAAGTTCTCACTCACTTTCATTTTTCTAAGGCAAAAAGAAACATTCTCAAAGTTACACTCATAACACAAACACCTAGCTAAAATCACTACTGACTTCATAAAGCAAAAGCTCAGTCTTAAAAAAACCTTATGTCTTAAAACCCAATAACCAGACTGGACCTTGAGAAACTGTGCTAGCCTTTTAGAAATACAGTGCCATTTCAACTCATTTACTATTAAAAAATGCAAACAAAAGATGAATATTTAGAAGAGAGAAAATACTCATGCTTATATAGCTGAAGGCAAAGAGTAAGTAATTGCAGACAGACCAGAATCATTAGTGTGGCATAACTGCAGCTGACTAAAGGCACCTCTGAGTAAACTTCAAAACAGGTTCTGTGGCTAAAAGTGTCACACTTAAGGCTTCAGTGCCTCAGGATTTTCATCATATTTTCCAGGAAGCTTTGAGAAAGCTGGAGGCTGATTTAAATAAGCTGCAGAGCTTTTGTCCAAATTATTAAAGCTGTCACTTCTCTTGTAGAAAAAATCAGGGAAAAAGAGTGCATTAAGTTCTAAGTGGAAGGGAACTGAGGCTGGTGCCTTAACAGAAGCGGTTACAACATAAGGCAAAACCAAGGAACTGAGCAGAGTTTCTTGCAGATTAAATTCAACTCTGGAAGACAGGATGTTTGTCTAAAACCTTGGCAGTGAAAGATGGTTGTTCTTGGCACTAATCACAGTAACCGTTCAAGTCCCTCTGCTATACAGTTACCAATAAAGAATGCATTTGATTTCTCTGGAACTGACAGAGTGCAGAAACATTAATGCAAAAGATAATGCAGACCAGTTATGAACTAGATGGGAATATACGTATTAACCCTCTCCTGAACATGGCTACTACTGGTCTGTCTAGTTCTGTGTAGATCACAGGAACTGGAGTGGCTATTGCATTCAGTGCAACCTGCTCTATGGATTTGAACAAATTATCTCCCTTCCTGCAACATAATTTTGCCATCTGTAAAATAGGAGTGACTCATTTGTAGTGCTCTATAAAGGACAAATAAGAAATGGTTTCTAAGAGCAGATTATTTTTATTAATGCTTGAAATCTGCTGTGGTGATTTTGGAATGGGTATGATGAAAAAGGTGGTTCTAATGGAGTTGCAGTAAAGCCCATGGGCCAAGCACCTCTCTCTGAGGTTTGAAACAGTCATTTGGGAATCTCTTAAGCATGGGCTGAATCCCAAATTGAGGCAACTATACTGGAGACAGAATATGAAGGATTTTCTTAAAAAATAATGTAAATATGCATTACAGCATTTGGTTGAACTGGGACAAACACTTTTTCTGTTTTGGCAGCAAGGCTGATGAACTACTGTCTGGCAGTACATCCTTAATACATGTAATGTACTTACGGTCAAACTGGAAAATGTACAAGACAGTGCAAACACATATTTATAACACACCCTCTGCCCCAGAATCTGACCATTCTTTCCAACACTTAATCAGGTCAGTGGCTTATGTTCAATTAAATATTTTAACCAATAACTTAGAATATGCAATGCAATTTGAACGGAAAGATCATCAACTATAATGCTGGAAGAACCCTCCTGATTAACCTTTTTAGTTGTTCAGTTGCCCCTTACAAAATACAAACAGCCACAAAGATCTGATTTTGAACCACATTTAGAGAAGATGGAGCATAATACAGGCAAGTATTCTGTAATAAAAGGGTTATACTAACAGCCTAGGCAGTGCTGAATATTAATCTGTGTGACATTGAAGATTCCAATTAGTTTTATTAAATTCGGCACTTTAAGAGCAAGAATGGTATTAAGAAAATAGCCAGCAACATTTTCCTCACTGTCCTAATGCAGCCTCTTTTCCAGAACCTGAAAATGCCTCTGACTGTTAAATTAACGTTTGAATCAGTCCCATGAGCAAATTTTAATCTTAAAAGTTCTGGCCTTCTAAACTTAATGCTCCATGTAATTTTTTAATAAAGAGATGTTTACCTTTATAGCAAAACCTGTTACATATAACCATGCCAAAAGAAACCTTCTTCACCTGGATAAACCCTCACAGTGGACATTTTAGAATGGTACAAAGCAGCCCTTATTATTAATTTTAAAAATAAATAAATATACTTCAAGAAAATAACCAGGATGGAAATAAAATCATGTTTGTAAGATAAGCTTTACATCATCCAAATTAGGCAGTATGTGGGTAAACACCACATATTAGTATTTTTCGTGCCACATGAAACATAACTGACTTGCACAGGTGGAAAACTGAAGTGTATATATTGATAAAAGACGTTCCAGGAGGAAAGAATCCAGCTTTCATAAACAAAAGAGAAAGGCAAAGGCAAACAGACTTGTAAAGAAAGACAAGGTCAAAAGGGATCCAAACATGTCAAAACATTGTGGTTTAGTTTTCAAGTCTTTAGGCAATACTGTGCAAGCAAAAATAATTAATTTTCCTGGAGTCTCTAAAGTAGTGCCTAGAATGTTTTGAACACAAATTAAAATCTTGCTATACACAAAATATGAACAGGCAGCAAACTTGCTAAATACCTTTTTAAAGAAGTAGTTTGAAGTATCTATTTTCATAGCTATTTTAAAATATTTTAGCCTAAAATCTACTTAGGGCATCTATAGCCCCCCCCCCATTCATTATTCAGCTAACCATCACTGAAAGAGGAGCTTCTTTTCAATCTTGTTTCTGTCATGAAGAATGAGTGGAAAAAGCTATCACATCATCAGACATAATACACACATCTGGTGAGCCACTTGATGAACACACAGAACGCCCAAAAGATCCCACTTTGACATGAGTGTCATTATGCCAGAAACAGCCCCTTCTGGTAGCAACATTAAAGTACTTGTAATGCAGCTGAGCAGTGGCAAGATTCCTGGCACAGTTTTCATACAGAGAACTGGAGTACCTACACACACAGAGTTATATTTGACTTGGAAAAAATGTTGAATGAAATGTAAATCGTAACAAATATAAAAGCAAAACTTGCCTCCTCCCCAACAAACCTGAACAACACCAAATATTCAACACCCTTGAATAACTGGTGTTTGATTTTTCTATATATTTTTGTGGTTAACATGTACTTTAAGGATATTGAATGGTCACAAAGTATACCTGATACTGACATATCACAAAGTAAGCACTGATAGTTTTGTCTGTGAACATTCTCCTCTGGCACCTGGGAATTTTAACCTCTTACAGGCAACTTCAGCCTTATTTTGCTTAAGGAGCAAATCTCCTTTGCATGACCACCAGTGCAACACAAGTCACAAACACCTGCATGCAAAAAAAAAAAAAAATTTCCTTCAAGGGGCTTATTGTTGGTGAAGACCAAACTAAAATATATTATTTATTTTTATGGCCAGGTAAATACTATACATAATGGTATGATAGCATGATTACAAACTTCATTGTGCCTCTGTTGAGGTTAAAACTTTAAAAGGAAGGGAAGACATTAAAGTGAGAGTTCAAACCCCTAGAAACTCTGGCATAAAATTTCAAAACCATCTTGAACAGGAGGTTCTTCCACTGCAACAAGGTGCACTAATTTGAGAAAAAACAGGGGTTTGTACTGCTCTTTTATCTTTTAAAATGTTTTTTTTAAAAAGTGACAAAATGGCACTTCTTTATAGCTTCGTAAATGAGAGCAATTTGTAACAGAGTTGTAACTCACCTCACTGAACAGTTTTTGCATTTGGCATCATAAACTGTGCCACAGAAATGTGTTGTTCCATTAACATGACCAACCCCAACCAATGTGTTCAATGTAAATAACATGAATACAGAAAAGCAGGTTTCAGAAATCATGACAATCATGGGCAGATAACTCTCTTTGTTAACCATGATGCAATTACATAAGGAGAAAACTTTTACAGTATAAGATACCTGCCCCTAAACCAAGCCCACTCCCAAAGGGGAAAAAACCCAAGAGGTTAAAAAAATACTTAGGGATGATAAAATGTCATACTCCTGGGCTGAATATCTTACCAGTTTGATAAGGACTGATGAAAAACAAAAATGCACTCATGATCTAAAAATATTGAGGTTGAGGAGGTTTCTAGACTTACGTACTTCTCCCTTCATTAGGAATTAAGTAATGAAAAAGCAGAAAATCAAAGGAAAAGGGACAGATGAAAAGTCTGGAATTCAATTTTTGTTTCATAACTTTTCTAGCTTTTGAGGCTTCTGATGTATAAAAGTTTAGACAAATGATAAAATGTTGTATTTTGTGAATAGTTGGGGAAATGACATTAGACTATTTGTACACAAAGAACTTTGAGGCATTTTGTTTTTAATTTGCATACAATTCTCAGAGTGAATTCCACATGAGGAAGGGTGAGATACAACAGAGCTCATTCATCATTTCACAAGTTAACAGAACAAAGTAAACATCTGTCCTTCTTATTAATTAGCATCTACCCCTTACTCCAACTTGTCACTTCCTGCTGCAAGTCCCCAAAGAAATGCATGGACTAGTTCCAAACTCCACAGCCATTCACAGGTGGACTTCAGCAATACTGCAAATTATAACAGCAAGGAAAAAAAATTGAAATAGAAAGACTTTGGATGACCTTATATTCTCTTAATGATTCACAAATGAAGACCCAAAAGTCTGAGTAAAAAAATACTTCAGTTGTCCAGCTCAGCTATTCATCTGATGGTGGTTCCTCTATGGAGCACACAGCTAAGGAGAAAATACTTTCAGTCATGTAAGAGGGGGCACTAAATCAGAAACAGAGAAGCCTCAAAATAGCTGTGCTAAAATGGACTTCCCAAACACTCTTCTCTGGAGCACCATTTGAACATGCTCTTACCTTCTACATACTGATAAAGTTTTCTACTACATAATTTCCATACGTAGTTGCTTTTGACAAGGTTTTTTTGGCTTATATCAAACTGGCAAATACCATCCTGACCAAAGTATATTACATCAGTATTATACCTACAATAAAAAAGTGGCATGGTGTTAAAGACAGCATCATCTTTCTTCATGCTTTAATGAGATCAAATAACAGGTAAACATAGGTTGAAAGGGAAGCAGTAACAAATCTGTCTTGCAGATCTTTCCGAAAAAGAGATCAGAACGTGAGGCCATCCACATAAGACAAGAGAAAGGCATAAGCTGCAAAGGAGTTGAACCTACCAACAGCAGCAGAAAATCCCTATCACTAAAGTGGTCTTTCTTTAGGTCTTACAGCAATAAATACCATTTTAGCCTTCTGCCCAAAGACTTACAGGAAGCCTTTTTCTTGGTGTAGGATTCCAGACTGTGACACTGTTCACAGTGAGTTGAACAAAAAACCAAATTGATTGTGTTGAAGTAGCAAATCAAAGAACTTGGAATTGCACATCTCTGATACTACAGGGTTTGCATTTGCACACAAGCCTACACAGCACAGCGCATCTGTCAATGCCAGTGATTCCATTTGGGATTTACCAGTTTTTTTCCTCTCATGATTGTGGATTCTCCAGCAACTCTACTGAGTCTGAAATATGTCAGTATCAGAGAAGAGACATTAAAAACCTTTGTACACTTCAATATTTATTAATTCTCTAGCAATTTTTTTGCTATATATTTAGTACTAGTGTGACAAAATTCCTGATAATTCTATCTCATGCAAGTAACTTAAATGAGGAGTTAGCACTATCTAAACTGATGAACCTACCACTAGGGGGTTACTGGGGAGTCTACAAGACAAGTATTTTCTGCAGCAATGACAACTAGGTGGGTATGCACAGAACACAACGGGCTCAGCTGAACGTACCTGGCAGGGTCTAAGGACAGCACAGCCTTCAGAAGGACTGGAGGGGCAACATCCTTTGACCTAAACAGACTTGCCATTATTGTTTAAGAGGGCTTGAGTGGAGTTGGAGACATGTTGGAAACTATTGTTAGAAGAGATGGTGTTTCTGTAGTTATTCAAATAGTTTAGCTTTTGCTAGTTAAAGTTGCTGTGACTTGTGTTCTCTCTTTGACAGAGTAAAGTATGTTACTCTACCCAAATTGCTATTGTTCAGGTCACAACAGAGACACTGAGAGCATACTGTACCTTTCTGCAGCTGAAGACAAAGATTGCTGATAGATTGCTGCTATTCCTTCTCTGCAATTTCTTGGTGAATACATTTTCATCAATAGCAACTATGAAAACAAACTCTCTAGAGTCCAAATTTTTTAAAAATATATTACAGAAAAACTTGTAAATCTACTTGTAAATCACTTACTCTTTTCTCCTACAATTCCCACAGGTTTCAAAACATAATAATTATAAATGTAATTACTAAAGTAATAACAAGAGTTGTGATAGTCTTTTGTTGTACTGGGCATTTCCCTTTTTAAACTGAGATACATTCTAGCAGAAATACCACAGTACGAACCAGATAATTTCAATTAAAAAAACAAAATGCAAACTATTCAGTCCAATGTTCGAGCATGTGTATGTGTGTATAATACTGTAAAAGTAGTCACACATTAGAGGTATATAATTGAAACAGCATTTTCTTTCATGAACCTGCTATTATTGAGGCAGTGACAAGGTTTCCATTTCTTTGTTTTTTGAGCTCTTTAAAGAATGGCTATTGCCACATTTTGTAAACCTAAATACTGTACAAGCAGAAGCTTGTTGGTATCAGGTAAGGAGCAATACTAGTAGTGCAAACAGCTGCAGAGACAATTCCTCCAGTTTTGGGGTGAACCAGCTATATAACACTGAAAGAGGACAGGCTTCTTCTTCAAACCCACACTCATGCGTGTTTCTCCACTCAGCCATACATCCTCCTCCATCTTGGTCTTCTTTTTACAAGGGTACTTGGGGGAGAACCACCAACTCATGTGATATTTATCATATGAAAGATTGCTTGACTCTTTTCCTACTAATATTATCAATGTTTGAGAACAAGTCAAGGAATGATAAATATCTCAAGCATCAGGAAAGTGACAATAATACTGACTTAGTATCTTTAGTAAAAAGTGAAACATTCTCTCCTGAGATGTAAGTCAAGGGAGGAACAGGAATGATGAACCTAATACTGTACCATTATTTGATCATCATGCACCTCAGCTGAGCAGATGGGAAAGAACAAGTGTTTATTGCCCTCTGCTCATCCAAAGCTATGACAGGCAGTTTATTTATCTAAGTGCTTGGCATACCAGTATGCTGTTAGAGCAGTTCTCAATGTGCTGTCCCCCTTTAGCTTATTTTTTTTAAAGAAAAATAGAGAAAAAAAAGAAAACAAGGGAATAAAAAGGAAGAAAAATCTCAGCAGGTTAACCCTCATCTTCTCTCAGCTCTGTGGGCAGAAATTTGTATTGCTGTTGGCGGATCTGAGCCAATTTTTTCCTTGCCTCTTCCAGCTCTCTCTCCTTCTTCAGCATTTCTTCTTGGGCTGCAATGATCTAGAAAACAGAAGCATGAATTATGACAGCAAGGAATACTGTCTGTAAAATAAGATTTCTTTCTCTATGACACCCCAACTGGCCCTTGAGCATTCTCCAGAGAAGCACCAAATTCCAATGACTTCATCAGGAATTGCTCAAATTTTTCCAGGTCCCAGGACTAGGCCATCAAGAAAAGTATTATATTCCCACTTGTTTCACAAAGAGGACTAAGAAAAAGAGAAAAAGAATCTATCACCATAGTTTTACCATGTATCCATGATGAATTGTACAGCTTTGCATTCTCCTAACATTCAGCAGGGTGGGGGTTTAGAACATGTAGAATTAGCACCATGTCTTAATATAATGTCTGAGTGACAGTAAAACTGAACATTCCTTACTGCAGGTATCCACCGTATTTTCCTGCATCTCAGAATGCCAAAGAAAAAATTGACAGTAGTACAGACATGCAGAAATAATCACGTCCAGTATCTTTTAAGTAGCAAGTACACTATATGAGGTACCTCATTCATTATAAGGAATCTAGAAGTTGGTACCTCAAAGCCTTGAAATCTACTTTTAAATATTGTTATTATTTCCCAATAATTATTATGGTCACAGTAACAAAACATCATTGGTTTTTATCTCTCACCCTCTTTTTCTTTGCTTAAATATATGCAAAACCATTGTTTCATTAAGATTTGGGAACATTTAAAGTACATAAGAGAATTCTGAAAAGATCCATTCATTTAATCAGAGCAAAAATAAAAGCTGTTGGACAATGGTAACTGCTGTTACAGCAAGTGCTCAGTGGAGAAGTGCAGACACCACACAGCACATCACTGTGCTCTTAAGTCAGTGGTTATGTGATAATGAGGCATCAAGTAATTGATTATAGATTTCTAAATAGATTTGTCCAGCCTGCAATGCAGCAGATGGACATTGTAACACTGCTCATTTCTGTGATGGCTTTTCCCTGCTTTATTTCTGGAGTGATTGTACCAACCTGAGCAATGCCACCCACAAACTTCGTTTTGACCACAACGTCATCATCCTCTGCTTTTCCAAACGCTGCTTTTTGGGCTGCCCTGACAAGATTGTCTGATGCACGCTTGACAGCATTTCCTGCGGCCTTTGAGAAAGGTAAGAAATTTAGTAATAAGGAAAATGCGTAACTAACATGGATTTGTCCGAACATCAAAACTAAATCATCTTTGCTTGACTGCACAGGAAAGGTATGGGGTTTTTTTCCCATTAAAAATTTGCTTTTGTGAAAAGCAAATTAATCTTTGAAAATCAGTGCTACAGAGAGAACAAAACTCCTTTGTTTAAGAAGCTGAAAGTTGGAGAAGTCACAAATGAGATTTTTTTCCTACAGTTTGAAATAAAACAGTGGATGAAATTGCAAGTTATATTATGCTAATCAGACTTTTTTTTTTTTTTTGAGAAAGATGAACAGAAACTAAGAGCTAGTGTATAAAGATATTATAAAACAGTTAAGTTTCTAAATTAATGGACTTTTATCAGGGCAAGTTAGCAACTTACACAGCCATGGTTATCTCACATTTAAACGTTTATTTCCTAAAAATTCTCAGATTTCTAAGAGAAACAGTAAAACATTTGAAAAAAATACATCTTTTGTTGTCTGAACAGGGTACTGCCAGCAGGCCAAGACAACCTGCTCCCACATGCTGGCACTAGGAAGGGAAGCCACATGGCCCAGCTCTGAACCTGCCTCCCCACCTTCCCCCAGTCCTATCCCGTATTTCCAGCTGCATCTCCCTTTCAACTCTTCCTCACTGAAATGGCCCAAGGACAAATTATCTGAAATTTGCTCTGCTCAGTCTGGAGCTCATCCAGAAAGAATGGAAACATTTCCAATTGTTTCATTAAGTTTTGGAAGATTCTGTAACAGTGCATTCCAAATTTACATTCATGGGAAATGCAGTTCAAATTGAGGTACAAAGGAGAAAACCAAAACATTTAAAGTCCTGAATCCAACCTATTGATTAAAGCTATGTGAAAACATTTCTGCTGGGGGCAAAGTCAGCTGAAAAGTCTTAGTAGTTTTGACAAGTTCACCAGTAAAAATATTTAGTACACATCAGTTCACTGTTTTTGCTATGATAAAAGGACATGATTTCCAAGTGCAAACTGCTTTTCCTTTCATTATTCATTCTGGGACTAAAATGAAGCTTGGTAAAATGGCAAAGTTCAATTTCAGTCCATGCTTGGGCTTGTTTCCTTTTCACATTCCCTAACAATTTCTCACATTTGATGTCTATTTAATATTTGCCCACAATGACTGAGAACCCCGCATTTCCTGTCAGAGCTGAGAAAAGTCTCTAGTAGTTGATTTTCTTCCTGTTTCTATTGTTTGTTCTGCATTTAAAATTCCTTCAGGCCCATCTTGGCACTTGGATATTACAGAGCAGATTGCACTATGGACAGAACCACCTTCCCCACATCCCTTTGGCAATGTCAACCTACATCAATCCACTATAAAGCACTAAAACCATCTCAGCCCTATAACTGCCCTATCACATACCACTGTTTTCTATAGAAACAAACAGATTTTTCACACATTCGCACATTTATTTTTTCCTCCTAAAGATTTAAACCATTTTTCTACTTTGAAAAAAATGATGACATCAGTTCCTCAAGCTCAGACAGATACTTAGTTATATGTATTTCTGTTGGACTTGATTCTGCCTATCCATACCTGAACTCTTGCACTGGGTGTCCATTAGTAGCACCTGGGCAAGTGCAAGAAAAAGGGGAATTTTCACTGCTCACCAAGGGTGGTATAAAAAAGCAGCTGAAATAGTTCTTATGTTCCAGGCTGAGCCTGCAGGGCGTGATGTCAGAGAAGGCTGTAGTCATTTTAAAAATTACCATCCTCAAACAAAACTTCTGGAGATGTTAAGATTTTACCCATCAAAACACAGTGTTAATTCAGCAGCAGTTCAGAGAAGCTCAACATGAAATGGATGTGTAAAGTAAAAGAGAACCAGTTTCATGTAAAAAAGCTCAATCAGACTTGAGATGTTGCATTAGGTTCTCTTCTTACTGTCTAACAATGATTCTCCATTTTAGAAGTGCTCTATCTACAACTGCTATCTCTTGACTCCTAGAAACAAAGCAAGACTGGCCACAGTCCAGGCTAGCACTTAGAGAAATTGTTGAACACATGTATAATCTTGGAGTGCTGAAACAGTGTTTACATAGCACTACCATGGGTTTTCAGTAATTAAGAACACAAGTACCTGTAGCCTCCTCATGGCTTCAGAGTCATGATCAGCCTTCACTTTGCAAGCCACAAGCAACTGTGCTGTAGAAGCTGCAACTTGTTTGGCAGATGAGATGAGTTTCTCCTCACTAGCATGGCCTTGAACTGATGCATTTGCTGCTTCACAGAGATTGCTGGTTGCAGCTGCCACCATTCGGGCCTAGAAGGCAGTAAAAAAAGTCACTGTCTATTCTCAAAGGACAGTCTTTCTTCAGAGAAGGTGCCAGTTTTCTTAAGAGAAGTAGCTACTCACAGCGGAAATAAGTCCCTGAGACCACTGTCCATCATCAGCTGCATTTGCAGGGATTGCTCCAACCTGAAAAAAACAGTTCAGAGATGGCTTACAAGAAAACAGAAAATACGATTGCTTTGTCTCAGAATTAGACAAGCAGTAATCCATGAAAAAAGGAAACACCTGTATCTGTGACTGTGCCCAGCACATCCAGGAGCAGAAAATCCAACTGGAAGTCAGTTGTCAGAATAACTGTGCTTCCAGCATACATCTGCCTGCTCAGGAAGTGTCCAACTTACTGTACTGCTTTGACTGACCCATTCTTGGAACACACAGAAGTAATTACCAGAATAACCAGTAATTAGCATACTACTGGTGGTTGAAGCCACAGCCTAAGCAACAGTTGAAGCAGCAGTTCCTTAACTCCCAGGCTTTAAAATAACTTACTTCTGTCTCCATAATATATTTGAATTTACATTATTCTTTCATATCTTCTGACTCGAGCACTCTGGGAAGGTACAGATCAGAAAGCTTCACAGGGAAACCCTCCAAGTGCCTTCATGCCTAATAATGGCAGTTTAGGAAAGCAGCCCGCTTTTCTGCATGGCTTTTCCACTGAAGTGTTCATGGTGTCAGCAGTACCAGCAACAGTTTGGAGACAGTCTTCTTCCCATGTTAGATGAAAACAATGAAACTAAACTCTGTAATTGGCTGCCAGACCTACACCCCCAGCTGCCTGGGTCTGAGTGGCTTTGAGAGAGAAGCTGGAAGATGGGAAATGCAAACATGGTCCAGAAGCTTGTGTTTTAAAGGAAATGGAACCAGGGATTTGTGCATAATGAGAATTCCAGGGAATGAAATCAAATCATTAAGTACAGCACCAACATAAACAGAAGACATGTTCTCTCGTAGCTATGGTGATACTTTTATGTGACTAAAAAATCAGTTATTAAAAAAAACCAAACCATTAGGTCCCTAAATTATTTAGGTTTCAAGGTTTTCTTGCCTTATCATCCCCTGAACAGGTACTTTTAAGTAGACCACAGATGAAGTGCTCTGTGCTCCTGCTGGAGCCAAAAGCACAAGCTTCCCAGAATCCAGGCTGAAGCAGACAGTATAGCCTGATTGTGGGGTCTGTGATACAGCCTGCTCCGAGTTAAGAATTACGTGAAAATGGAAACCATAACTATACAACAATGGTCCTATAATAAATTGTTCTCACCGGCAACATACTTGGTTGATGTTTAGATTTTACACTTCAGAGTATACTAACTGTGAAAAATAGTGATGGATATGAAATGTCTTACAAAACCTCAATTCTGACCACTCCTTCCATTGGTCCCAACAATAACTACATGCACAGCCACTTAAATGTACTGAATTTACATGCAGGCCTGTGTCCCCATTGAATCACAAGACACTGAGGGCACAATTACTTGACACCTTTTGCTGTTCTGGTCCAGAGCAGTATTGCACATTGTGACATTTGGGTTTGGATCCCCAAACTGTTGTGTGGGACTGTACATTACTAGCTTGAATCACAGATCTGCATGAAGTGAAAAACCCCCACAGTAAAACTACCCACAACTGAATAATTTGAAGAGTCAAACACCACTTGTGAGGTTTAAATAAATGTAACTGTGGGATTTTTTTAAACAGAACCAGGTCTGGGCCATGTATTGTGATGAGCAACGCACAATTTACAGTTTCATTAGTCATTCCCAAGCTTCTTTCCTACTGTTTTTAACAGAACAGTTAGGAGACTAGATTCAGTTTCCGTGCTTTTCCCCACTACTGTTGCTACATGTACCATTTACCCACCTTTCCCTGAGCCACCAGTTCCCTCTGGGCTGCTGAAGCTGACTTCACAAGGGCACTGGTAGCAGCTGCAATGGATTTAGCTGCTTCCAGGATCTGTTCTTCAAAATCCAGAGTCTCATCTGCTTGCTATAACCAAGAAAAAACAATGTTACACATTCACCTGAAAGCAATTATACATTCAAGACTGAGGACATATACAAAGACAAGAAGATTTTGGAACACATCAGTAAAGTCAGTAAGACCTACAATATCATTTTCTGCAAAGGAGTTCTGTGTGGACTAAAGCTGGGAGTCAACATAAATTATTAGCTTGCTCTTGTGGCTGCCCACACTGAAACAGGGTATCATACAAGATACTTAAAGAATGCCATCAACTTTCTAATGCATTACCTCCACTAGGGCTACTCTAAACTACATTCAGAAAAGTGGAAGTTTGAAAAGAAATTCTTGTTTTTCCTATCAAGATTATCTCTGTAGTGCCATAATAGCAGCTTCCAGGATTGCTAAACTAGGGAAAGCATTCTCTAAATACTTGAAGACTTAAGGCATTGAACAATGATAAATGTGTGTTGTCTCATTCACCTGTACTAAGGAATGTAAAGTAGGTACCAAGAAAGAGCAGAGATTTAGCAGCTTTCGCTAAGAGCTGTCCTTGCACAGAAAGCAGCTTTGTGCAGCAGTCCAGTTTAGTGATCTTGGAGATACGAAGTTCCAAAGGTCTGGAACACTTCAGCATCCAAGCATGTCTTTCAACAAGCATGTGCAAAACCTCCTAATGAGGTTTCGTACTATTTAAAATGCAAATTTATTGTTCTGTAAGAACTTTCCTGACTTTCAAATAATTTAAACAAATACTGAAAACACGTAGCCATCTAAGCATGCTTACTAGCTTCTGAACAGTTAACAAAATAGATAGAGATGAACAGTTGTTATTTTAGACAGAACCAGGCCTGGGCCATGTATTCCAATAGTTTTTTATATAAAATAATCCAACAGAATATATTTTGTTTGTGATCCAATCACAAGCTACTGGAATCCAAGGCCATATGATGAGTAGGGCTAGTGGCTACAATATCAGGGCATTCTACCTTATGAGAGATGAGACTTTTGAAATACAGGTTTTTCTGACTTTGGCAACTGCAGCATTCTTGTGTCACGCAACTAACTTTAGAAACACCAGCCAGGTGGGCTGTGAGTTAGAAAATTGGGCACTTCATTTACAAGTCTAAGCACACCCATCTAAATTTAAGTCTTTAGTTCTCCTGACACTGCAGTTTGATGAAATAGTAGTTAACTATAAAATAATAAAAGATAATTATGAGTAATTACAAAATGGCCCATCAAGCAGTGCTCAGTCCTACAGCACTTTGTGTAACTGTCATACAACTAAAAGTCCAGGAGATGAAACAATAGCATCCACAGACACCAGAAAAACTGAATCATCTGAAAAGAAAAACTGTTGTGCAGATAAAGATGTTTGGCACTTGAAAGTTTTTCTTTTTTTTTTAGGAAAAGCCACCTAATCCATGGAAAAGTATTTGTCTTGCCTTGCTATTGGGTTATTCCCATCAACTAAAGTATATGTCTTTGCAATAAAAGAAATTGCTTTGGAAAGTGAGCAAGTCATGTTCCACATAAAACTTTGGCAGTGCTTGCAATGCAACATCATGAACATTATTATACCTAAGTGCAATCATATCGGCCCTCTACAGGTCTCAAGTCTTACTTATGAAACTCTTATTTCAATCACAACATTGCCAGAGTGATTAAACTGAATCCAGTAAAGTCTCCATCAGAATTATTGTCCTTATTAAAACAGATGCATTATTGACTTTGACTAAAGACTGAAACTAAAAAATCAACAAACGTACTATTAACTGACAATAAATTTAACAGACTGTAACTGCACTTTTAAAAGACTGTTATTGCACTTTTACTTTTGTCCAAGACTTCTTGCTATCAAGTTTTTAAATTCTTATTTCCAACATAAAATATATTATGTGCATTACTCTCTATATGTCAGCACTGTCAGGAACTCAAACTTAAGCGAGTGAGAACTTCAATATCTGCTTATTTATAACAAAGGAGGTGTCAATCTTTGTTGAAGTTTAATAAAATGCTCATGGCCATAGTCCGATCTACTGGACAGCTGTGTATGTGCCCAGATGGAGTTCAGTTTGTGAAAAAACAGCCACCAAAAAGATGCTGAACAAAAGCAGTTGTTTGAACTCAGTTCAGGGTAGTGAGTGGACTAAATATTGCACACAAGTCCTAAGCAAAAATTACTACTTTTCAAAGAGAATGGCAAGAAATCAAAGCTTGCATTATCAACAATGCCATTGTACAATAGCTGGATTAACTTCCACTGTGGAGCAGCAGGTGAAGCTCAGCAGGAAAACAGACAGTTAAACCTTAATATCTCAGCTGGTAACAGATTTTTTTTCTCCCCTGTTTCCCAAATCAGTTTCTTTCCAATTATATTGAAATCTGGGGCTTGGGAGAACAAGCCATACCTCAAGTTTCCCAAACTTCCAAGTCTTGCATTCCCTGACATCTCACAAGTTCTTTTACTTTTGAAAAAAAAAAATTCTTTTGACAGTTGATCCCTTCTGTGAAGAATTTATTTTTGTAGCAGCCTTACACAGCATTCAAACTGTTGAATGCCTGTTGGCTTTTCATCTTTTCTAACAAATCCTTCTTTTCTAGTCCTTCCCTGTGGTTTTCCCTTCAGCATTCTCAGGTGTGACATACATGCAAGGGCTGGATATCAATGGGGGAGGCGGCACAACACTCAGCCAGCACCGTGGGTGTGTTTCCTGCCTGCGCTCTCCCAAGAGCATTCCTTAGCAATAAGGACAGGGAGCAGCACAAGACTGGGCACAGCAAAATGCCCTACAAGAAAAATAATCATTCCACCATTCCCATTATTAAAAGAGTGTCTCTCCTGGACTGTCTTAAGTTCACATTCATAAACAGTACCCTCACAACATGTGTCAGTTCAAAGCCTTCACAAATAAAGTTGAGAGCAATGATATGATACATGGCAGAAAATATCATGTTGTGAGTTTTTAGAGCGAGTTTCTTTAGAAACCCAGATCCATGACACAAGTAATTAGCTTCTCCTTCATCAAGCAGCCCCCATGAAGATCAGCATCTCATTTTCCTCAAGCCTAAACTGATATGCTGTTATTAACTATGTACAGCTATGAATGGATTGGAAAATGAAGTCACCAGAACAAACAAACATTAGGCTCACTATAAAGTCTGTAGAATGGAATATCCTAAAAATGTTGATTATGCCACTGAAAACAAAACAAAAAAGATGTTTCTGTAGTGCATTTTAACCATTTTTCTACAGCATCTCCATTATTAGGGGTAGCATAAATAAAGTCAGGGTTAAGAGGAAAACAAATGAGCCCCCAGTCTCATTGCAAAACAGTAGCAAAAATTACAAAAGACAAACCGTTTCATTTTCAAGCACCTCTCATCCTCTACTTCATAACAAGCAAACCATTATGAGTAAGTTACTGCACTGGGCCACAGAAAACACAACAACCATTTCAGTGAAAGTCAGTTCTTGGCACAGCTGCTGCTCACTGTCACAAAGAGCCCTACACAACTTAAGTCTCTCCAAGAGCAACTCTACTGATAAAGGAGCCCTCCATGTATGTTTTTTTTACCAGATTAGATTAGGAGTCTGCAGGAAGTCTTCTAAACCTGCTTGAGAGTGACTGTACTCCTTCATATTGCCTTCCACTATGTTAAAACCCCCGGAGACAGGGCAGGACACTGTAGGAATATGTTTGATATATAGTTGGATTAAATAACAACCTAATATATCAAACATATCACACAGAGTCCTGCAGAAAAAGGCATCCATGTTTGATTCATCTTGGGTTAAAAAAACAAAGGAACAACTGCTGCAAGCTACCAGCAGGGAACTCTTATTGACTACAAGACACCCGTGTCTGGAGGCAGAGGCCTGCACAGAAGCATGAAGAGCAGACAGAACAGGGTAGGGACAGCAATGCTCTCTCCTGTTGTACCTCATCTACCATAGCTTTTTACTTAAAGGGGTTTTTTGCCCAGTATTAGCTTGTAGATTTTATTAGACAAAATATTTTTGTTCTTCAGAAAATTACTACTTTTGGGGGTTGTTATTTCACAGGCAGTAGCATATTTGCATAACAGAAGGAATATGTGTCTGCATTGCAATACACCTGACTCTCCAAATGGAAAACTGAAAAAAGAGTCCACACTCAGGAAAAAAAATTGTATTTAAAGGAAACCTGACAGCCAAATCCTGTTTAATAAACCACAAAGATCTCATTGCTTCTCAGATCACTTCCCGCCTTGAATACTGCAAGGAGAATACTGAACAGGTTTTGTATTATGGACACTAGTAACAACATCTGCTCAGGAGAGTCCTCCAAGTTCTTCCAAGATATGAGCTCAGAAGACATACAGATATTTACAGGGTGTCAGTGGGGCTGTGGACTAGTGAACTAAGCATTTTGGGAGCACATTCACCTGCAGCCAAACAACCAGGATTTAAAGCAAACAAAATAAGCATGGTACAATAAAACACAGGCAACAGTTAGAAGGACTGTGTCTCATTAGAAATTGTTCTCTGGGATAAGATGATTCCCAGTAGTATAAAATGAAGGTGTCTCATGCTATTTGTGTCAGCCTAAGACATCAATGGGAGTATGACAGGTGCAAAAATATGAAGAGGAAACAAGGAAAAGAGGAAACTAAAAAAATCCAAAAGTTTCAAAATAATGAAGATAGTGGAACAAATTAGAAGAAACCCTACCTTCAGCTACTGGGGGCTTTTTTTAGAGGTAAAAAAACTAGAACACAAAGATGAAAATTTCAAGCTTAAATCAAATTACTCCCATTCCCTGCACCAATGAAAAAACTTTACCAAAAAACACAGAATCAGCCACCAACTAGTAATGATGAAGATGATGGATTTCCAGCAGGTAGATATTACAAAATTACCAACTAAGGACTTCTCTGCAAATTCACTTGATGATGATTGCTGTTAACCAAAGCAGGATATTGTCTAGGTAGTCTGTTCCATTGTAGGAAATAACTCCTATTCCTGCATTTCACAGACTGAGCACAAGACAAAGCAACCCTTACCTAGTCTAAGTATTCCTACCACAACACTCTGTATGTTGTCAAAGATGGGCATCAGAAAGACAGAGCCTGTTCACCACAGGAAATCCTACTCTGGGAGGATACAAGCTACAAGTCTGCAGCAGAAAAAGTGCCATTTGAGCCATTCTGTGAACTTCCTAGTACCTTTTGATGTGGATTATAATCCATATCATGAAAGACATTAAACATCTGAAAAGGATGCAAAGGCTGTTGAAATCCCAAATCAAGCAAACAGTTGGATATGAATTTTAGTTCCAGAAAATGACAGACCAGTAAGTCACAAGCAGACTGGATACTCAAATTAACATGTTAAATGATGAGCAGGTGTGAGAGCTGTATTCACTGGGAAATTACAATGACCCTGGAGTGGCTTAGATGTTAGAAGGAAACTGCCCCATGGTTACCAGGCAACACACATGTGCTATTGTGCAGTGATTGTATAGAAAAGGTGATGGAGGACTTTTCCACTCCTCACAGCCTGTGTCCTCTGCTCTGTAGAATCTCATTATAAAGGACCATTTTTCTTTATAAACAAAATGGATGTACTTGTTAAAAAATGCAGACAAAGAGCATTTCTTTTTCATGAGCTAATTTATTCCTGTCACTAAGCAGGGAGTGGGGGGTGGGAAGTCCTCAAAAGGCTGAAGCTTCCAAGAACTATTTCATCTGATGCTCCTAAATAACAAAATACTACCCTGCACCAATACAATCATCCAACACTGAATGTTCTTGAGGCTCTGCTTTTTAGAAAGACTTCTCATTAGCTTCACTTTGAAAACAGTTTTGCACCTACAAAGCAGCATGAACAGGAAAATAGATACAAAGTCCTTTCCTGCAGTCAATTACACAGCCAAAACATGTTTTTCATTTTAAAGAGATGCAACATAGTAATTTCTACTAAAACCTGCCTGTTAACACCAGGCAAAAGGTAGCAATTCTCTGGGATCCACCAGTTTCATATATTCCCTCTGTACTGCACATGAAAATAGTTGGCTTAATTTTATATATTCAGAGACACATTTGAAAATGACCTGGCAACATGCAACACTACTTGATATCATAATGAACTGTAATTTAATTTCCTTCAGGAAAATGACATAGAAATGATCATACAACATATCTGATTTTACACTGAAACAGCTATTCTCTGAGCATGGCATAAAATGCTGGTTTTAGTCTTAGAAAATCCTGCAGGTCATTTACATTCTCTTGGATCCCATCTGTGTTGCTGCTGCTTTCTCCTGCTATACTACACAAATTCAGATGTGAACAAAGGATCTCCAAAAGAAAGCAAGTGAGAATGACTACACACCAGTAAAATATGTTTGGAAACAGAAATGTAAATAATCAACAGTAATGATGCCGTAACTCTTACAAGCATTTCTAACATTTGGCTTATCTTCCTTTGCTCGCTCATGGCTGGTGCTTGACTCACTCCCTGAAAAGCATCTTTTTACCCTCTGCCCTCAGGGGTAAGTGCCATCCAGAGCAGCACCTCGTGGCACTGAGACTCATGCAAGGCTTGATTGTTTACACCATTATCGTGGCCAGTAGCAAAGTACGCACCAGGCTATGGGCCATGTGCATTCTCTGCTTTGTTAACCTCTAACAAACAATGGGGATGGACACTCACCTTGGGCTTGGCTCTCGGTTTCAGCTGCTCTAACTTCTTTGCTGCAGCCTCAATTGATGCTGCAGCCCCTAACAGCTCTGTCTCTGCAATGACTGTTGGGTCTTCTGGATCCACCCACTCTGTCCCTGAAATTAATGGAGACCGAGACAATAACTTCAGCGTCACTGTGAGCTGCCACTCAAACAGGGGGAATTGCAATCACACCTCAAGTGTCCAATACAAAATGTACATCACAGAGAGCTGATTTTAGTGCCATAATGGCATGAAACCAGTGGTTTATGTCACAGAGAAAACCGTAAAGCAGAGGGGAAAAAAGTATTTAGCAGAATTATTCTCTCATGAAAGTAACTTACATAATAACTGTGTAAGCAAAGAAGCTTCAAAAAGGGGTACTGTCCATACCGGGAACAAAACCAGCTGTCACTCAGCTTGTGCTTATCAGAGGTCTTACTCAGATGGTTCCTAACTTGACCAAGTCATAAGGTACATTGAGAAGCCTGACAGAATGGTAGAGAGAACAGGCTACAGCCAACACAGCCACCCCAGCACACCTGGCAGGTTGTTTGCTGGCAGTGGTTGGGGATGAAGTTAGCACTGACTGAAGGAAGCACACTTTGGCAGTGTGTGTCCTAACAGTGCTTTTGGCAGTGTGTGTCTAACAGTGATGTAGAAAAGACCAAAGCAGTTTCTGTATCACATCT
Organism: Ifrita kowaldi; assembly: GCA_013398055.1. Taxonomy (NCBI): domain Eukaryota; kingdom Metazoa; phylum Chordata; class Aves; order Passeriformes; family Cinclosomatidae; genus Ifrita; species Ifrita kowaldi. Next base: position 86,862 of record VZRS01003569.1, read on the forward strand.
GAAAGTCAACTTTTTGTTGTTGTTGACTTTTTGGCATTTCTCTTTTCTCGAAGAAATTTTGTAGATCCACAAAATGAATACTTGGCTGGAAGTGGTTTCAGATTTTTGGAAGTTGTCAGTGCATTACTATTTTTGATTTCCTAACATCATTCTCTGAATTACAAGGTTCAGAAAGCATCCATATTCTGAATTGAGGGAAACAATGAAACAGCCAAAAGAACTTCATAACCTCTAAGGGCATGGTCTAGAAACCATTTCTCAGCTCAAATGCTGTACGGGATGAAGACATTCTACATTAAAACCTAATACTGGCAGATAAACAGGGAAAAAGAAAGAAGGCAGCAAGTATAAATACAGTCAACCCCGAATTTGTAAAATGTAGCAGTTCCTCTTCAAAAAAAGGTATTTCACAAAGGTTAAAATATTTACATGTTAAATTTGTTAGGAGACAATTTTACTGTGTACCTACAAATGAAAATTAGGAAAGAAAATTGTGAAGGGTTAAAAAACATTTTACTTCCCACAAAAAAAGTTTCTAAATTGAATTAAGACATCCTCTACAGGCAGCAAGCGAAAAAATAAATAATTTTTTTTTATTTTAATGAATTTCAATTAAAATGCAAAAATTGCCAGAAATTAATAAATGTCTCCGAAGATGAGAATAATATCAAGATTTTTTAAAAGCACTTAGGGAATAGAACAAACTGATATTGGTTTGCCTTGTTAGCAAATGGAAACTGAAATTTTGAAATACAAAAGAGAACGCAGAAAAAGCTGAAGAATTCAATAAAGCTACTTGAACAGCTTACTTGAAATAGCATAATGTAGATCACTGTTCTATGAAAAAGAGCAACTGTATTAAGAGATAAGGAGGGAAGGAGGAAAGAAATAATGGATTCCCATGTATGAAAATTGCTTATGGTTCGGATTGATTTCCAAGGATCATGTATGGGTAACAGCAGGAAATAACTGAGGAGACCCTGCAGTGTACATTACACAGAATATCAGATCATCATCTCTGGAGTAGTGAGCACACCACACTGGTAGCCCAGCTTCCCAACTCACCCTTCATTGCTTCTGCTGACTGGATGAGCTCTGTGACAGCACCTGCAACCCGCTTGGAAAAAGAGGCCAGCTGATGCTTTAGCTCTGGAGTTGCTTTTTGAAGAATCTAGAGAAAGAGATAGAATGCACAATAGTAAGGATTCCAGAATGCTGGAAGATTCCCAAGGCACTCCAGTGAAAGCTTTATTTTATACAGCAATTGTGTGAGAGCCCAGTGAGAGAACTGTCAGTGAAGCACTAGGAGCAAAGGCTTACACTGCAATGTTGGATGCACACCAGGAAAGGGGCACTGCCTTGCACAGCTACAGGAACTGACAACGTTGTTGGACGTTCTCACTCCTAAACCTAGGACAGAATTATCCAAAACAGAGGCACACATGTCAGTGTCTGGGAGGAATATGCAGCTTTAGCCTTCCATTCTCAGGTATTTTAGTCATTATACTTATGCATCAGGCTCAGTCTTTTCACGCTCTTGGAGAGAAGGTGATTTTCAAGTATTGACAGACTGGTTCATCCCTATTTCTGAGAGACAGAATTACAGAGTTCTGGAAGTACCAGTTGCCTGTTCTGGAAAAAAAATCAGCAATGGTGAACACAATGGAAATGCCAAGACCCTCAAATAGAAGGAAAAGATAAAAATCTCTGAACTGAATTTGTATCAAGTATTAAACTGGGCTGCTTCAAATGAAAAACACTACAACAGTCAGAGAGTGAAGTGGAATTCTTTCCCTGAATAGGAACATCTGCATTTTTAACGACCATATTGTAAAGAAAAATATTAAATTCTGGAAATTTATGTATACTCAAAAGCTCCTTCTAAGAGAAGAGTGACAGACATAGGTAGAGCTTTAACAGCAAAACAAATGGTTGAGTCGTGAAAGTCACATCCAGGTTTGTTTTTTCTTAATGTTTTCAAAAACTCCCCCGCAAGCCTCTCTAGGTGCACATTGAAAACAGATTTTATCTTTTTGCCAGAGTATTGCCATACTGCAGTCAAATGCATAACCCATTTACTTTGACAGAATAAACTAAACCAAGTTATTTTCCTAACTTTGCCTGGTAAGAACTCTGCCACACAAGGAATTCTGTCTCTCTGGAACTGCCATGTCAACATATGTGTGGACTGGTCTCCTGCTTCCTAAGGATGATCCTTAGTCAACAAATTTCCACAGTAATCACAAGTACATGAATCCTCAATGGCTACAATCTGCAACACTAACAAAATATAACAACACAGTTAAAACCAAAATTTATACACTGCATAAACTCTTTTCATGGCAGAAACTGAGCACAGAGCACCTCAAGGGTTACCTTCCAAATATAAGCAAAAATGTCAAAAAAATACACAGATGTGGTCAGGATTATAACAAAGAATGCCATTTTTTACTCCAATAACTGTGACACTAGTACTATCTATCTGTCATACCGTTGACAATGCTGGAATTGAAAAAACTGAGCACATTTTAAAACTAGGCTGTTAAAGAACTGTGTTGTTTTAAAGCCAGCTTAGAACTGTCAACAGAGTCCCCACAGAGTCATGGACAACAACCAAAGCTCCAGACTTCCCCTCAGCTCTGCATGGATCAACACTCACCAGGATGGAGCATATGGACATGCAGAACAGGTCAGTCTCGAACCCAACTAGTACAACTTAAAAGGAGTTTTACTAAGATGAGCATGCCATACAGCTGGAATTAGTGTGTTCCTGGCCCTACCCCTAGCTAGGTGATTAGTGGAATATTCCTTTGAGCAAACAAGTCAGTTTTGTGCCACTTGCCCAATGCCACCTCTGCACAAGTTAATACACTGGGGCTTGAGAAATTTTAGATATTGCATCTGACAACTCTTGCACCTCACAAGTATCATTTTCAAAGAAATATGGCTGTTGGATACCCCCTGGCACCCGCTGTGTTGAGGCACCCATGCAAGCATCCCTAGCCTGACCACTGAGGGTATAACTGAACTTACTGACAACTGCATCACAGGGTGCCAGATGGGCTAATCAGAGATTTCCAATCCCCCACGATCTGCGTTTCTGGGGGTAATAAATTAAATGCGATTGCAGACCTAGGGGTTCTAAACCACCAGTTTTCTAAGGCAGCCAACACCAGGGAAGGGGCAGGGGGTGGTACGAGGGGGCAGAACTTTCTCAGGGCTTTAGGGCCCTGAACATAAAGAGGCTTAAGGTAAGAAAGGCCTGTTACTTCAGTGAAGTGGAACATGCCTTTCTTACCTTAAGCCTCTTGACTTATGCAGAGAGAGAAATAAAATGAGCAAAAATTTATTCAAGTCTTCGGTCTGTTCTGGCACTTAGTTTGAAACACATACTGACAGCGTTCTAGGGGTCAAATCTGAAAAACTCGCCACAGTACCTCTAAACTAAAAATGGATCAGACGTCTAATGCTAAATCACTTACTGCAATACAGCTCTAAGAATTCCATCAGCAAGTTCCAACTTTCTTGAACTATTTTCCCTGCTAGTGGCAAGCACAACTGTGACTGTGGTTTTATATATACATTTCAGCAAGTTGATGCAAATAATTACACATGCTCTGTCCTCAGCAACAAAACTGATTTGGGTTTTCTAATCTGCAGTTAGTGGCTGCAAATTGCAGTTTCAGAGACTTTAATATGTCAGCTGAGAGCCACCTAAAAGAAATTGCTGGTCATCCATGAAGCTCATCTCTGATTTATCTTCTCCAGAAACACCAATATGTCATAAATGTTAGTTCAAACACATTTTATTGCTTCCTACAAAAGTAATAGCAACAGAAGAACAAATATTATGGGATAATTAATGTATTATGTGATAATTATGTACGGTCAAGAAAAGCCCACGGACAGCAGGGTTCATGAGTTTGGATTTGAGTGCAGAAGTTTCATGCAGAGCTTTTGGGGGTGTCATGCCTTGATGTGCTGCAGAGTTCTTTGTGAGGCAGTGCTGGCTAGGGATTTTGGGATGGCTTTGAGTAGGTGCAGCTGCAAGAGGCATGTAACAGTGCCTTCATAAAGATTATGAAACCTCTTCAGTCTGGGGGACAGGCCTGTCCCTAATATGTCTAGAGTTTATTGTGGGCTTAAAAGAATACTGAAATGTCTTATTTTAATTTGTCAGGGACCTTTTCTGGGTTCAGATCCGTATTGCCTCCAGATCTGATCCAGAATGCAGCTCCATTTAAGTACTCCAGTATTCCTTCTGTCTCACGGTTTGAGCCAAGTATTGAGTTTCCTTTAGCTTGCTCTTCCTAACAACAAAACTGTTCATAACCTTGTGACAAACTGATAAAAACGTGTCACTAGCAGTCACTATAGAAAGAGAGCAGAGAGATTACTCTCCTTGGAAGCAACCCAGTATATGCATGCAGATGACTCCTTACCAGGAGAACATGCTCCAGGAGTTCCAAGTATCCCAGGGTACATTCTGTTCCAAAGCGCAGGGCTCTCTCCCGAACTTCTTCACTCACATCTGGGTGATATGACGCTTGCTGAGGAAGCAAAGCAACATTAGTACCCAAAACAGCTCCCACAAGAGAAGATCAACACAGAGAGATGGGGGAAAAGAGAAGGGAAGAGACTTTTTGAGTGTGCAAATGACATTTGAGCTTGAGGGCCAGCCGTTTCTGCTGTAAGCAAACAGCGCTAGCAGAGCAGCAGTTCTGTAAAGGCTCATTAATGGCGATAGCTTTACGGAGAGATTTAACACAGCAATAGCACTGCTGGAACCATCTGTTTAAATACAGAGAGAAGCTGCAGCAGAGTCAGGTCTTTGTAAGGATTTCCACTAAGTATAATGTCTGGCATTTGACATAAGCCCGACTGATTCAACCATTTTATTTTTAATAAAAAGTGAAACCTGCAGCCTCTTCAAGCCTTGTACTTTCTACAGTAAACTTCCAGGAAACTTTTTTATTGAGCAGAAGTACCACTTGTTGCCAAGTGAAAGTTCCCAAAACGTACAGCATTTCCTCTCACAGAACAGCTCCTTCCACTCCTGCAGCCTCTTATCTCCCGCTGGGATGGGGGATTATCTCACGGCTCACTTATTTTCGGCCCTTCCTGCAACCCGCAACGCCCCGAGCCATGGCCGGCACTGGTCTCTGGGCTCCCTCTGCAGGGAAGCTCGGGATGAGCGGAGCACGGAAACGGCCCGCAGGAGCCGCCTCCCCCTCCTCATCCCGCCAACACCCTGTCTGAGGGGAAGAGAGATGGGAGGAACAGGACTGATTTTTCTCATCTTCAGCATACTTCAAACGAGCTGCCGAAGCCCATAATATCCAGAACAGTTTAAAAAAAATTTTCAAATAGGGCAAAGGGCTCCCCAGTGTTTCTTACGCATGCATTGCAAAGCATCCCAAAATGTCTCTTCTGCACTTAAATATTACTGTAACACAGGGAATTAGAGCAAGCATTTGTAGGAGGGAAATATAAAGTTCCTTTTATGTTTTGCATACATAGCCAAGACTGGTACCAGAGTATTTTGGGAGCATTTTTAAGATTCAGTATATATTCTGTATACTTCACAACAGCCTAAAGAGGTGACAGAAGTCATTTTAGGAAATCATTTTTGTAACCCAGAAACATCCAAACACACACCAGTGGGGCCTTGAAACAGAAACATCTTCTCTTCCAGCAACGGGCAGAAGGTCTGCCCAAACATCTCAGACTGAAACATGCCTGAAGAACCAGAATACACATTTGTTTCCTCATGCTGAGGCTTCCTTCACTCTCAGCCCTCCTTATCTCTCCACATGCTTTCCCAGCAGCAAGGCAGCCAGCACTACCCGCCCCTGGTACAACTCCAACCCCGTCAGCACTGCGGGGTGCCTTGTGGAGGGAGGTGAGTTTGAGGGGGCTGCTGTGAGCTCCCCCCGGAGCCGTCTCTTCTCCAGCTGAACCACAGCTCGGCCCTGTCTCCTCCCAGGGCCTGGGTTCCAGCCCGGGCTCTGCTGAGCTGCCTCCAGTGCCACCAGCTGCAGCTCAGCCAGTGCTGAGAAAAGGTGAGAAGTTGCTTCCCTCAATCTGCTGCCTATGGAATGATCTAAGTGATTGCTCGCTTCCATTGCTTCCTATGGGTTTGATAAGCCTTTCATATCTGTTTTCTTTCCACCAGCAATCACTACAAATAGTGATACTATGCACAGGTTAATTACTGCATTATTTTATACAAATACATGCTCTAACCTTCAATAAATGTAATTGTAGCATTTCCACTGACTTTAGAGTTGTCTCAGTACATCCCACAATAAGCAACCTTATTGTCTTTGAAATAGCATCTGCTTATAAAAACAGAACTAGTAATGAGCACTGTAAATTCATCTGTAGCAGACCAAGCACAGGCATCTGTATAACTGCTAATTCAAATTCCTTATACTACTTGCCTTAGGCAACAGGCAATGAAAGAGAACTTAAATTCAAATTCCTGACATGGGAAGTCAGAGCTATGTTCTCTAAAATTCATAGATCATATACATGCACTTTTGTCTTGGCCCAAAGGACATAAAAATCTGATCATTTATCAGTACTAATTCTACAGAGTAGCTTAATATCACTGGAAACCCCTCGAGTGTTTGTGAAATACCACAAGCCCCAAGTCCTATGGCATCACACAGCTTTTACAGCATAGTGGGGCTAAGACACTAGTGGGGCTCCTATCCCTACAATTCAAGGAATGCGGCTTATCATGGAAATGCCATGTGCAGTAATCAATTGGTAGAAGTAATGCCATAAGATTTCTAAGACTCTGAGAAAAATTTGTAGAAACAAGATTTTCTAAATCAAGTCTGGTTCAAACTGTGTATTTAAAATCTTCGTTAAATGATAGAGCTATTTTCTCATACATTTTAGATAATGCATAAAATTAGTATTCTTGGAGACTTATTCCTGTTTCTCCAATAAATGCTCTTGGTCTTAAGAAAGTAGACAAGATAAAACTAGATCTTAGGCCTTGGCACTGTATCATTACAGGCAAGTAAAATTATTCCCAGCCCTTTCCCTTCTGTAGACTCCTTGCGTTGTGAAAGCAATTCCCTGGGAGATCATGAAGGCTTTTCCAGCATCCCAAACTGCCACTGTTCCATTTGCAGGAGGTTTCATCCTGTTAGCCACTTACAATGCATGAACCACTGGGAAACCATTAAATTAACTCGGGGCAAATGTAAACATAAAAGAAGGAATGTTCATAAATAGATATTCAAAAGTATTTATTGGGCTGTGCATGCATGGGAGTGTCTTTATAACATTACTAAAAAAAGAGGATTCTGTTCTGAGAATTTGCTGCCTGTTTGGAAAGACAAATCAAAATCTGAAGCATGCAAAGTGGTCAAGAACTGTTAAACACTAAAAAACCTGTTACCAGACTAAATCAATACAAAAAGTTTCATTCAGTGGTTTTGTAGAAAGCCAGTTCTAAATTATATTAGAACTTGTACTTTTGCAAGAAGGTAATTTCAAAAACAAACATAACCCTTCTTTTTGGGCAGTATTAGGCTAAAAATTAATCTGAGACTGATGTAGGCAGTTAAGATTTTACCAAATACTGAAAATCAGACACCACACAGAGAGCACCATTATTTCACTGTCACCTTCCATACACGGAAAGACAAAAGTAAATAACTATGATTTTCAGGCAAAGGCAGTTTCCTACTACAGTCACTACAGAAAATCAAAAGGAATGAGATGTTTATAATCCCATTTCTTAATTATGTATGCCTAGATTTTTTTATCATCAGAACAAAGCCAAACGGCTTAACAGTCATTTATATAGCATACAGTGTAGAAAATAGGGCTACACTATTTTTATAGGGCTACCGCTATTATAAAAGATTTGCAATAAAAATTGCACACATTTTTGAAAAGCACAGAAGAAATTGAGCAAACCAACAGGTTTAGTCAGAGTGAAAAGAACTACTAAAAATAGAACAGGGTGGTTTCTTTCACCATTCCTATCACTATTCTAGGAATATTGAAATTATATTTGTGACCACAGGAATATTTGTATATTCTACTACTAGCACAGATTGTTTGTCTTCTGACTGGAAACCAGGAAATTTCAGCTCAAATAAAATTCCTCATTTTCACAAAAAGAAAACAGTGAATATTAGTGCTGGGGTTTTTTTGTGTGCATAGCACACAAAATCATTTCTGAGAGAGAGAGTCCCTTAAAATTATCTTACCCATTAACTTTCTCATATGAAAAGCAGAAAACTGAACAAAATATATTATGTTCTATGGATTTAGAGGCACACAAACACAAAAAGATCAGTCTTAGGCAAGGAAGGGAATCTTTACCTTACAAGCTGTTAGCATGTCAGCTACGGCTTTGCGGCTCAGATTTGCTGTAGCAATCACATCCTCCTGCCTGCATGAGTTCCCAGCTGCAACAGCTTTGGCAGTTGCCATGGTGATTCCTTTCGTCATCCGGATTGATTCTTCAGGTGATGATGTCTTTTCTGGAACCTCGCTCGACTGAAACACCTAAAAGTGAAAGCAGAAGGAAAGTCTGATACCAGTCAACTCAAAGCAGAACAACCATGAGAAAGAGACAGCAAACGGAAGCAGCCTCCAAACAGCAGGAAATTAGAAACATATTTGGAGTACTTGGATATCATTCCAGCTTGTAATGGGCCTGGATCCGATAAGCCTGCTCACCTATAGACACCAGAGAGAAAACAAGAAGCTGAGAGAAGGAGACAATAAAAAAGGTTAACCCATTCATCTCATCTGCATTTAACTACCCACATGACAGTTGTTACAGGCAGCTGTTCAGAGCCTTACAGGATGAAAAGAATTACTGTTTCTTTCATTATATTCTTTTCTCATCCTGACTGCTCTTTCGGCTGGTCTACTCACATGAGGAGATCCTTCCCCTGCAAAGGCTGGACCCTACCAAGTGCTTGTTGATAGCACAGAGCAGTAGAGATCGAGAACATCACCACTAAAATATTCAAATGTGTCTTAAAAAAGCAGAGGTGGAGCGTTGTCTCTTAGGCTATATTTAGTCTCCCTTAGAAGCCTAAAGATATAATTTTGCAGGGTGAATCATGTGAAAATAGTTCAAATTACCTGACAGTATGCATTACTCTCATGAATATTGGAATTCAGGAACTGTGGGAAGATGTAGGTAACAAGAGCTGCGCAACTCACTTTGATCACATTTTCTTTTCCTGAGCTTTAATCTGTATTTGCTTGCCATTCTTTTAATGTACAGTCTGTATTTGCTTGCCATTCTCTTACTGTGCAGGGGCAATTTGGAGTGCACAATTAATCAGGTGGTTTCTTGACCACACACAGCGCAACCTAAGCAGGCCAGTGGTTTCAGAATGCAAATGTCTGGACAAAAATGAGCCTGGTCTATCCTGTGCTCCCAGTTAATCAGTTTTTCACTTCCTCTCTCCAGTAATAGGAAGCAATGTTAAAAAACGAATTCCAGTTATACATGTGAAGACATCCCTCAGATTGAGCCCCTGGAATTCCAGATTAAGCCTGACACATTTTCTTGAGTACCTATGTGCCACCCTCTGTTCTCCCCATAAAACAGATGACAGTACCATAACCACAGATCCATCCATCCCTTAGCAATGCTGACAAAAGCAAGAGGAACATTTCAAACAGATAGCAACCAAACTGAGAAAGAAGTGATAATGCACAGTCCTCCAGTGACAGATGTGAACAGGTTTTAGCTCAGTTACAGGATGGGATGTAACTGCCAGGCCTTCATGAGAATACAGGACATGTGAGATATTGTACAGAACACGCCTGATCAGGTACCAGATCAGGAGGTTTTACCACTGCCGTATGAATTCCCAATGACTATATACAGTTATTTATAAAGAAAGTATTTTAAAATAAATTTCCTCATTACAACAGCTTTGCTCACACAGTGAAAACTGGATGTTTGATGGAGAGCATTTGACAAGACAAAATTATGCCAGAGCAGTTATGGTATAAGAATTGCTAATCCACAGACTACACAACAAAGCATTTCCTGCTGAAGACTGTGTCTACAGGGTTTTTTAAATAAAAATCAACTGTAAGTAAAGGAAGGAAAAAATCAGGCTTCTTCACAAACATGCTGGTATTAATTTATGTCACTCGCTACTATGCTAGTAAGAAAAAACCCTAACTATACTTTCACATATCTTAAAGAGAAAGGAAAACAATTGTCATGGTATAACACCTAATTTGGGAGAGAATTCCACACTACCATTAATTTGTGCTTACACGGAATTTCAATAGCAGGCCATGTACCAGTGGTAGGATCATTTCATAATAAGGGAAAAATACAAACAAGATTCAACTGCAGACACAGTATAGGAATGATGCTGAGGGGACACTACCAAAGCCAGGATCAAAAAAAGTGAACAGCATTGGATCAGAAAAGAATATCTGTAGCGAAAGCTTAAGGTCTGAAGAAAAAGGAAGCAATTAATCCCAGCTTTCTATAGGGACATACTTGCAAAACCCACTACAGCTATTTAGTTCTGTACCGTGAGCTCCTGTTTGATGTACTCAATTGTGGCCTCAAGGGCTCTTGTCCCTCGAGTAGCTTCATCTTCTACTGCTTTAACAGTCTTCAAGAGGGATGTGACATTTGTTACCATCACCTGAAGAAGAGAGAAGTGAAGACAATAATATGTGAATCCTTCCTCCCATTTTCAGAGATGGCAGGGTATGAAGCAAGGCAAATTAAGCTGGGAAGCATTGTTAACTTCTAGTAGGACCTAGGAGACGTCATGAACTCTACTTGTTACAGGACTAAATACCAACTCTTGTGTTGGCCAAGATACCATGGTAATTAAACAAGTAAAGAAATGAGTTTCCAGGCAATCAGAAATTGCTGAAGTTCCACATGTTTATCAAGTGTGATTGCACAGACACTTTCAAATAAAATTTAAGAATAAGGTTTTACCTTGGCAGCGCCTTTCAGCTGGTACATGGATGGATCATCTGCTGGTTTGCTGGCAGCTCCTTTCGTAGCACCAATGAGATCAGAAAGGGCTTTTGCAACATCCTTGATAGCATTGATCAGAACAACCTATGGAATGAGAACTAGTGGTAAGGCTCAGGCAGTAAAGGGTGTCTGCATGAGAATGTGATTTTTAGAACACAGCTAAAAATAAAAACCTATGTTTTTTCAAGCATCTGCAATATGCTTGCCAGCTTCTATTTCACTGAGATCCAAACAAACTGAAGAAACACTAGGGATAATCCACGCAGAAAAGTTGCAGGGTTAATTGACAAACAAGACAGATACAGCTGGAGAATGGCAAGAGTTTGTCAGCCTACACAAATAACACAGAGCAGAGTCCAGACATAAGATGGATAAGCAGCTTTAAAGACCTGCAAGCTCTTCAGAACAAAAATGGGATGAGCCAGAGGTCCAATCACAAGTTAGTAAAAATGAGACAAATACTTTGCCAGAAGCATCCCAGCTGGAACACAGAGGTGAAATAAAAGCAGAAGGGTTACACAAAGGCCTGACTAGTTCCACCCAGTGCTCGAGCCTCTCGACTGTATTCTAAACAAGGGATATCTGAGTAAACCCAGAAAAATCCCAGAGGAGATGAACCATATTGTGTTGCTTAGAAGCATAAGTCACACAAAGTTCTACCAATTGAAAAGCCCCTGTTCTCTTTAAGAATATCAGAAAATCTTAAAACATCTCACCTGTGTTTCAGGATCATCGGATCCCAAGCTAGCTGCTCCCAATTTTACTACCTCAGCAAGCTGAGTGATGGTGTTAGCTGATGACTGAGCTGCTTGGGCCAGTTTGTCCTGACTTGAGGCAGCTCCAGAAACCAACAATTTTGTGTCTTCAACTAAAGCTTTTGCTGTTTTCAGGATATTTTCCCTGTAGCAAAAGAAGAGGAAGCAGGGAAGGAAGTGGAAAAGGAGAAGAGGGAAAAAATGTGTTTTCCAGTGTTATGGTGACTAACAGCTACATGAAAGAGCTTATCTAAATCATCATGCCAGTGTCCATTCATAACAGCATAGGTCAGGGAGTAAGTTTTAAAAAAAAAAAGAAATCTATTAAAACAGTAGAAGAGCATTTGGGGCAAATCCAGGGCAGTGTAATAAAATGAGCCCATCTTTAAAAGAAATAGATAGGGCAGTAACATCACAGAGCATTGTATTTGAATACTAAAAGAAAACCTGGCCATGCTGTGAGAAAAGTACTAGCTGTTGAATGTCCACATTAATCAGCATATTGTAAGAAAACTAAAGTGATCATGGGTGAGGAAGGTAGAAGGAAGAATGGCAGCAGGAACAGAGAGTGTTCCCCACCCTCTCGCACCCATGTCTCTGTTTTGATACTTCAGGACAACAAATCCAAAGCAACATCTGGGTAAAAGAAGAAATCATTTTGAGTATGCAGTTCACAAACAAGTCAAATCCCAGGTTTCCTGTTTCTCCTCTCACTCCCCTGCTTCATTCAATTTCATTCACAGGAATCTAGAAAGGTAAAAATTTATCTCCATGTGCCAGTCTCTTCTGCCAGTTCCACTGCTCCCCTGGCATGCACTCTTCCATCTTTTTCAGCAGCACTGACCTGTGATCTGCAAATGATTCGTTGTTCTCAGCATTAAGGGTTCCAGCAGTAGCAAACATGATAGTGGTGTCCAGATCTGCAATTATCCCAGACACAGCACTGGCTGCAGTAATACAGGCTTGTGTACCTTTGTTTCCTGCCTGGAGGGCAGACAAAACCAACGAAACCTAGAAACAACATGAAGCAACAAGGTGGTCATTGAAAGAAAGTTGGTCCTGTGAATCATTACTGCTCTCTGTATCAGCTTTAATTTTACTTACAAGGTACTGTCTACCCCTGCCTAAATTTGGAATTGTCACTACTCCTGGGATACATAATGATGGAAAACTGATGGTACAGCTGAGAGCACACGAACACAGGCTGAACCAACGGTGTGTGGTGAAATCTTAAAGCAGCTGACACCGATTCTCAGTGTTTGTGTCCAACAAAAGGAGAGAGATGCCATCAAAAACATTCAGCAAAACTACGCAGGCCATTTGTTTGAAGGGGATGTTTCAAAGGACCAAGAAGCCCACAGAGTTTGAAGATGCAGTTCTAGGCAGTTACTTTGGCCCTGTCCTAAAAGGGGAGGACGTTGCTACATGAAACCACATGTCATTGACCAACCTCACAGAAACTGTGGCCAGAGAGTGCCTCATAAGGCACAAGAGCCATCTCACATCTTAGGATATTGTTTTGGACCAATCTCCCTCTGATAGGAGGCTGAAGTTTTATTGCAAGGCCTGAGCAAGGACTAATCACGGGCTAATCCAGCACACGAACACTGAACACTTGAAAGAAAAGTAAGACCTTTGGGTAATTCAGATGCTATTGTACTGGAATGCAAAGTTAGAAGAAACAGTCTCCTGAGTCCAGTTTGACTGGTTTACTCCCAGTGGAAGCTTGGTAGACAAACATCGTGGGGTAACATGGAAGGCTGTCTTACCTTTTCTGTGACAGCACGAGCACATTCTATCAACTCCCTTTTGGTGTAGCTGTCTGTAGGGCAAATCTGGAGAGCTCCGGCTTTTTGCACAAGAAAGATACACCCATGGCCAAGTTCCTGCACCCGAGTCCTGATCTGGAACCCGATCTAGATGGTAAAGGCAGCACAGGGAAAAAGGAAGAAAGAACAAAGCAAAAAAAGTAAATGTCATGCTGGTACACTGTGTCAATAGAATTGGAAACACAGTCTTTCTGGTGAATCTTTATTACCAATATTCCACCCACCACTACACTCTCAGCAAAGACCAGAAAAAAAAGAACAGATGTAATTTCATCTACGCATGAAGCACAACCCTATAAAAGGCTCACTGATGAAACAGGGCAGGAGTGACCCAGAGCCCAAGAAAGAGAAGGGATAAGGCCTGACCCAAGTCAAACAGAGATAATTCAAGCACACGCAACTTCACATTTAAACGCAACTTCATCCTCCACAACTGCCCTGTCAGCATGAGCTGCACTAAAGGTACGTGCAACAGGTAAAAACACACATTTACTGTACACTGCTGAAACTGGGTCAATTACTGGAAAGTAATTGACTCTCTTTGCTTGGTTTTGAACCTTTCATAGAGTCTCCACTCTCCAGAATCAACTACATCCATGCGGAGCACTGAAATATGCAAAATCCTCCTATTACTGCTTCTGTTTTATTAATAATCCTACATCCTAAGATGTGTGGTCCCTGTTTTGAAACAGGGTAGTTGTAGTCCCTGCATGTATTCTGTCATTCAGGTGTGATTTGGGATTAATAAATGAGCAGGAATCACAGCTATTAGTACCACAAAGGGAATTATTTCAACCTCAGGCACAAAGTAACGTGCAGAAATGGTAATTCAATTTAACAATATCGAGCCAAATGCAAGCCGTTGCTTTTCACGTAGCACAAAACACTCAAGTAGTGTATCAGCAGGATGTGTAAGCACAAAGTCAAAAACTCTTTGAAGGACTTTTATGTAGATAATCTGATACATCTGGAGGTGAGATACCCTCGTATCCCATCATGACAAAGTTTGTCTATGCTCCAGTAAGAAGAGAGGGGTGAAAGAGTTGTGCAGTTGTGCTCAGAGAAGATGCAGCAACTCCCACCACAGGTGAATGCAAATGAGGCAAACAGCCCATCCTCCTCACTTAGCACAAGGCAAGTAAGATGCTTCTCCCACATCATATTCCAACTCAGAGCTATGGAGGATGTCCTTCAGCAGAAGATACTTGTGCTCCGACTGCTTGCATGAATCTCACTTTCAGGATAGAAAGTTATACTTAAAATCACTTACAGGCAAGATAAAAAAAGCATATACATATTTTTAACTTGTCAAAACACGCAAGATTGAAGGAAAGTCACATAGTAACAAGTTAAGAGTTTTAAGAGTTTTCTTTGTATTTGCAAGTTGCCTGTAAGTGAAAGCCCAAGTAATTGAGGAGGTTCTGTTGCGGTCTGTGGAATTATCCACTTTTATCCCAAGCTGTTTCTTTCTGAAGCCAGACAGAGGTTTTGACAAAGGGTTTCAGTTCCTTGATTGGGCAATTCTTATAACAAGGATTGTCGCCTTTACGGTGTTCTTCACAGTAAAAGAACACCCTTGTTAACACCACCGTGAACAGAGAATAAAGAGGTCTAAAAACTGCAGACCTCCTCTGGTTCTGCCGTAGCTGCAGCCATTCGGCCCTGGAGAGCCAAATGCCCATAGTCATTGGTCATTTGCGATGCAAGTCCTCCCAGCTCCTCCGGGTTAGTAACCGACTTAGTCATCTGAAAAAAGAACACAGGCAAGAGAAAAAGAAAATTGACAGGCATGAGAATAACTTGTTAATACACCCCAGATTAGAAGCACACTCATCTGTTTGGCCACGCTGATAAAATGGGGTAATCCGCTTGCCATGGAAGGGACCTGTCCTCCAGCAAGAATTCCAGAGGAAACTCAAGCAAACATGCTTTATTAGAGTCATGGGTAACCAGGCAGTCGCTGAGGACACGGAGGAATCAAAGAGCAGCAGTTAGAGCCAATCCTTCACTCTTGGACACAGAGGGGCCATTGGCCAGGTACAGTTATTCAGACTGGGAAGGGAAGTGGGGTTTTTGTGTCACAGCCACCTTATTTTGTCAAAGGTGAGCTAAGCCTCGTTACTCAGCTGAGACATGGGAGCATGGAAAAAATCTGAGTACCAATGCAAAACACATCTCAGATGAGGGAACAGGATGGAGAAGGAATAGGCAGGATGACACAGAATGTCTCCATAGGATGTCAGTATAAATAACTGAATCTCTCTTCAGAAAATTCCTACCTTTTTACAGAAACAGTTCTTCTGTCTCAAATTAATGTAAGTAAAAGCAACGGAGGTCCATCCCTGGGACAAAACTAGTTTTAGACAAATTTCTACTGTCATAGATAGCAGAATCATGGACCTATCTTGACTGC
The DNA here is from genome assembly GCA_013398055.1 of Ifrita kowaldi. Lineage (NCBI taxonomy): Eukaryota > Metazoa > Chordata > Aves > Passeriformes > Cinclosomatidae > Ifrita > Ifrita kowaldi. The sequence continues at coordinate 102,873 of VZRS01003569.1, forward strand.
AAGAGCAATCGACTTTGTGAAAAATCCTGTCTGTGGCACTCACGAACAGTCCCCTCCATTCTCTCAACAACAAATTAGCAATCACAGTACTGTTCCAAGGGAAAACACATGATGCATTACTGTGAAACACAAGTCAAGAAAAATCTCAATTAAACAGGTGTCACTTTTTTCTATTGTTAAACCCAGGTGAGTCATAGAAATGCAAGAAAAGGACAGTGTGGGATGTCAATCTGCATTCATTCATTACGCATTATAGGGCTCTGAAAATGCTGGTGTTATTTCACAGGCTACATGAAACAGTAAGTGTGAAAGGGTATCCTGAAGTCGTTGATAAACAAAAGGTGGCACTTCAGCCCAGTTAAATGGGTTTCCCTGTTATTTCTCCTCAAAAATGAGCCAATTAAAGAGCTCTTGTGCAGAAGAGCCACAATACAAGCCAGCACTCCTCCCGTAGAGGACCCCTCTATGATCACACCACTAAGATGCAAGAGTTAAATTGACAGAATCATCACTCCTTTTGCTCCATTACCCATAAAGAGAGAGGGTTATTGAAAATTTGATGATCAAGAGTGTCTCAACACTGCACAAATAATTCCACGTTCCTTTCGTACAGAGTTTGCACCCTGTTAAGGTAATTTCTTACCATTTCCTGTGCTGTTACAGCAATGGCTTTAGAATATTTCACCACAGTGGTCTGATAATCAACAAAAGTTCCTTTCGGATCTGGAGGTGTACCTTCATCCAGCTGCACAGAAGAGGGAAAAACACAGCATTACAAAGTCACAATAAGCAGCATACTTTACAGGCAATAGTAAAATTGTATAATATATTCAATTCTATGATCTCCTCTCTCTCAAGATACCCAAGTGAAAACAGTGCACCAGGATGTACAGAGAAGCTCAGCAAATACCTGAGCCCAGGTTATGAGCATGGAAGATGCTGAGAACGTGCAGTGCAAAGTTTTTGAGCATGAGGTTTGCTTTTCATGCAAGGTCAAACAACCTCTCTTCTCAGCTAACATAGAAAGGAAGGTGCAAAAGTTATAAACCAAAATGTTCATGCCAGTAGATAATATAAGATTTTTTCATACGCTAAAGTCTTCAATCTTTAAGTCACAATAGGAAAAGCCAAATATTTGGATTGAACTCATGTACACTTTGCAACTATACATCTTCAGTAGAATGCATTACAAAGCATAGTACAGCTTTTCAGGCTTTGACATTATCTTCTCTGAAAGGAACTTGCTTCATGGCCTGCTGTTCATTTAAGAGACTAACATGAAAGATAGGGGGGGAAAAAAAGGAAGCAAAAATAAGAGGTCGCTTGACTTAAGATGACAGTTAAATGCCAGAATATTACTGAACAAAATATTTTGAAGGAATTCTACTGACAGGTACCATGTAGGTTGCAAACATGAGCACCATGGCCCACATCAGTTTTACTTCACAATATGCAAAATCAAATAATCTTCAGGTTTCCTCTGACAACGTTTCATGACTGACCACTGAATCAGCCCCAGTTCCTCCAAAGCCCTGCAATGTGGATCAGCTTTCAGGCATAAAGTGAGAAAAGGGTCAATTTCTATGCTCACCTTGGTCATTGCCTCTGCAATTGAGTCTACCATACCCCCAACCATGCCAACTTCACTTGCTGCTTCATTTAAGGTGACCATGATGTCATCCACAGCCTCCTTCATCAGTTGTGCAGCCTCAGTGATGGCATCATGAGTATGAGATGCCTGGAAGGACACAGAATGAGAAAATCGAGATAGTCAGAGGATGTTCTCTGCAAACCAATGTGCAAATCAGAAGCATAAGAAATTAAAACAGTAATGGCACTGAAAATAACATTTCTGGACAAAGATGACAAGTAAAACACTGCAGCAAAGTGGACAGAACAAAACTTGTTAACTCCTGCAAGGAGCCATGGCACACAACACTTTGAGCCTCAGGTGCCACAGTCTTTTAGAATGTCCTCTAAAGACGGTGGCTCTTTGTAAGGTGCAATTCACACCTGAGTTATGAACAGTTGTGTGCTGCTGCTCTTTCCTGGCAAGGGTCCCCATCCCATTGGGCCATGCACCAGACAGGCCCTGGTTTTTAACCATTTGCTTTCTCTATGAGAGCCTAGATAGCTCTCATACCCTGACTTTGTGTCCCCTGAGAGGATGCTGTGAGGAGACTGGAATCCTGTCTTGGAGAAATGTTTCCACTCTCAGAGACATCAGGAGAGCTGTCACTGGCACTGTCACTGCAAACATACCCCTTGACTGTACAGCAGGTACATACTGGTTTTTCTGCTGTACCTGCCTTCCTCTCTCACCCTTAATATCACACAACCACCTTACCTTGGGATTTCCTCCCCCTTCTTTGGCAGCATACAGCATCTGTAAGGCAGATTCTGCTAGAGTCTTGCTCTGGTCCAACACGGTCATCTGTTGCTGATGATTCAGTGTCTTGGATGCCACACCAACTGCAGCTAAAACCAGGGGTTCAAAGTAACTTGCCAGCTGTGTTACCTAAGAAAGCAAGAACAACCCCAAGAAGCCATTAACCACATTTCTCTGGGTGAAACGGAGAGAAAGCACATTCCCTGTTTACCATCGGGATGTGGGTTAGCTCAAGGAGCACAGTGTGCTTCTGCACTGTGCAGCACTGGGTCTGGATCATGTGCCCAGGGACTGTGTCTCCCCTCACTGTCCACTTCCTCTGCAAAGCCACACATCTCCTCCTTCAGAAGCACACAGTCCCTTGAAGTCATATGAAACTGTGTTCAAGACGGTCTCAGGAGCCACATGCTATTCAAGAGCATTCCTGAAAAGCATCTCCTCCAGGCAAGAGAGGAACCTCTCAATCTTTGTTCCCTCTACAGTTTTTACTCTCAAGAATGTATCACAGAATGAGAACTTGCTATGTGAGAAACTACTAAATCTTGCAATAACCATGGTAAATATGCTTTTGGTATGTGCACTCCAACATTTGTTTTTTTGGACAGACATCTCGTAAGCATGAGTTTGACTCTACTTGCACTCCATGTAACAGTGAACATTTACACAAAGCCCCTCACCAAAAACCTCAATAAGAATATCTTTCCTCTGGCCCAAAATGTAAACAGGTTTGTTTGGGTCTTGGCCTTGAGTATTTGAAAATTCCAGATTTTTTCTCCTTACAAATGCTTTCTTCTGCTCTCCCATAGGAAGAGAAACTGCTATGAAATTGAGGTCTTCCCTAACATTCAGCTGTCCGAGATTTCAAATGCCTTTGTCATGGCAGGACAGTACCTTGTGCCCCAGCTGAGCTGCCTCTCCCCGAGCTGCGGTGGCTATGGGATCAATGAGATGGCCAATCTCCTGTACAACTGATGTCAGCTGCTCCTGTAGAGCCTAAGAGAAAGAGGAATTGTCAGTTGCTATCACAGCTGTTCTCTTATCAAGTTGTACCACACTTGACAATCACCCTCAGACCAGCCAACATCCTCAAAGCTGTTCAAGTGACTTACTATGCCAGGATACAGAAACCCACACTGCTGGTTTTCCTCATGTACTGGCTCATTTCTTCTCCCTTACCCTCTTTCAACAACAGCAACCCTGAGATGGGCTTGCTCCTCTTCAGGTTTATATGACAAGTCTGGGGAGAGAGTGCTGACAGCAGCAAACCCAGGGCTAGGTGTCCTTTCTCACTGTAATGTGACCAAGGCCCCCTGACACCTCCCAAACTATTTTTGCCCTGACAAAGATTTAGTATCACTGCACCAATCAGAAAACTGTCAGGAGCACTGATTTAAGTGTGAATAAATGTTTTTCAAAGCATAAAGTACAGCACAAGAACAAACATCTCTGCTTCAGACTTTGAAGCTAGCAGGAAAAATCCACTGGCAAAGGAAAAATGTCACATCTCTGAGGGGCAGAGATGAGGAGTGACCTCCTGAATGCCATCTGCAGGACAGGACTAAACATATTAAAAGCATATTAATGGCCTGGTCAAGACATAAATACTGGCTTTTAATTCAGAGGCACTTGATATCTTGGCAGCCATCAGGATTAAGGTCACTCTCATGAAAGGCAAGAGAAAAAAAATACTATTTTTGCCCTTTCTTACATTCCTGTACTGCTTTGTAAATAACTGCCATTTTTGGTAGCACTTATTTCAGTTCAACATGGTGTCCAAGATAACTTCATCATTTCAATAAAAATGAATCATGACATATTTCCTGCAATGACTTCTTTTGCACAGCTTCATTTGGTCTGACGTTTCTAGTACGCAGTGTTACAGCCCAAAGAAACCACTCCAATAAATACATAATTTCAAGAAGCAACAGTATGAAAAGACAAATACCACGCTGAGGATCTCAACGTGAGTTGCTGAGGAAGGAGACAGGGAAGAGGGCAGAGAAGGAAGCCTTCTTAAAGTGAACATATCAACATCAACTTCAAATGACACTTATTAAAGGACAAAATAGGCATTAAGAAAAAGGACACTGACATTTTTGTCATTGGACTTCTAGTAATAGAGTAGCTTCAGAAACTAATCTATTAAGAATCTTCAGAAACTAATCCCGGCTTCCACATTGCAAGGCACCACAAAAACTCTATCAGCCTGTCATATCAGCCTAGGAAGTCAGAGTGATATGTGGGTGGCAGTAAAAAACAACTACTTTCACCCCTACTATTCCCTGATTCTGGGATCTTTGGAGCAGTGATACACATTGGTCAGTGCATGACTTTCCCTAGAAAGATCCCAGTAAGGACACTCCTCCCCTGACTGGCAGTGGATGGGCGAGGCTGTTCAGCGCTCCTCTGTCGGTGCCTGTGCTCTCTGCCTCACCTCCACGGAGATGTCATCCCTGGTGGCCAGGCTCTGGCTGACGGCGGCGAGCGAGGCCTGCTCAATGTCCCTGATGCACCTGTTGATCCCATCGATGGAGAAATCACATTCGCGCTGCCCTGGGGCCTTGTCCCTGCAAGACAAGAGACCCCAAACTGAGCATGGTGGCAAAGAGTAGGGTCCTTCCTGAATGCACACAGGCCCACTTAAAAAAAAAAAACAAAAAAAAAACAACAAAAAGAGGCTGTTTCCCACATATTGCATGTTGGTACAGGATCTGCATGGAGGTAATATTAGCTACAGTGTTCGTTTTCTACAGCATTCTCTATTACATTTACCTTAGAGTGAATTGGAGGTGGAACCAGAGAGGGAGAACAGAATACAAACACAGAACAGCCCTGTGCTGCAGGGTGCTGCAGTCATCAATTATGATTAAACATCCAGTGTAACTGGGGAGATATTGTGCATCACAGAGTAATTTTCATAAGTGAAAAATAACACAGTGCTAATGGCCATGCGGCATTTTTCTTTATGAACAGCTGCTCAATTACTGCAAAAGACATACCTGATAGAGGTAATAAGACTCTTGATAGAATCTGAGACTGTATGGGAATGCCCTGCTAGTACAGACCATGTAGGAGGATCTTTGGGATTGATAGCTAGAGAACGAGCAGTTTTGATCAATAAAGATGAGCTCTCCAACATGGTCTTAGCAGAAACCAGAATTGGCTCCTGTGCTCGTGATCCCTGTGGTCAGGAAGATATAAGAACAGAAAGAACATTTAAATTATTATTTGAGTTCATCCACACTTCCTGCTCCTAAAAGTCTATTTAATTAACAGCATTAAAATGGAATTATAATTTCCTCCATTGTACTATTATATTCACAGATAGTCAAGACAGAAATAGAACTAAACTAATCAGTCCAACAGCTTTCTCTGAAACATGCTTAAGGAACACATCTCAAGTTAAGAAAAGCATCTTCCAGCTGAGAAACAAGAGAAAACAATGACACTTGTCTAGTCACAGACTAGACAAATATCATTGAAAATACACTTTGTCACAAAAATTGTCATCTCCAACAGATATGCCCCTTCCCCAGTCAGACTACTAATGTGATGACTGATGACTCTGAACTGGGTTATCATCTGTGTATCTATTTTATTGCCAATAATCTGGTAAACCCAGGTACCACAGACCTGGAAGACACACTTAGATTTCAGTTACAGCCTCACAGCTGTAAAATTGCAACAGCTACTGGATCGTCTGATATTGCTATCTGGATCAGAGCCTGACAAAAGCAGGAAGCAGCCCTTGGAGGGCCAGTAACAATGCATGACTTCTACTCCAAAGCTTTTACGAAGCTTGAGGGGTTTGCTTTTTTATCTCTTTTCCCTGTGCGAAAAAACCCAAAACCAACGAATCCTTTACTGGTCTCTTCAAATGAATTCTACTCTGCTGTAGTTACACAGTTTGAGGATGGAGAAATAGTGAGCAAAAAGGAAAAAACCCAGCAACATCCTTTCAATTCTTTTCAGAACTAAAGAAGTTCCATTTGTTAAAACTGCTCGAGGGAAAAAAAGGCGGATATTTATTATTGTATTGCATGGAAGAATCCAGCTACTAAAACATGCAAGTCACCTGTGCTGTATGGCAGACTTGCAGCACTTACTGTAGCCAAACTGTGCATCCCACCGGTGGAAAAGTCAAAGTCAGCGGTTAAACAAAAGACAGCAGAATGCCCAGTGAACACCCAGAAACCCAAGGACTTTGGGGTATTTACACTCACTCTCTCCCAACATGTGATTAATTCAACATTTTCAACTTTTGAAGGGTAGAAATGCAGCATCCTGCCTTACCTCAGTGCTGATCTGTGCTGGGATGCTGACAAATTCTGGATTTGAAGCAAATGCTGTCAGATTTTCGACAGCCTCTATTAAAGGTGCAGTGGCAATTCTGCACTTGTTGCGATTCTCCTCAGAGAAATCTCCATCCAGTGCCTGGAAACGGAATCAGGATTGAGCTCTGTCTGAATGAGTTTCTTTAGCAAACTTGAAGGAAGATGGTTTAAGCCTTCCTGGTTTTAAACTGCTGTGTGTTTATATTTGAAAGCTCCTCCACAAACAAGGTTGAAGCAAAGAAAGTGATCTTTTAGGTGTGTGTTTCTTTCCGTAGATGGTTACTGACCCTAAACTTTAAAATGCTGCAGGTTTTCTGTCACTGCACTCCAATGACTCTCTCAAGTTGTGTCCCAGGACCTCACACTCCAAAGGGTGGAAGGAGCTAACTTCCACCTTTTTATGGTTTGTGAAGGTGGTTGTTTCCTACAGATTGATTTTGAAATTTTTTACTTATTTCTGTTTTAAGCAAACCAGTAATACATTGCTGTCATTTTCACCCAAGTCAACTGATCTCTCTCATAATCTCAGAATAAACATTTCAGCTAATGAAATCAGACTAGGTCAGCTAATGGCTTCCAGAAGGGTTTAGAATTGTGAATTCTCCATGGCTTCACAAGTATCACTTCTGCTTGCATGAAGAAAAACTACCCTCTACCAAATTGCTAGCAGGAATCTGGAAAATAAAAGGTTACTGTTAACAGGAGATTATTAGCAACATAAATAGCTTCTGCTTGGTTCCCACTATTACTTCCTTTTTTTTCTCCTGTGGATAAGGTAAAGCTGTCAGAAATAGCTCCAAAAATCTCCAAATACTGAGGAATTTAACATCATTAAGAATCTTCACATTCAGTTGCTTGCAGATTATTCTTATGGTGCTAGCTCATTAAATACATCAACCCTGAGGGGTCTCATACTGGATCGGCCACCTGCCTCTCCTAATAGTAAAACTGCCCAATTTTTTTCATCTTCACTTCAGAAGTTATACTATTGAACGCATTTTCCAATTCAGATCTTCAAAAATTTAATTAGTGATTTTTTAAACCATGCATATACAAGAAGGTAAAAAGATATTCCTAACTGTTCTGATTCTGTCTCAACGGGGGAAAAAAAACCAAACAAGAAAATCCCCATAAATCACAAAGGAAGAAGGAAGCACAATTAAGCAGCATTTGTACCTTGATAGTTTTAACCAGGTTAGCAGTGCTGTTTGCAACTTCCTTGGCAGACTGCACGAAGTGTCTCTTGGCAACAGGATTTGCTGTTTTTGAGGAAGCAATGCGACAAGCGTTGCACAGAGCAGACGTGTGTTTGGCCACGATCGTGGCAGCTGATAGGACCTGCAAAAACCAGCACAGAACAGGCACAATGTCAGAGGGGCAGGACAGCAACCACACTGCAGCTCTGCAACATCAGTGCCCAAAGCCAGGCAGCAGAGTCAAACCCCAGCGCCTTTGACTGGACACAAACAAAGCCAAGTCCTGTGTCCTAACAGGGGAGATCTCCCTGCAATCACCTGCGATGGGCTGCTCGCCGGATCGACCAGGTTCTGGCACGCCATCTGGATCGCTTGGTTGGCACGGGCAAACTGAATTGGGTCAACGAGGCCCTGCTGACCAGCCTGGCTGTTTGGATCTGAGATACCCACCAGGTAAGCAGCCTAGAAATGGAGAAAAGAAGAAAGCAATCCTGAGAAGTCATGCTAAATCTGTCCTGGATCTCTGGTAAGCTGGCCATATGTCATAGCACATGGTGGTCAGAGATTATTCAGAAATCATACTGTGAAATACAATTAACCATTTGTTTTTAGCAGTACATCTCCAGTATCCACTGAAACCAAGAAAACACACTCTTACACATGAGAAATTTACTTGAAACAAAACTGCTCACTGTTTAGACAGCTGCTATCCCTGAAAACATGACTTGTCACTTGCACAGTCAGTGGAGAGAGCTTTAATGGTCACAGGTACTGGCAAATTATTTACTGTATTAGCCATGGTTGGAAGTAGTGGGGGTTTTTGTCAAGACTAGAAAAGCAATCCAGCAAAGGCACTTCTGCTGAGTGCAGGTCCCATCAGGCCTGCAGCTGCTGGTCTCACTGCAGCTCAAGGTGTCTGATGGCCAGCTTTACCTCCTCTCTCAGTTATAAGTTTCATGCCTCTCAATGACAACTTGTCTAAACTGTCACAAGCATATATGAAGATTCCTTATATACATTACAGATACAATTATCTGTCACCTCTATATGCCAGCAAAGCAACTCAGAGTTAGATGTGGAGGGGATTTAGTCCATACCAAGGCACTACATATTTGGGGAAACCAAGAAAAGGTTTCCAGATGCAGAGCATGATTGCCCACAGCCAAATCCTTCACCAAGGGGACTGTATCAGTTCTCTGTAGTTCACTCAGTTAGCAGATCAGTGAAACCACAGAGATCAGACCCTAATTTGTTGTAGCAACTTCAGAATTTTGGTTATTCCAAAAGTATTTGAACAGCTGAAATAGGCTTCTTCTTAGTTCAAATGTCTGAAATTTGTAGTGCTCCTTAAGAACTTTTACAAACTAGAACTTGATTTATTAATTTTAACAGTGGCTGCTTTTTTGTGCATTTCTCTATGATATAATAGTTCTGAGCTTGAGCAGCAAACATGAATTCCATATGCTGCAGCTTTGCTTTATCCTCAGCAAAGCTTCCATCTTGATGTCATTTCCCTTCCTTAGAAAATACGCATTGCACTCTGCTCCTCATACAGTGTGCACAATTTCTGTGGATCTACACAGAACTCACTGTGTACTACAAAGTCATCATTTGCTTGACCACAGGGAAGGGAATTTGAGATTTACAAACCCACAACATAAGCTTGCTAAAAAATAAAAACGTAATTGCTTTACAGCCTTCAGTAACTTACCTGAGCTGCTGCCTCTGTGAGGCCACAAAGAGCCTTGGATGCAACTCCAACACATTCTCCAAAGACTAGAAGATCCCCAGTTTTTGCATTCTGGGAAATGCCCGCCATTGATTCTCCAAGAACCTCAGAAATTTAAAAAACAAAGTTATCTTCCAAATATGCATCCCTACCACTTAGAGGCAGGTGACTGCTGGCCTGAAACCAATTTTGGCCCACAAACCTCCTGAACTTGGCTTCCAGAAATTTCACACTTCACTGAAGTGGGCATGTTCTTCTGTGTGGTGTGAGGGATCAGGCATGCACACCAACACTGGACTGACAGGGAACATCAGCACTACTACAGCTCAAATGACTACGAGGGTACAGAATTAACCCTCATTAATTTTGCTGCCATCTATCAGCCATCACAGCTAACCTGGCACTTGGTGCATTCCACAGACTGCAGAACACAACACGAGAACCAATTCTGCAGATGCTGTTGACACATCCAGGATCATCTTTGCCCCCAAACTCACTGAAACTCGGTTTAAATGAAATTGCACCTAGACTTCTGGAACCATCTTAGTGTCAGAATGCACATGAATTCCCACAGTATGTCCCACTGCATTCGGTTCACTTCGCTTTAATTCAAAATGAACTCTGACTGCAGTAGAGCATTAGATGCAAGATCACATACTCCCATCAGGTACTTTATTTTTCTTTCAGAGAAGGAGGAATATGAGACAATTCCAACACATCAAATAATAAGGACACCAAAAGCCAGCTTCAAAGGAAGATGTGCAGCACGGTTCGATTCAAAATAACTGAAGAGGTTTCCCACAGGTTTTCTGACGTGCTGGGGTGTCTGGACTGCTCAGACATTTGGCAAAGCTGTTCTGCACAGAATGATACAATGGGATTTCACTGCCAAGCCTCCCATTGGGATGTTCTAACATAACTGCAGTCAAAGTACAGCACCTCAAAGTATGACATGCTGTCTAGTGCACAGGAGAGGAAGGGAGAGAGGAGAAGCTTTAAGAGCATTGTGCACCAGTCACTTAATTCAAAATTTCTTACTGAGGCAATACACGTTCTAAGTGACCTAAACCTGAAATTATCTGTAAGAGACCTATCTCAGGCAGAGCTTATCAAGGAATGCAGCAGATATTTCAGCTATAAACAGTGACTGAACCTCTAACACTCAATATGCATGTGGAAACTTCTGAAAATCCAAACACACTTTATAATTGGCACAGAGGTGGGAAAAATAAATTACCTTTGAGTTTTCCATTACGCCCTCAATACAATCAAAATATGAGAGATCGCTCACAGGTTCATTTGGGTTATCCAGCATTCCCTTAACTGTCTGAAATAATGAAAGAAACTGATTATTAATAGCGTCTGAAATACTGAGCTGAGAAGTACACAGCTTATTCCAGTGTAATCTTACACCTTTGTCTCCAGCAAGCAGCCAAAGCTGCACACTCCCTGAGGGTGTGCCATGCAGGAAACCCCACCCGACAGGAACTGAGCTGTGGGAACTCCACGTTTGTGCACCACCAATCTGTTGAAGTCCAGGCTACTGTGGTTTACTCGTGTTTGTGATGAGTGATATACGGTCAGAGATGCTCAGCTAGCATGAGGCAATCTGTCAGGTGTCAACAGTGTAACACATGTTTTCGGTACTATTTTGAATTTCATAAACAAATTTAAAAGAGTGATAAGAAAAACAGCTGCGATTTGTTGAGCACTGTTTGGAAACACAAAGGGTTATCTAACTGAGTACACATCCACCACCTGCCTGCTTCTTACACTGCCAACAGATTCCCCCGACATAGGAAAACTTTCTGTCAGAAAACTACATACAGTTGGGTTTAATTTCTTTTTCTGAGGTGATTCTGAGTCCTGGAAATAACAATGTGACAATCAGTCAAATATTCATTGAGACGAATGAATGCAGTTAGATAACAAAACTTGTAAAAAGCTGCAAAAGGCAGGAGGCTAATTCTTTTATACATAAAAATATCTGTAGCACATCTTTCTTCAGGTTTGGAGGAACACTATTTTACTGCCAAATATCATGCAGAAAAGACTTTTAATCCTTCCGATGAAAGTGAAATCAATTAAGTAGAGAAAGATACTGGCAGCTGTATCTGACATTTGCCTTCCACTTAAAGGAAATCAAGGCATGATTTTAGACACCTGGACTTTTCTCGTAACACAACTTTGAACATTAAGATTCACCTAACAGTATTTTTAACAGCTCAGCTATTGCTTTGTAGAAGTCTAACTTAAAGCCTTACAGCAATTAAAAAAGAGAAAAAGGTGACTTGAAGATGTGGTATCTAGAAAGCAATTTCCAGTTGCCTCTTCTGTCTGTCAGTTCTCACAGACATTGCAGCAACTCTTCATGTTGTGCTCTATTAAATAATAACTTGAAAAGCAAACAAGGTTCCTACAGCACTTACACTTCTTTGGAGACAGAGGCCCTCAGAACACAAGGAACACAATGGCAAAATACAAGCCAGCACAAACTTCCCACTAACATACATTTGCAATTACTTTTCAGCTGCAATTTTGGGCAAGTTTAGCTGCCTCACTGGAGCTTAGAAAATGAGGTCCTCTATAAAAACAGTCTCCTAGAGTCTCCAGAGCAGACCACAGAGAATATTGACAGTCTATCAAATCCATGCTGAGACACACTCTTTCTACAGAAACAATGATTTTTTAGTAGTTAAGAAACCCTGGAAAGACTAGGAATAGTGTGTGATGAGTTGGGGAAATGAAGGGAAGAGGCAAAAGTTTAATCATTGTAAAGAGAAATTAAAAGTTAAGACTTCTAAAATTTCACAGGTTCTTCCAGTCACTTTGATTTGAGTCCCCAGTCTGATTTCAGGACTGTGTGCTTTTGCCTTGGTTTTCCTTTTTCCAGAAATTAACCTAGTTCCATATACCCAGGCTTTCCTTGCTAACTCTCCGTTCTCTGGGAAGTTCAAGGTGCTACAGGTCTTCCTTCAGCCCTTTGCTGGCTCTGCTCATAATCCATGCCAGCACGTGCAATTCTGTGCTATTGGCACAGAACCCTCTGCAAGGGCTTTTTAAGGCTATTCTGCCCTGCATTTCTCCTCTAAGCTCTCAGTTCTCCGTGGCTCATTAGCTGGAAATTCTCACCTTTCACATCCCTGCTGTTTCACAGATCTCTCCCCATTAGTCTTTCAGGAAGTCCTGAGAAATAGCACTTCATTCCCCCTGCGTGCTCCTTTACATTACAGCCCGATTTCCTGGTTTCTATTTCTATTCTTTGGACTTGCTGCCGCCCCCTCTGACCAAGGAGGGAACACTTAAGAAGCTAAGAATTCAGAAGGACAAAGCAGCTCCTAGGGGAACTCCCACAACATTTTGGGATGATAACCATGGACTCACGTATTAAGAAAACTCACAATATCCTGGAATGCACTGCAATGACCTTTGTATCCTTTTGATACTAAGGGCTAGAAATAAATACTTAAAGGTATTTTATGCTCTCGACACAGGCCAGTCATCCCTTGATGTTTTGACCTTGACAGTAAACAACAAATATCTCATTTAAACAAAAAGACGTTATTTCCTACTACTGAAAGTGGCCCTGGCTGTGATCATTGACATCTTGGAATTAGGTCTTCAACTGACCCACTATTTAGCCAGCCAAACATTTCACTCAGGATCAAGAACGTACCTTGCACAAGCCTCTACTGACACACACATCATAGTTTGATAGTGAAGGCAGAAACAAGGCATTAAAAATCTGCACTAAGACAGGTCAAGGTAAAAGATGGCAAACATCATCCTAAAGTGGGATGTCAGTAACAACATCCTGCAAGTGCAAAAACCAATATATTGCAGCTCCATCCAGTGCACTGATGGTAGTAGAAATGTCCATCTTGTCCTGATTCTTCCTTAAGTCACAGTAAGTATCAATTATAGGGACTAAAGTGTACCTTTGGAGGGCAGGAAAGAGGAGATGAGGACAGGGCAGCGCATTTCATTCTGGCCAAAACAACCAGATGTTTACAAGGATTCCATGCTCACCTCGTACGCAATTAAAACCTCTGCCACAAGTGTTAAGTGAGAAGACAGTGACAGGAACTATTCAGACAAAGAATACAAAGGAAACAAACATTTGGGGTCCACTTTTTAATTATAAGAATTTCTGAAATATAGTAATACCTCCAGTTCTCTGAGTGCATTGTCACATTCCTTCTGCCCGGGAGCTTGCTGGGTGCACAGTGTGATGAGCTGGTTTATACTCTCAGTCACAGCTCTAGGGAGAGTAGGAGGAAAAAAGGAGGATTTTAAAGTTGAACTATTCCTCTTAGTAAAACTTTTGTCATTAACTGTACACTGCATAAAGATATAAAACTTGGATCTTCTACTACACGGCTGAGCCCAGCAGCCAAACTGGTGGCACCTCTGGGAAAACACTGGTGACAAAGGACAGAACAGCATCTGGCAGCAGCCCAAGGCCAACACATTACACTGGCACAGCTACAGAGTAGCTGCTAAAAGGTATTTCAGCACTTCTCCAGGTCTGACATCAACTGAATCATTTCTGAACTACCACCCCAAAAGCCCTAAAGGATACAGAAACAAGTGGCTGATACAGAAAACAATGCTTGAATTTAAAGTAAATTTTATTTACCCTTCCCTAGCAAAGTCCTGTATCTTGTCTGACATACGGTAATACACACACACAATCCTGCTATATACTTCCTTAGTCTGTTACCAAATCATTTTTTTCCTCTGTAACTAATAACTGATATTCTCCCATCGGTTTATATCCACAGAGAACAAGTTATGCAAAGGCATTACGTTCCTAGAGGAGTTTACAGCTCCTGGACATACAACAGTCACTATCTGTCTTTCTGATGAATGCTCTGATAATAAGCAAAATTCATGATAACTACATTCATTTTAGACTCATGACTAACAACCCAGGAATGTGGAATCTAGAAGAAGAGAAAATCAGTGAAATTGGAGTGCATGGAGAAAATGCTTTCCTCTGGCCTTGGAAACTGAATGACATTTGCATTACTTTCCCTTTCAGAAAACAGGCACTTGATAACATATCAATAACATGATTACCTGGATGGAGGGTATCTTACTGTTACAAAAGGAAACAGGATGTGCTTATTACAGGTATTACATTTATGTTAAATTCCAGGGCAAAAATAATGGAAACTAATAGACATACTTGTTTAACTGAGACTCCTACCCTTTTCAGCAGCTTTGGTGTCCTTGTGGAGGACCTGGTGTTCCACCTGCTGAACATCAGTGATTTCTATGCATCAGAAAAATATCATTGCATACAGACATAGGAATAAATGACAAAAACTGAAAGTTCTGTTCTCCCAGAGAAACTTCACACAAAAATATGTTGTCTGCTGTTGATTGTGAGACTCAATTCTCTGACTCAGAGAATATCAGCAGTTGAAGAGAGAGAATCATCATCTTTGTAGAGGATGCCACATGGTCTCGTGAATATCATTATGACACACCAGGTACCTCTACCAGGAAACCATCCAGTGTACAAACATTACTCTGAAAACCATTTGGACACAGTAGAACCACGAAGCTGGCTCCTCAAACACCAATCCCAGAGTGGAAAGGGACTGCCAGGACTCTAAAGGCCACATCTGTTTTCATCAAATACAATACACAAATACTTGGACCCTGCAAGGAACTCAGTCAGTGTTGCAGTCCTGTCAGAGGTGGTCAAGAAAAATGCCTCCACAAGGAAGACAAAGCTACTGAAAAAGCTGAAGTGTCTATCACAGCTGGAGGAAAGGAGGAAGAAAGCAAAACAAAACCAACAAAACCCAAGACTAATCACAATACCATAGGTAATGAGAGAAAAATGACAAGAAGAGCTATCTTATAATAAGGAAGCTGTGCCTCTTTTTTCATTTTCATGAGAGAAGAGAAAATAAAAATATTTGATCCTAATCTATCATAGCAGGGAAAGAACAGAGCCCTGGCAAGCTTGTCACAAACCAGCCCAGAGGACCTGAGAAGAGAAATACAGCATCTCCTTAGCACCTTAAACACAAACTGAGAGCTGGTGCATATTCACTTCACACGGGTATGTGGTGTCTGTGTAAGGTCTCACACACAGAGAACAGCTCAAGGCTCGACCTGGCTCACCTCCCTTTTTCTATGACATGCTTCCATAGAGGGAATACCAGCCTGGCAGGAACTTAAACCGACCTGGATTTCACTGGGGACACCAAATTCCTCTACACTCCCATCAGAAATGCTCCAAGCCTAAAGCAGAACTCCGTAGCAGTTTGATGCTGCGGCAATAACAAGTCATGCGACTCCTTCACTTTCAAGCAGCCTGTCTTTGGTTATCTATAATTTTCAGAGATGCTATTTATTTCCAGGGAGACATAGATGCAATTTTTTGCTTTTTAACCAAATATGATGAAGTAAAGTAGCGTAAATTCTTAAGGAAGCCCTTTAGTGAGGGAGGGGATTTAAAATCCTTTAAGTAAGGGTATGCTCCACTGAAGAAATGTAGCATCTAACCCTTTCAAGCATTCCTGATCATACACATATGCACACTGTTAGTGATAGGTAGCTACAACATGATTTTCAAACGCATTCTATATAAAAATATTATTCAATTCCTTTTCTTTCAGGGATTGAGATGCTTAATGTTAACTATTGCCTTGTCAGAACACAGATGGTAAGAAAACAGTAGGTAAAATACATTGGTTCCTTTCAAAAACCAGGGCAAGTCTTCAAATGCTGGTTCCTATTTCCATCAAGGGTAACACGTTATACCAGTTGAGAAACTACTCCAACATAAGCAACTTTCCTCTGGCCTACTTCTATTTAAATAGAACTACAGGTTCCAACCACTCAGTTAACTATCAATAGCAGAAGAATATATAAGCACAACATAAATACCACAGAGAAAAGCAAATATCACAGGAAAACATAAAGCAATCAACACATCCTTACCTTGCTGCTGCTGCTAAGAGGTTCTTGGCATTAGGAGCTCCAGGATCAACAGACAGGGACTTGGCAGCCAGTAACAGCTTGCTGGAAGCCATAGAGATGCTCTTGAGGTTACCTATGACTTGAATCTGGTCCTCTTTAGTCTGGAAAGCCACAGTAACATGACATTAAGTACAAAATTTGCAATAAAGATAGAGTGCTAAAACCACACATGGAAGCCCCCAGTTTGCTTACCCACCTGAAACCACTGACATACGTGAGCCCAGAGAAGGATGGCCCAAGCCTCTGTTCACCCTGACAGGTGCCTCTAGCTTCACTTGCATAACAGAAAAAGACCCTTACAACAAATAGCTTGGCTTCTAACAATGGTAGTATTCACAAGTCAGCAATGGAGAAACTTTACTACTTATTGAACAATGCTTTTGTTGTCAAGACTCTTATGTGTCTCTGCCTGGCACAACTGCTTCACATTATGCAGCCAGTGTACGCCCTCTGTATTCTGGCATCCTCTGTGCAGCCCACAGGCTCTCTAGCACCTAACTGGGATTGCTCACACAAAAATATCCTCCAGAAAGTAATCTTTTCCATGAAAATAAGTTTCTATAAGCCTACTTTGGTCAATATTCTGACTTGGATGTTCTATTACTTATTTTAAGCCATTGCTTGAAAAGGGAAAGCTGCATTTAAATACACTTACAGAAAAGTATTGCATTTTCACAGCAAATAGCTGTGACTAGATTCTTCTGTGAAGGATCAGTAGAAATGAACCCATTTTTTCTAGGTCTGTTCACGGTTTTAGGTAAAGAGGTTGCATATTGTTCAGCTGATATGAATAGCTTTTACTCTGTATTTACTACATTCTACTTCCTTCCTTCCCCTACATTTTGCTAGTCATCCAAAATACCTGGTATTGCTTCTGTTCAGGCCAAACAACTACACACAGAGGGCCTTCTCTATTGAAAGATCAGCCACTAATAACTAAGACAGTTACCATCCCCTGTGTCAGCAGGATAAGCAAATTCGCAAGGGCCACAAGATCATCAGCAGTTGGATTCTCATTTCAAGCAGCCATTTACAGTATCATTTCTACCTCTGCCTTCACCAAATTCCCTCAAACAAAACATTCTAAAAGTCAGTGTGGTCCACAGCTAAAGAGACAGTCAGGTATCTCACTGCTACTCACTTTCAGACTCAGCTGTATATGGAGCCTAACTCACTTCACACATCTGGAACCTGAATGATAAAGTTCTGATGGACAACAACCACCACCCACTGTCAGATCTCTCTACTCAGCTCTATCTACAAAGTATCTGCTCTAGAGAGACACTTCATAAATGACTTCAAAGGACTGACACACGCAGGACCTTCTGGCCATTCTCCTTTGGCAATCATTTCTTAGGTTTGCAGCGTCCTCCTACTAACCAGGGCAAAACCATCTGCAGATTCTTTTTTCTGCAAGTCCTCCCATCCCTTCTGATACACAATTCCTTTTTATATGCTGACATTTGTTATGCTAAAACATTGCCAAATGACCAATTACTGTAGCTCAGTACAACTGTCCCCCGTCGATAAACTGAAGGTGGTATCTCCAACTTGTAATGAGCTCCCAGACTACCAGGAATAAGCTTGGCCACATGTGACAACATTCCTAATTGTTAGAGCTCATCAGAGTAGAACCCTGCCAGATTTTAAATCACTGAACATAAGCCCAAGTGCTTGCTGTCAGATCCAAGGATGGCATTTTAGGCAGCCCTCTTCAAGTGCTTGCTCCACTCTGCAGCAGGTCCACAGCACCACGGAACGATATCAAAGCATCTTTTCCTCCATCCGCTTCAAGCATTTCCAAAGTAGCAAAGAAAGGTGCTAAATTTTCAACAGCATTCACCTAAATTATGCTCCATGGCAGCTCCATCAAAATAGAAGCAACTCTTTCCACAAGCTCAGAGGTTCAGCACACCTTTGTACCTTCAGATATGCAGCTCAAATTAGTTACCAAACTACACAGAGGAGTATGAAGTCATATTTCTGACTGGACACAGTAGCAAATACCAAAATCCTGTGGAAGATGCAAACGCTGAGTTCTCTTCATTCCAGATAACCAGTTCCAGATGACTCCCTCACAACAAACACCTCCTGTCATACCGGGATAGGCTCACACCAGCACGCTGTGCTGCACTCTACTGCTACATAAACAATGTACTGCACTGCCAGAGGGTATGGCCAAGATTATCCCTCAATTAGCATGATCAAGAACTTACTTGTGCTTGGCCAGCCATTTCAATACCAGCATCAAGAAATTCATCAAAGTCATCACTGAATTTCCCAGAGGCTGCAGCCAGCTCCCCACTTTGGCCCCGTGTAGCATGGACAACTTCTCCAGCTGACTGATTCAGATCTGCTGCTGCCTGGTTCAGTTCACTCTGAGCTTCTTGAAATGACTTTGAACTTGGAGGTAGCTGTAAGAGACAAAGTTCAGTATTTTATTGTCTGTCACATCACACCAGCCTTTCATGACTGTAGAGTTCAACACATGCTGAGAACACCAAATGCAACAGAGTAGTGAGCTGGAACTATGGGACAGCTGTCAAGCACTAATCTGTCCAGTAACTTGAGCCCTGCTGCTTCCTTCAAGGGACAGACAAGTCTGTAAGCTTTTCAAGGGACACAAGTATTGGCAGCACTTCAGAATTACTCTAAACTCCCTCTGGTAAACCAGTTTGGTAAAAAACCCCTGGTTTTATCAAAAGGCATTGCACAAACATATCAAAATGCCATTCCTCCTTCATTCACAGGATAGCAAGGTTACTGGTGGGTGCAGGAAAAAAAAAAGCCGTTCAAACAATGTAACCTTCCGGCAAATTACCAGTGCAAAAGGGTTTTTTGACATGGATGGAGTTAAACAAAGTAACAATGCTACTCTTTGCACAAAACGACCAAACACTTTTTGACGGATCATAATGCTCCTGCAAGAGAACTGATCACTTCTAGGCGGCAGATGAACTATAATTTTCTAATTTTTATATTCTTCAGAATGTTAAGTCATAGTTGCTATTTTCAAAACCAAGCAGTTAATACCAGTCTATGACAATAATTTTAAAATTGCCTTCACAAGACACATTTCACCCTGCCCATAAAACTAGAAAAACAGTGTTTCAGTCTAAGTAGCAGCTGCCTAAAGGTGCATAAACCTAAACACAGCTTACATGAAGTATACTTAGGGCACATCTATTAAATAATGACTTGACACATGGGGAACCCAGATCTGCTGTTCAGTTTTCTGAAATTTATTTCCATGTTAAAAGCCACCTTACCGAATCAACAAGAAGCTTCTTGCTGGATTCCCCGATACTCTTTAAGGCCACATCCACATCCTTTTGTCCAGGCAGACAATTCACACAGTTATTCAAGGAGTGAGACACTGCTTTTGCCACCTACAACACACAAGTGAACACATTCACACAGAGGGGCTTAAGCGCTCATTAATAGGAGGCACAGCCTCTACTCCACAGCCAGCAATTCCTACATTCTGACCCTTACAGAGCCATTTTTGAGGTTTGCAACTTTCCCGGTTTGCTGCCCTGCAGTCCTTTTTTAGGCTCACCCATTCGATAGTACAGCGTTGGCAGGGCAGCCCCACAACTGCTCCTGGCACCTGGGATAAAGGCTGCAGCACTGCAGGTAAGAGAATGCCCCTGAAGTTATCCATATACTAACCACAGAAATTTGTTGCATGCCACTTTTTACAAAGTTCTGATTAAAACAAAGGTATCTTCATAAGAAATTATTTACAATGCAGGCCAGTTCTAGAACTTCTCAAACCAGTAAAAAAAGAACCTGCCACTTTTTAAAGTATTCAGATGCAGTTGTACCACATATGAAGAAAATATGCACTCACTTTTTGAATATAACATGGATATAGATATTTTATTTAAAAATTATTAATTTAATGGCTGTCTCACTTTTGCAATCAAGCAGTCTCCTCACATATGTTGTGGGTAAAAGCACAGAGCTGCATCTTTGTATATTTTTCTAAGAGATGACTAAAATACCATACTTTATACCATCTGCATTGTTTAACATAGGCATGATGTTAGTGTCTGAGGGCTGTTGAAAGGAACAGAAAGTTGACATGCCTTGCAGCCTTCCTTTCTGTCATTCTCTCTCCTTATTTAATGCTGATTTGGACTAAATTCACTGGGTGTTTGACAACTCACGCAGCTGCTCAAGTCTCAGCTTACCTGGGCTAATCTCTGCTGACTGTCTGCATCCCCTGGGGCAGCCAGGGCCTGCTTGGCCTCCTGAATCAGCATGGCAGAGCCTTCCATGACATCCCTGGCTGAATCCAGCATCGCGTGTGCTGCCACAGGGTCAGTGGTAGATGCTGCAACCCCTCGTGCGGCCTGAGCCAAAGTCTTCAGGGCCTGAGCAGTTTCTCTGGCAGCAACTCCTATGGCCAGATTTCACCAAGGATTCTATTAGTACCTTTAAAGACAATCTTTGTATTTTATGACATAATCTTGTAGGTAATGATCCTATTGCAAAATAACACCGCAAATGCAATTTAAAAGAAAATCTTCAAACAGAAACACATTTGAAATACACAGTATCATTTGCCTAGAGAAATGCCTGTAATGAAGCCATACAGTAAATGTTATAGCCCAAAGACCACATTCTGGGCACAGCTCTCTACACCACTGACTACATCTTAGTGAAACACTGAAAAAGAAAAGCTAAAACCTGTAGGTGAGGAAAAACTCATACTCCAAGCTACAGGGAAAGTGACTGTCTGCAAGAATGCTGTACAGGAGTTCAGAGCCACAGCACAACAATAGCTTAATTTCAAGCAATCAAAGAAGAGTTTATTGGGAATGATACAATTTGATATAACTTAACATCACTGTGAGTAAAAACACATAAAAATAACTGAATGAAGTCACAGAAAGGATACAATAAAATTACTTTCTGTGGTCTGTCTGGCCAATGTTAAAGGACATCCATCAGCTCCCGTGCTAAGGTGTAGGTCTACGTGTACAATGGTCTCCTTCCTCTATCTAGGAAATTACTGAAAAGGAACTCATTGCTTTGTAAAGTTTCCTACAACCTGATGATAAGAGAGCTACTAGATTTAGCTATTCATTATCAACTGCAAGTATCTGTACTCCCTTGCCTGACACCCAGTGCCTACTTCTGCATAACTACATGATAGAAGCATGAGCCATCTCCGATGCAATTCCATCTGCTTCAAATGAAAGCAACTGTAAGTTCTAGACCCCAGATGCAACTATAACCAATGAAGTGATAAGTGCCACAATGCATTTTATCAGTAATACTAGAAAAAAAATCTTGTGGGAGCATTTGCAACAACAGCTTTCATTTCTATCAGAAATAAGGACACAGAACATTTAAACATCTACAAATAAACTTTTGTCCCCCTTGCAGAGCATTTTTCTTATTAAGGTGTTTTTTGTTCCTAAAAGTACAGGTCCAAAAATAAACTGTAGAATCTGTGTGCCCAGGTTCCCTGCTGGCTTTACCTCAAACTATGCAAATGTGCTCAGTGAATCAGCCAGAGCAGCTGCATTGTACACGTGACCTGCTAACACCTAGGAAGAGATGCAGTTCTGAACGTCACCAAGCTGCCCCACTATGTTTGCATCCTGTCGCTTCAAAACATATCCAAGGCACCCTTTAAACCTTCTGTAAGGACATAGCAGTATTTCCAGTGGCATTGACCTTTAAAGTGCAATACATTTTAGTTCTGCCCTTCATAGAGTTTCAGTGGTACATATTTACAAAAACAACAGATGTCCCAATCTATTCTGATTAAAGACAGAGCAGATTGCATCACTGTTCTTTTATGAAGCACGAGTCACACTCACAATTCTTAGTAATTCACCACAATTCACTATCAGCACTGAAAAAAACCCGAGTAATTCCTTGATTTAAGTAGTCCATGATAAGAAAACCTTTCACCAAGTATTTGATGGAAAGCAGAGGTTTCACAGAGCCATTCTGAATAAACCAGTACCTGTGTAGTGCTCGTTGCCCTGAGCAGCACAAGTTAACAATTGGGCCATTGAAGAACCAACTGCTTTGGATGTACTTCCCAGGTCCTGAGTGCATTTCTCAAGCTGTAAAAAATTGCAAAGGACAAAATACTTAGTTTAAGTTCAATGAAAACACTTCTTTTTAAACAGTGCTACAAAATTTCTCATTCCACAAAAACCTAAATTTCGCCTCAGTTACTGAATACAACACAGTTTCTCTGAAACCTGACTAGCATGTTTTCCCTATTCAGGATGAAATAAATTAACATATTAGGTAGTGTGAACAATAAAACTATTTCATAATTAGCAATGGAAGTAAATACCTTTATCTAGGAAGGGCTTTTTTTCCCCCAAATAAACCATTTCACTTTTTAAGCCTACTAGAACTGGCTGTCCTGAGTTCTCATCATTGTCACTATTGAAAAGAAATTGTTTTTACAAGACTGAAACCTTACTGTTACCAAATTGTAATTTGTACACTAGAAAAGGAGGCCCTACAGTCCTATGAATAACTCTACTACAGAACATAATTCTGGTGTAGTAGTAACATATACTCTTTTCAAGAGAATCAGTGTAAAATCCTATCAGCATCATCATTATCCAAAGCCTCATGACTTGTTTTGCCTCTAATAGTTAAGTTTTTTAACAGCTAACTTTGTTTGTTTGTTTTTAAATGAAGAACATCCATCCTCAATTACAGTTTCTCCTGGGAGAGGTTTTAACTGTCCATCCACAGCTGCCATCTTTGCATCTTGCAGTTCATTTTTGAGTGTCTGGACTGTATTCAAAGCCGAATCGATTTCCATTGGGCCACAAGCTTCATGAGCCTATTCAGAAATCAGATCAGTACCACTGTTAGTAGCTGTAAGCAACTTTCAGAAACAGTAAATGCTTCAGACCTAATCTCCCCCTCCCAAATTACTTCTCTTCCAACTTTAGAGGCCATTGTAAGCTCTCTAAATGTTATACATCACGGATGCCAAACTCCTGCACAGTATTTTCAGCCTATGAAGAGAATAACACTCTGCTAAGAGGCACCAGGGGAGTGAGGTGCACTTGGCTTGTGTACATGTCCCTTCACAGCAGGCAGCTCAGGGACCGAGAAAGTAACTGCTGCACTCTGGACTGCCCTTTTGACCAGTGGCCTCCCTGTGCATTGTGACCAAAGTCACGCTGACCCCCCGGTGTGGCAGCCCACATTCATCAGTACGAGATGGAAATTCAAGCATGAGCTCAGGGGGAGCCACCTCAATGCTACAATCCTGGTTTCAGGCCTCAGTGTACACACACACAAAAAAGAGCAGACTTTCCACTTGTATTTTTTTTTAAGCCCCACATGGTTTAGGAATCTGTGTGTGAAACACAGAGAGCCCTCTGCGTCCCTGAATTCTAGAGATGATGATTCCAGTTCACAATTACAACAGTGAGCACAGCAGCGCTGTAGCTGGGTTCTCACGGGTTTGGTGGGGCACGAGATGTGCTCCTTTTCCCTGCTCTCCCTCAAATGTAACAGCAGCTCAGAGTCTTGATGTGCTGCTCTGTACACTCTCCTCACACCTGTCTGCTGTGGAAAGGGTAGCACGAGCTTTTTCAGTTTTCTTGTCACTTCTCCCTCCCCTTTCTATCACGATACAGAGGCCACCTGGGAGTCTGAGCAAAGTGTCCATGAAACATAGCAGTGAGAGGTGAACACTGCCTGAGCATGAGCTGTTCTCTCAGGGGAGACGCAAAGCCCTCTTGTTCTAGCTGATTAAAACCAGTATTTACCTACCTTCTGGGAGGCAGTTCGTAGCTCAGCTAAGCTGGTAGCAAGATTCTTTGCACACTGACTGAGCTGCATTGCTGCTGCTTGATCAGTCACCGTGGGGACAGCAGCTTTAGCAGATGCCACCATTTTACTTCCAGGCTGTTCAAAGAACAACAGTGAACACAATTGGTTTTACCAGCTCGTTCTCTTTAAAGAAGGCTTAGGAGTCAATAAACAAACTGCTTCCTCCATTCACACACTCATGAGGTTTCTAGATTTTTCTTTAATGACCAGCACAATGCTGTTCCTTAAGCTAGAGTAATCAGTCATAATTCTGTCCCATTTCCGTGTCCTCTGCAGCAGGACTCATCTGTGCTTTACTGGGACAATGACTACTCCATTGGTTCCAATGTCTGCCCGAGGCCATTGAGTACTCATGTAGACTACTTAAAATTATTGAAATGTGAAAATTTGCCATTCAGCATTCATGTGATACAATCAGGTCCAGGTGGCAGAGATGGCAAATTTCTCTTTATGCTTCTAAATATTAATCTCTGCCAAAATTCTATGACACTGAAATAGTAATTCAAGCAATGCCTCTACAGAGGGATTACTGCTAATACAATTAAAAGCCTTTGCTGATTCTCATCATCACCACTGTACACACATACAGCCATAGGGGAGATGGATCAATCATGCGAATGACTCCTGAGGGAATCATAGAGTAAATACTTAAACAGAGTGAGAACATGGTTTGTGATCCCTCTGCCTAGACAGGACCATAAAAACCTGCTAACAGCAATCACATTTAAGGCAAGACTAACTGATGCAAAGTAATGACCGTGCCATTACACAGAGAATTGGTTTCTGGTGCTGTTTCTTGTAACATTAACAATAAGCCAATAGTTTTGTCATCAATACTCAATATTCTATCTTTCTATTTTAAGATGTTTTCGAAAAAGCACACAGTCAAATTTTGTGTTTTGGCCAAACTGTCAATCCATTATGCAGGCTAATATCTAAAAACCCAGGCTAATATTCCCTTTTATTTCTGAGGAATTCTGACACTTGTTGCTCCAACACTATGTGTACCTTGCCTAAAAAGGTTACAGCAGCCTCTCACATATTCAGACCTCTACTTAGAAAGATGTTAAATTATCTTCAGTTTATTCTTTAAACTCTTTCCCAGAAGACAAGTGCTACAGCAATGAATGTTGGTTCTCCATAAACATTAGCTTTTTCTTGTTACTTTTAACCTCGGCATCAGCAGTTGTCACTTTCCACAGATACTATGTATTTCAGCCACCTAACCTGAGGAACTAAATTCTCCTACCTATGGCTCACAGTTAGCAATGAACTTCTTGACATGGTTCTTAACAGTTTACTGGCTATTTATCACAAATGAAAACATACAGCACTAAAAAAATGCTTTTTGCATCTACGGCAATGATTGGTTCACTTCACCTGAAGGAAATTCTGGCTGGAATTTATTAAAGCAAGCTGGGCACTGAGGTCTTCTGCCTGAGCTTGACTTCCTCTTACACCCTGCACCAGCTGAGGAATGTGGTCTGCAACATTCTAAAACGGACAAAGGGAAAAGATTTCAGTAAATAAATAAAACCACAAAATCCTCTGAAAATAAAACAAGCAGGCTTCCCACTCCCCTTAAAGACAACTGCAGTGTTCCTAAGTGAAATACTCTTGTGCTGTCACAGAATTAATTTAGGATTCCATGGAACCAAATTAATATACAATAGGACTTCTGTTTAAGAGATGTTGAAATCTTTATTCAATCTACTTATTAGTTAAAGGCTCCTACAAGACAATCCAAGATTTTTATGCAGAATTGTGTACATCAAGTATTCTGAATTATTTCCTTTGCATGTTCAAATGCCAGTAGTGGAGGTGATAGATTTTTTCAAGAGAATGTCCTACCTTCAGGAAAACATTGTGTTTTACACACAAGCACCTCAGTCTACTTCAGCAACTTTGTAGCATGGCTGGAGCATGTGCAAGCATATATTGCTGAAACTTTATTCCTGGACTGTCCACACTGTCCATCCATTCCACAGTAACACTTCAGCAGTGCAATACTAAACTACCACCACCACCAAAATGTAAAAAAGTAGATACTGAATCTTCTCTGCTATCTAATAAATGAACATCAAGACAAAATTAGAATGAAGAGTAAACAACATGCTGCCCCTTTTTAAAGTTCACATTGAAATAGAAGCTTTCTACAGCACAACTCTGAGGTGTACTTGAGCTATCTTATTTAATTCCAACATTTCTTAGGATTGCACCACGACAAGAATTAATTGCAGAATGTTAATGCAGTTTTTAACAACACCATCTTTAATAGTTTTGTTCTTGTTCCCCACCTAACTGCCCTTTGATGCAGAATAAAATCCTTCTGCATTCTACTGTCTTTTGCAAATATGGCTTAAACACAAAAGGGAACAGCTTCTCATCAGACTCTGAATTCCAGCTTGGAACTATAAAAATGTGCTTGACTTCAGGCATACCTTGAAATCTGTGATCTTACAGCTTTAACTTATAGCTAGGAATCATGGTAATCCCACTGTAAGGTCTGTAACTTATGTTTTTATGGTGACATTTAAGGTCCCAGTTGCTCGGAGGTGGAACATCAGAATAGCAGATCAGTTGTTACTTATACAACCAATTATATAACTGATATGTTAAATAAGAACTTCACTCCATTCTAGTAAAAATCACTATTGCTACTCCATCCTTCATTATGGAAAATCCAAAGGTTACCTTTATCCCACAACAGACCTCAGCTCCATTTCACTGCATGTATGATGCAACAGCCCATTTTGATGACCATAAAGCTACTCCCCTGCTGAAGATCACACTCATACAGAGAATGTATGGCCAAGGCTTAGAATCAGGGAATCACAAATTCCTGAGCAACGGGACCCCTCTGTACAGTGCTTCCAGCACAGCTCTGCATATGTTCCATCACTGGCTGATGTGTACCAGAACTTGCAGTAAAAGTACTTCAGGTGAACTGGTTGTTACTCAACAGATAGACGCCTGCCAATCCTTTTCCTAAAGTGTGTGCAGGGCTATTTGTAACAGCCAAGGGTTACATGGCACTACCAGCAGCTCAGCTTCGCCGAGCTCTACAAACAGCAATGCACGGGTAACACAGTAAATGAGGGCTCTCCAGAACCCACGCACATGAGCATGTGTGGTGTCCAGGGGCTTTCTAAAGCTCCTTTTTGAGGTTGCAGCAGTATTATAGGAGGTGATCATCATCAGTTCCCCATAAAGCAGAGAGCTCAAGAGTTATTTGTCATGGGTTGTGCTGTGTTTACCTTGCAGCTCTGCACAAGTTGCTGGTGGGCTGCTGTGTTCTTATTGGAAACAGCTGCATTCTGAGAAGCTGCAATAGTCTGAGTAGCAGCAGCTGCAGCTTGTTTAGCTGCAATCTTTTGAGAAAAAGAGAGTTAAATCAGTGATAGAACTGAGTAACTCAGCGAAGGAAACACACATTTATAGGTAACTTTGACAGCAACAACATCAACACATGAATACATTTTATCCCTTAATTTGATTTGCCCTAAGGAAATCCAGCATTGCACTTCTCTAAAGGTGAAAATGATTTGAACATTGTTACCCATCTCCAATTTGCCAATAAAGAAAAAGGCAGAATTAGAAGCATTCTGTGCTCCTACTCTTTCATAGCTTATGTTTCCACAGAAGGAAAAGAAGTCAACTACAAACAGCAGAACTGGTCTAAACAATTATTTCCTTATGAAGGCCAGAGAAAACGGGCAAAGTACCCATAGTGCTTCACACTGCTACATTGACACCTCTGACGCAGGACTCAAGGGAGTCAATTTCTGCTGAGATCGCTCTATGGCAAAAGCAAAGATCCTAAAATGACCCAGAGGTACAAAATACTGATATTTCTGAGTCTAAAAGCTTTGTGAAGACCTTCTTCAAATATCCATGAATATTACTATCAACATCTCCCTACTACAAAATTAAAAATTCAACAATTTATGCAAGGTACTTCAACACGTTGTACAACACTAACTGGCCCACTAAACAGAAGCAAGCACAAAGTTTATTACACATTTTACTCCTTTGTAAGGCAATATGTAACAGCAAAACAAATAAAATACTCTTTGAATAAAACTTTCTTGCATGCAGTTAGAAAATTACAGGCATCAGCCTTTATTTCCTAAAGTACTCCTGATTTTTAGTGCTAGACAGATACAGGAACTTAACGTATTTCTGGAACACAGTCACCTTATTGCACTTGAATCAGACTAATGTAAAAATCACAGCTGCAAACTATGAATTATAAATAAGTTTCTTTATTTAATCTGTCTTTTCTTCATTTTAGTTGAGAATGTTAAGATCAAACTTTGCCAGCAAGACAAACTTCCATGATATTTTATCCTTGCTGCACAGTAAATTGCCTTTCTCCCTCTAGGCTGGGCCACCAGATTGGAAGTAAAAAGATATATCCATTTCTGCTTCTTGGCTCTGGATGATTTCCCAGTTTAATTGGATATGCTGCGATTCAACTAACTTTGTGCAGAAATTCATATGGAACTCTATATCCTAGTAAAGCCACCAAGAGATACTGTGTGTAACTGGCACTCCGTAGAGATAAATTAACACATCTCAGCTGTTTAACTTTAGGACCAAGCCACCATCAAACACCTTCTGAGTCAAAGCCTTACACCCCTTTACCACATCTGTGATACAAGGTGCTCAGTTTTCTGAGGGGTATGTTATGATATACTGGCATCTCTAATTCTAAGCCTTGTACTGTGGAATTGAGCTCAGAGCACTATCGTTCTTCGCTTAGCACTTTCACCGAAATATGCATTTCTTCTTTCTTGAAATTATCTACAGATACTAATTATCAAAAGGGAGCAAGCTGAAAATACAACACTGATATCCAACCTCTAATCTGTTGACAATTTTCTTCTTGATGGCATTCTGTGCAGCTGCATTTGTAGCAACCCGCAGTCCCTCTGCTGCTTCTCTCAGACGCTGCTGTTGATCCTCATTTTCAGGATTGGCTGCAGCTCCCTGCACAAAATTTCCAAGCAAAAACTGTATGTCTGAGTAAAAATTACCGGCGAAAATGTGGATGAACATCAAGGCTTAAGTTCAGACAGTGTCTGCTACATCAGCATTCATCTTCCTTAAATTATCATACGGAAAGTTAGAAGAACACTGAAATATTACAAAACTTCAAAGCAGAAAGTCTATTTCTAGTGGAAGGCTGTTACTGCCTATGTCTGGTACTTAGAAGAAGAAAGCTGAGCATTTGCTTCATATACCACTTCAGGTGCTTGGGAAGAAAGCCTTTTTAAACTGCTTCCCCTATGATCTGAAATAATGTACTCATATGAATACAGGTTTTGAAAAAACTCCAGTTTTTAAAATTCCCAATTCAGTATGTCCTTCAGTAATTGCAGTCCAAAACTTGAGGTTTAACGCAGTAGGTTTTCTCCATTTGAAGTCTGAGAAAGTACTGGAAAGTTAAGGATAAGCAGCCAGGCATGCAGGCCTTCTTGAGTACCAGCAGAATGGTTGGCACTGCTGCTGTAAAAATAATTTCGGTGCAGGATCTGGGAAACAATTCAAAGGATGTACTCCTCCCTAGCAGATTGAAATAGGTTTCCAGCACAGAAAGGAAAGAAAACGTGAGATATTTGCCTCTCTTGTGAGAATGAGGGAGGGATGCAGAGGGGAGCAACACAGGCAAGACTCCCCAGGTGGAGGAAACTGTTCCTTAGACAGAGGGGAGTAGCTTTGTAGTGACTCCAGTAAGAGATTGCTGTGGTTCTGTTGTTCCATTTGCACTGGCACGAGACCCTGCACCACGGCTCAGGGCTGGTGGTAACTGCTCTACATGGCCTGAGTCATGACCACCATGCACACAGGAAAGCAAAAGCAGTGCAAGATGATCTTTTAAAACCAAAAAAATCCAGGTAGCTAATAAATTGGTTTTTAAAATGTACCTAGGGTAAGTCATTAAATACCACACCTTCACAGGATAAGAGAAACTATCTCTGCTATCAGCCAGATCCTACTTATAAACCCCACATACCATCTCTTCTTTGTGTATAGCCTTACAATTTTAAGCTGACAGTTCATTTTCCTGGTACCTTTGCAGCTTCAACCATGCGGGCTGTGGAATCTGCCAGGAGCTTTGCAGCAGCCAGAAGCTTCTTGGAGTTCTCCATGTCGATCTCTGCTTCGGCATCGGACCTCATGGCATTGACGAGATCGGAGGTGGCCTGAGCCAGCACCCTGGCCTGCCGCACCATCTCACCTGGGGAGCACAACTGCATTTTTACCTTCTTCTCTCTGAATTTCAATCTTGGTTTCAAAATCCAGCATCGTTTCACAAGGCAAAAATGAAGTTACATTTGCTCATGTATTTTTTTACTTGAAAACGATACATGCATAGTTCATATAACTTGAAAGTTCCATAAACAAATCTTGGATCACAATATAAATGACAGAAACCACTACAGTGGAGATTAAGAAAAAAATGTCGTATTTGCAATCTAGAGAGCAAGACAAAAACATACGATCAGGACTTTTAGCTAATTCTGAATATACAGTTCAAGGAAACTCCTGTCCCAGCAAAGACTAATAATTTCAAATCACAGCCAAGATTTCACTCTTTCAATAAAAATTACCCATCTTTCTCCTGTGTTTTGGGGGAATTATCTTTTGTCTAACATAAACTGAGAACTTTGTCAGAAGACACTTAGCACCATTAAGATGGTTTTGACCAAAACCATCTTGTTTCTTGTTCTAGAAGCTGCACTTTTTAGAAACATCTCAGAAGAAAAAGCAGAAGTAAGCTTAAAAACCTACAACAAAATCTATACATAATAAAGTCAATCACTGTGAAGTATTTGCCCAGGTACCCGTCTTCATATTTGGAGATGAGAAATTGCTATACAATTCTGTGAAGTGAAGCAGTGGCAGAGAACAGACAAAACATTACAGTGCTCCTTTAGCACGGTATTGATTGTTTTCACAGAACATTTGCTCTGTCTAGCACACAGCTATGTGCATGCTGCTGATTTTATATTATGGGCTGGATCACTACCCATCATGACAGCACTAGCTGAGAAGGAGAGCACACGTCAGAGAAGGACTTTTATTTCCGTGACTTGAAAAGTGCATGTTTGAATTGTGGCAAGCTACTGCTCCTTGGAGGAACTTACCAGCATCTCCCATGGAGCTGAAGATGCTCTCGGTGACACACATGATGGTGTCTGTGGCCTGGTCATAGCGTCCGATGGGCTCCCCCCTGCTGGCGAACTGGCGCACGTGCTGCAGGAGGTCATTGAGGGCCTGGCTGACGATGCTGGCAGCGGCACTGACCTGCTTCAGTAACTCGCTGTCATCCGTGGCAGCCTGGCAGGCCCGCACACAGTTCTCCACAGAACGGTCCACCAGCTTCCCTGCCTCGATCAGCTGTTCTTGACACACTGGGGAGCTGATGGTGGGACTCACCACCTGCACGGAGAGAGCACCCAGAGCGTTCAGAAAAGGCTCATTTGACAGAGTCCGTTCCCAAGGCCACTGGGAACGCACAGCAGCACTCACTGGACACGATGCTCTGCCCCTTCACAAACACCACTGCCTCACCTTGGCACAAGCCACAAGCTGGGAAGTAGAGAGGGCACACTGGGTAGCAGCAGCAATGACCCTGTTCTGCAGGACCGTGTCCTCTGCCACCTGTGCTACGTTCTTGGCCTTCAGCACCAACATGGCAGCAGCGTTGGCAACAGCTTTGGCCAAACTCATCAGAACATCCTGGTACAGAAACGGGAAAATTCAGTCTGCGACATTAAAACACCCTCAGGTGTGTTAATTCCTGCAATCACTAAGTCCAAACAATTTCTTCCCATTTCCCCGCTTAAAATCCCACCCATATATTTCCATTTTTCAGTAGGATGGAGTCTTCCTAATTCCTGTACTGTTAAAATGACCTGGTTTTCCAGTCCAAAACATACCTCCAATACACTTATTTATAATTTCAACTTCACAGCAGGTAGAAAACCTTGCATTTCAAAAATTAAACTCACTACTTTTTGTTTTGCTTTTAGATATGATAAACTATCCCTGTCCTTACCCACCTTCTCCAACACTCCATAACACAGACAAGAATGCTTAGATTCTTTCTCTTAGCCAAGAGCTGTAATACATATTCAGCTAGGAATACAAATGAGAACTCTGATGAAGCTTGCATAGATTTACTGGTGGATGAAGTGGTAAAAAGGGCTCGTAAGTTGTATTAGCAGACATCTTGCACATAGTGCACTCCAGGGGTCTATCTGCTGCTGAAAAGTACCTTCCCTTGATTCTGATACAAACCTGTCCTTGGCATTCAGTGAAAAAATCCAGACATGTTTTTTACAGAGCATTTAAGAGGTCTAAGAGCATTTAATGGTCTTAAACTGCTAATAGCAAACATTGTTAAATCATGAAGCATTATGATTTTATAATTGATACTACTATTCATCTCAAAAAGATTTTGTCTGTAATACAATGGTTTTCTTCTACTCAGTTTACCAAAAGATTTTATTAACTTCTGGTTTACATGCATACACACAGACACAACAAACACTTACATAAACCCCACTATATTTAATGAGAAGAAATACAGTGCACAAAAGCCCATGAATCATGAGAGCATCTGTATGATGCACAGAATGAAGTAGGAGTTCCTATGAAATCAGCACTCTGTGACTGTGTAATTAAAAACAACTTCAAAATGGATTTACCTCAGTTAGCATAGATAAACTCCAGCATTTTCTAACCACACTTTGGGAGCCTGGTTTTATGCAGGGACCTCCTCACTACAAAACTGCACAGTTCTGACAGTGACAAGCAACCCCCTCATTACCTGGAACCTTTCATCTGTTTCATTCTCTCCAATTTGTCTCAGTAGCTCCCCGCTTGCTTGTCCAATGCTTCCAGCTGCAGTCAAAACCGTCTGGCGAGGCTGGGGACAGGTAACAGTGAAATGCATTAATTCAAAGAAAATGAGCTGTACTTGAATTTTGGATTTCCTCAAGGAACTTCTGCATTAGCATGCAAGCAATACCAAAAAAGAGAACCTGAGAAGTTTTTCTGTACTCACCTCTCCTGAAGTAGGTTGCACAGCCTTCAGCAAGTCTGAGACAGCACTGGCCAAGGTTCGAGCAGCTTTCAGGAGGTCTTCTCCACTTCCAACTTCATCATCCATGAGAGCAGCAAGCAGTTTCACACCTTTGGACATCTCGGTGAGGTTGGAGGAGATAGTTGTAATTGCACATCCCACAGCAGTGTAATCAGTGTCAACTGGGTCCCCTGCAGAGCAAATGTTTTTCAATGATCAGAATGCTTCAGGGCTTAAGAGGGAAATGGGGGCAGCTACAACAAGCTACACTCTGCTGAGAGATAAGAGACATTTCAAGACAGCCAAGCAATGCCTACTAAGCAATTCATCACTTAAAAAAAATCACACTGCTATAAATTTTCTGATTTCTACATTTCTGCAATAACCTATCCTCTAAGAGAATTTGTCTTCATTCAATGCAACTTGCTGAGAAGGCCAGTTTCAGCCTCTTTCAGTACTAAAAGAACCTAAGGTAATACAGTCTTGTCCCTTTTAAGCCACTCATAGCTCCCTCAACTTGTAATTTACTGAAGAGAAAAGCACTGTCAATAAAAACATAATCTCTCTTTAACAACTGCCAGATCAATGGTGCTTTCTTGTAGTAACTTGGCCAGCACTCTCTACACTGTTGGGTAAGTAAGCTATATTTTATCTTCTGTGATCTTCTGTTACACCTTTACAGAAACTGCAGATACACTCCTACACTCCCTGTGTTGGGAGGGACACCAAGCTGGTTCCACACATCAATGCACTTAGCTATTGGCATGTTCTAAAGAAAATTTTCTGCAGCTGCCCCATACTCAGTTCATATGTGACTTGATTTAGATTGACAAATAGTTAGGAGACTGCAAGGAAATCCTTCCCAGTGAAATTTACCTGCTGTAAGGTTAACAACAGATGCAGTTCCTGCAGTGATTGCATCAACCTGAGAGTGTATTTCATGTTTTGATTCATCAACCTTGTTCTGAACCCAAACTCTTGATGCCTGAAGAGCAATAACAAAAAGAAGAATTAAGGACAGCAGTGAGGTTCTGTAAGACAAGACGTGCATCTCCCATTCCTGTGTGAACTTTTAAAAGTGAAACAGAGGACAACCAGCAGGCCCTTAAAGTGAAATATGAAAGCAAGCATTTTCTTCTGCTGATTCATTCACTACAGATTTGCTCTCACATTTCAACAGCTGCCCTTTTACGGTAAATGCCATAAGCAAGGCTAAACCCTCTTGAATGACAGGCCCCCGTAAGCAATAACCCTCCGGCTCTGTCCTCCTGCCCTAGCCTGGATCAAGAACAACAGAATCATATTTTGTTCTTATTTTTCATGTCTCTGGGAGGCAGTCACTCCCACCATTAATACTGTCCATAGTTTGTGTTCAACTGTACATATGCCCACAAAACAATAGCATTCCAGGCAGATTTATGCAAGGAAGCCTGCTACATCCAATCTCAGGAGACTGATTAGAGTGAGGTGGAACACTGTGCATGAATTCCTTAGAGACAGCACAGAATTTTTACCTCATTTTAAAAGCTTTAGCAATACCACTTTAGACCTGGGGACAATGACTAAACTGGTCTGTAAACACCCCAAAGCACTAAGGCTCATTTCTGTGTGGATTAGAAGAACTCACCATGTCCTGCCCCAGAGGTGGCAGGTTATCCACTTCACTGAGGTCGGCCTGTGCCTGCTGAACCGCGTGCATGCTGGTGTTGATGGTCCCCATCAGGGCCTGCTGAGCTGAGGTCTGCAAGGCAGAGCAAGGCAATGGCTGTGCTGTGCTCCAGAGGGAACTTCAAGCACATCACATGTGCATGAAGAGACCCTGAGTGACAACAGTCCAGCAACCACCCCAGGCCAGTTTCAGAGAGCTGCCTATCCCCTGGAGCAACAGAGAAAGCAAAGCTCTCAAACTCTTCTCGAGTCTTGATTCTGCTTATGCCATTTTACTCTCCTCAGTACTTTCACACACACAAAGTGCTCAACTTTCTCAGCTTAATGGCCAACAGACACACACAAACCCACTGAGCTGCCTTTGTGACCTGCATTTGAGCAACATGAAAACTCAATGTGCTTCCAGGATATCATTATTGCTCTCCTGGGTCAGCCTCCCAGTGCAATCAAGGACGATTCTAAAACTAAATTGTCATCAATATGCGTAAGCTAAGAGAGAACTGAAGGGGTTTAGGCAGAGCAGGATGCTGTGTGGATTGAGTGTCTGTGGCAAGGTTTTGGCTGCAGGGGTGGCCTCTGGGAGAATTAGCCAATGGCTGCACCATGCTGAGCACAGGTGGCTCTAAACAGCTCCAACAGACCTGGCATAGGACACAGTTGAGGTCAGCAGCCACACCAGTGGCACCTCTGGGAAAAACTGGTGAGAAAGGGCAGTGCAGGGAAAAAGGAGCTCAAGAAACTGCAAATACCAGTGCCTGAGAGGGATGTGGAAGGCATGCTCAAGACAGCAGAGCTGAGTTTCCTTAGCCTGTGGGAGAGAGCAAAGTGCAGCAGGTATTTCCCTGTAGTCTGTGGAGAGGGCTGTGTTGGAGCAGGTACTCCCATTTCTGCCCTGCAGAGCACAGAAGACCCCACACCGCAGCAGGTGGGTATTTCCCTGAAAGGAGCTACAGCCTGTGGAGAGCCTGGGCTGGAGCAGGGCCTTGCCAGGAAGGAGCCCAGTGCTGGAGCAGGCGCTCCTGAAGGGAGCTGCAGCTCACAGGGGACCCTCACTTGAGCCAGTTTATCCTGAATGGCTGCAGCCCACAGGAAGGATACACTGGAGCTGGGGAAAAGCGTGAGGAGGAAGAAGCAGAGACGGGCTGTTATGAATTTACCACTTGTGAGCAAGGAGCAGAATAGTTAAAAATGAAGGAGTAAAGTTGAGTCTGTGTAAAAAAAGGGAATGGGTGAGAAGGGTTTTTCATTTTCATCTGTTTCTCACCATCCAACTGTATTTTAACTGACAATAAATGAAATTCATTACTGCCACACTGATTCTGTTCTGCCCATGAAAGTAATTGATGATCTCCCTGTCTTTACCTTGACCTATACTGATATAAAACTTTTTCTAATCTTGTGTATCTATCATACACACTTCTTTGCTTGAGGAGTAGGGGTGAAAAAGCAGCTGGGCAGGCACCTGGCAAACAGCCAAGGTCAATCCACTACACAGACTACTCTTCTAGTAGTATATCATGATCTTAAGCATTGATTATATTCTCTAAATGCTGTTTAGGGCTTGTGAAAGTCTTTCAATTTAAATGAAAAAAAGCACTATCAGCTTTAAGCCTGCTAAAAATTTCTAAGTTGGTGGGCTAGTGATAAGCTAGAAGCAAGCCTTATCCTTAAAATTGCTTACTTTTGCCAGTCTTTAAACCCTTTATTTTCCCCCCCTTTCAATAATAGTTTTAACTACTTATGTGACACCCCAAATATTTAAGGGATACTCAAAACTTCAGTTTGGTAGAACAGTCAGGAAGTTACAGCCAGGGCTCCTGCTCTTACAAATACATAAAATACGCTGTTTCTGACTACATGCTGCACAGACAGGTTTCGCACACAAAACAAGGAGGTTTCTCACAAGTGGGGGCATATGTCCCCTGTGCATCTGGCCAGTTGTGATTTGCTGCTGGGGAGATGGCATGATGCCAATGTTGAAAGTCTCGGGGCCGCTGGAGCCGGAGCGCATCACGGCTGGCAGTGCCACGGAGCCGTGCTCCACCTTCCCGGTGCGGTTGAACTGCTGCTGCAGGATAGTGGATCTGGGAAAAAACACCCAACACAGAACTAGTGAGCTCCTGCAAATCGAGTTCTGCCAGCTGTTCTTCCTCTAGGACTTAAATTACATTTCACAACAGCTGGAGAAGCTGGAAAACTTTATGGTTTTTCTTTCTAATCATTTTCTAACATATTAGAAAAAAGATAATCTGGGGCTTCTGGCAGATCAGTTATTAATAGCACTAATGAGCAGGCACCAAGGAAACATGGCACTGGGCAGTTTTGTTACACATGATACAATAGTTTTACCCCTTTTAGATGCATGGCAGACAGAACCAGAGCAAGGTTTATGGCATAACAACTGCTTCGTTTCAGCTGTATCACAGACTGATCAACAGAAAATAGAAGCATGAACTTTATGGAGATCTTTTGCAAGTATTCCCTAGAACTGGGATAAAAACTTTCCTTCTTCCACCTTTATACAAACAAGCACACACAATACTTGCAAATAATCTGGCAGTCTCTCAGATAATGGGCTGGAGAATAATAAATAAAGTTACTGCCATCCACGGTCATGAACTGCTTTGCCAGATATACTGCTCATACTTAAATATGATTCAAGCTTTAATAGCTAGAAGCGTTGACAGAAATTCAGGCTTTAACAACAACACTCTGCTGAGGGAAAAGAGAAGTGATTTCAACTGTGAAAAAATCTTGTATTTATCTACTACAAGTTTTGGGCTTCTCTGCACAGCACTTAGCTAACAGTATATTCTGGAAGTGATTTGGAAAGGGCCATGTCAAAATAAAGCACATCTAAACATGTGTGATCCATCAAAAGATGATATTTCCCATAAGGCCACATGAAATAGCTAACAAATCTATCTCATATAAACTGTACGCTTAACAATAAATCAAATGGACTTTTCACATACACAATGCTGACACTGCCACCCTCAAGAGCTCCAAGAAACGACTTGAGTGGCTCATTGCAGCTTAAAATGTCACAAATCCGTTTCTATTGTCTCACTGCACAGAAAGATCTGACATTCCTTTTCAAGAGCGTGGCCAGCTCCACAGTTCTGTGTTTTGCTATATTCAGTTACTCTCCCATCAAAACTATAACCTGACCTACTTGTACCAAACCGTTTCCTCTACACACACCACACATCTGATGGGTTTGGCTGGTGAAATGAGTCAGTTCTGCTCATAACATTGTGTACAACTAAACTGACAGGAGTCAAATCTACTGGAAACCATGGAACTAGCACACATAGGCAACTAAAACCTCGTAAATCATACATGAAGATGAAAAAAATACTACAGCTTTTCAGCTCTGTGTCATTATCCCCCTCTCTGCCCCAGCATTTTACTGAATTACAGCCTCAGTGCCTTTGTTCAAGGGTCAAGTTAGCACAACCTGGTGCCACAGCTGGTTGCCCCAACCAACAATTTTGTGATGAATACCTGCTCTCCAATCCATGAATGAAGCTAGGAGCCTGCTGAATTGCCTGGGTATAGCCTTTCTTCTATTGAAATACTCTGTAGGAAACCATTCTTTAACAGCAATAACTGTACTACTTAATTTGAAAAAGCTGCCGCAGCTAAATGTGACACTCTTACAGACAGACCATTTCCTCCTGTGGCATGCACTCACTTCTTAGGTGAAACAGATTCTTCCAACATGGTTGATTCCTCATCACCTTCAAGCCCAAATCTATCTTTACTTTGTTTCTGGAGGAGGGGAAAAAAAGGTAAGTTAAACAATGTGTGTTGTTTTTTGCTTTCTCTCCACCATTTCCCTGCCATTCATCACAAACCTAATCAAATGACCTGTAGAGCCTTGTCTGGTGCTGAACACCAGGCTGTTGGGCAGTGACTGACAATACAACCTCCACTGGAGAAGAGGTGCTCTTCAGACTCTAACAGCCCAGGTTCTAAACCCTGGCAGATGAAGGACATGAAGGAAAAAAGCCTGCTGGTGGCTTTTTGAACAAAGGTATAAGGAAAGTGCTGAAATGTTACTGTATGGTGCTACCTACCAGTAGGAAATACTGGAAATACTTATATCCATAAGTGAAGACAATAAATTAAATACTGTCTCCAAGTTATTTTATCATAGGTACTTTAAAGTTCAGGACAGTCTGACTTCATGAAGGAGAGGTTTTTTAGTGCTAAGAGGGATTTGTAAGTATACATAAGGGCATTAAGTGTAAACCATTAGAAACAACAGGAAACTGCAAATCATAAAAATAGTGCCTGATAAAAAGAGACTATTTCTACTTGTGGTCCAGTGCAGAGAAACTGTCTGCTTTCCACCTTGCTACATGATTTGTAGTCTAAGTCCATATAGACGAATATAAATAGAGGAGTATCCACTATGACCTCGGATACATTTAAGAGGAACTCCTCATGCACATCTATATGAACACACGACTTTGGAGAAAGAAGTTCTTATTATCAGAGTTTGATTTTATGAACTGAAACTCCCTACTTCTAACCAAGATTGTGCCTTACTTCCACAAAAATGTGAAGCAAAAAAAATCTACTGTTTTTAATTGAGGTATAAGCTACTCAAGTTCAGGGTTCCCTGTCACCTGATTAATGACCTATCACTAAAACTGCAGGACATGAGGGCTTGGGTGGGGGAACACTGTACTAACAACACTTGAGCAGAAAAAAATGTATCTATCAACGCACGCCGGAAAAAATGAGTTGGACCAGCCCAAAACACACCAAGAATTATCAACATGCAACTGAGAGCAATGAACTCCACTTTGAGGCATCCATCACAGAGATAACGTGGGCTCAACAACTGTGAAGTGCAGCTTCTCATATGAGTCATGGGTGTTTATGCTTTAACCTGTTCCTAATTCATTCATTTTAAACTGGCTGTGTCAGCAGATGGTAGAGGAAAAAAAAAAATCAAAGGACTGGGAGAGGAAATTCGCACATTTGTGTTCTATCAAGACAGAAGGCTGCTTTCATTTGGCACTAGAGAGCAAAGCTACTTTTGAATCAAGTTTTAAACCATCTACAGAAACCTGCAATTTATTTGATGTTTATTAAACCTGAGCCTGACAGCCTCAGAGAAAAAGGCATGTGATGAAGTCTGTGTGATGAATTCTGGCAATCCTCCTCAACCTCTTATTACATAACACTTGATG
The DNA here is from genome assembly GCA_013398055.1 of Ifrita kowaldi. Taxonomy (NCBI): domain Eukaryota; kingdom Metazoa; phylum Chordata; class Aves; order Passeriformes; family Cinclosomatidae; genus Ifrita; species Ifrita kowaldi. Next base: position 143,331 of record VZRS01003569.1, read on the forward strand.
TTACATCTTACACTGCTCACATGAACAAAAGCAATAAATTCTTCTGGGCTACTTAACTTTGTGATTTCTTACTACTAAAACCTACTACAGTAAATAAAGATGTAGTTTGGAACGTCAATAAAGTAAAAATTTGCCAAGAAGCAATCAGTGCTGTTTGGAACACCTTGCTTTTCTATACAGCATGCTCAGAATGGGACCATTCAGCTCCATGTTTGTTGGCCAACTTGCCATTTTTTACTGTTGCACTTGCTTGCTTGGGAATATTTTGAATACTGGAGATACATATCAGCTCTTTCTCTCTCCTGCCAGGCACATTCCATAAAAACAAGTTTCAAGGCAGCCTGACCTCTTCACAAACACTGATTTTATCCCTCTCTGCACAACTGAGGTCTAATTCTTTGCTTTACTAATCACAGTGTTTTTAAAGCAATATACTGTTGTGGCTTTTTGGTTTGTTCTTCTGGCCAAAAAACTTTCTCAGCTTCGGTACATTATATACAGGAGCAGCTGGACAACTATTGTGTAGTCCTTGCTGGAGTTTTAAACACTGTTTCTAGGGTAATTTCTTCCCACCTGATTCATCGCTTTGGACCACAGCTTAAAAATCCACAGCTGAAGCTTTGGACTCTTCCCTGGATATACATTCACAGTCACAAGGTCACCTTCCAGACAGAAAAGCAAAGCTTTTTATTTCTTTTTTACAGGAGTGCTGTACTGAGCCTGACCCATGCTAGAGATGCAGTAAATAGCCTTGATTTTTCCAGAAGCAGTGCCTTACTTGCAGGTAAAAATATATAACATCAAAAGACGAGATACAACATTGACTTCATGAGAGAAAAACTGCAGTTTGCACATATTTGAGGTTGTGCATTGGCTTTTTTGCTACATGCCAAGATGTTAATACTGTACCTTCTTCAGGATGATATCAATGTAACCTGCAATTAATTGAGAGATCTGTTCTCCTTCGGTGGTCTGTACTGAGTAATAGCTTTCCTGATATTCACCAAAATCCTGAAGAAAAAGGGGAAAAAACCCAAACCTATTTGAAAATGCAAAGTAAGTAAATGAAGAAACAGTACCAAGTACAAGTGAGAAAATCCAAATTTTAAAATTGTATAGACATTTTATTATATGCAATAGTAAGTTGAACTGCTCCAAGATTCTAAACCAGTCTATATGGGGGACTAAGGGAGGAGAGAAGAATGCTTTTTGTTTCAGCTTAGTCACACATGTTTCACAAATTGAAACACCCAAAAGAGACTTTATTTAATTTTAACAGATTCATTCACTTGAGGATGGAGAAAAGTTTTTTTAGAATTTAATCCTAGAGCATAATCATCTATGCAATTGGAAATCAGATGCACGTGAATCAAGTGAATGCAATTTTCTAGCCTCTGCCTCTTGCTCCATCACTTTAAACAACCTTTTCATACCCAAAATGAATGTTGCAGTGGTCTCCTATGGACCAATTAACAAAGTATCACATTCATGAAGCTTCTCTAAATTTGTAATTATCAAATGCATGAATGAGCCATCTGACTTTGTTTATGTTCATATTTTGCAAGTCACAAAGCACATTATGAATGCCAAGGACCATAACTATTTAAACAAGCGTGAAGAATAATGCTTTCTTAACTGTTTAGTACTTAGGCACAATCAGATTTAAACAGCACTTCTGAGGAACTGGCCTGTCTAGAAGCACCAAACTACAGATTGAACCTGGACTCCAATATGAGCCAATTGAGGACTCAGTGACTCTACATAATGCTAGAAAATTAGAGACAGAACAAGTTACAGTACAGAACCTGTTCTAAGTCTCCTTGCCACACAGATCCCTTGTCCTCTGAATATAGACAGAAAGATTACCAGAGTGAAGCTTTTAGGTGAGGCAGCCCAGCGTTTCACAGTTGTCAGTGGCCATTCCTGCAACACTTCCTTGGTCTTCTCATCCACACGCATCACTGAGTCCTTGGTGACCCCCAGCAAACGAGGAACCAGCTTGTTTTTGCCTTTCATTTTTTCCTATAAAAAGATGTGAAAGACTGTTTTCCATACAAATGTGGCTTGCCACAGGAGAAAGGAAGTGCAAGATACAACATACTGACAAAGGCAAGAAACTGGCATGCAGACTGACAATTTAAAACCCCAGGCTTAGTTTGCTTGTTTACAGACAATGATTTTCAAGCAATGCATTAAGAAGCTCTGGTCTTTAGTGCATCTTTACTACTCAGTTCAAAAGACAATCCCTCTTCTCAGTCCTCCACGAAACTGAAATATCTCAGTGGTTGAAGTAGCAAACCTTTGCTTAGTGAGGGATCTGAGGTTATCCACAACCAAGGATGCAGGATGATCACAGCAAGAGCTACATTACCTTAACAAGAAAAAATGACACCCCGTAGGTGCGCAGGGAACGCGCCAGCTTCACATACTTCACTTTGGCTTCTATTTCAGTCATCTCTCCACAGTTTTTGTGCTCCTGTAAGAGAGTTCAGTATCAATTAGGCAGAACCTGCACTTTCTGGAAACAAAAAAAGGGTACAGCGTTTATCTGTTTCAGGATGCTTAGTTAATAATCATTACAATTAGAATATTTAAAAAAATACTGGGTAGAAATGGTAGCAAAACTATCATATAATCCCTCACATCAGAGAAAATACACAACCTGGGCAAACAGAACACTCCTCTTTCACCATCAACCATTCAATCTGTGTCTCAGACCATGCACATTTGAACCACTTCTGACACAGTTTAAAATTCTAGGTATTCCTGCTATTTGACACTATTAGGTTTCATACAATTAACACCTCTTCACTCAGCTTTTAAAAATCATTTAAATGCACCAGCAGCCTTTTCCCCCTCCCCAAAACCAGATTATTTATTCCTGCTTTGTGCCCAGAACTTCTGATCCATGACAGCCTCACATCTTGTACTTGACCATTTCTCATGTCTTGCAGGTACTTCCAATAGGCCTTTTTTTGCCAGTTTCAACATTATCCAGAATTTTTTTTCATCACATGAAAATAATTCTACAGCTGAGGAACAAACAAGGATTTTTCTAAACAGTTCGTCCTGAAATACTCATCTAAGTGTGTCTTGTAACTCAGTCTCTATTTATTATTTAAACAACTTGCTCATTAGTAGATTGACGATTACCTGTAAGTAATGACATGCACCCATCTTATGTATCCAAACTTCATCCCAGCATGTGCTCTCCTATCCCAGACCACTGTGCTGAAAATCGTATCCAGATGTCCCGCTACTTAAATCCTGCTTGTGGGATTCCCCATCCCACCCCATCTTCCCCTCACGTGCTTCTCAACTGCTGGGTGCCACCTCTTTGATGCTGACTGACGGCAGCAGGGGGAGCACCAGGAACATGGGAAACGCCTTCCCACTCCACTTGCTCCCACTTCGACAGCGTGGGAGCTTCCAAAGGGGAGCGCTGGGAGAAGCAATCACAACTCCGAAAACCTCTCGCATCCCAAGAACACAGGCTGCTCCTGTCTGTCAACTTCAGCACAGAGAACACAGCCAGAATCCCGAAAGAGCAAGGAGCACAAATGCAGTCACTGCAGATGGAGTATTTGGCAAAAAACACCTGCCAAGCTCCAGAATTTTATGACTTGGTGAACAGCTGGGTTTTTTTCAAAAAGACAACTCACATACTCTACCTTGCTGTTGCATTTTTGCCCAGATCAGTGCCCTCACTGATGAGCTTCTGGGCCATGTACTAAAGCACACAATGACAGAAACCACTGACAGGTCGTATCTGACACGGGCAAAAATTCCACGCTATGAACAGCATGGCCATGATACTCAGAGGTGAATAAATCTGGTTTTTGCTTGAACTGCAATGTCACTGCACCCCCTAAAGGTGCACAGAACAGCATTAGACAAACTCACCTACAAGGAAGTACTGAAAACTCCAGGTAGAACAGACCTACTAAGTTATAGAATTCTCCAGCTGGGAGTGTAGCAGACAAAAGAAAGGATGTGACCTGCTCCTGCTCTTGTCTCCCAGGTTAAGATCACAGATCTCTGGTGTGTCCTTCAGAAGCCAGATGACTTTATCTCACCTGTTGACCTCAGAATTCTCCAGCTTCCACTGTATTGCCAAACTTGTATTTCAGTGGGCAGATACCTGGTGCATCTACAGCACTCATACTAATACTGTTAGAAGTGGTCTCAGAGTCTATTTTACCATTTTATACTCAACTGCTCCAGTCTTTTACAATGGGGTGATTCCCATAAACACCACCGAATTCAAGCATTAACAAGCAGAATTGAGGCTCCTATTTGAAATTAAAACTGGCTTTCCTAACCACATGTCTATTTTAGTACAAACATGCATCTTTATATTTCAACACAACTGATAAAAAGATCTGAAAAATACTGAACTTTCACTATTTCCCTTTAACAAAGCACATTTCTTCATCAGTGAAGAAAGGATCAGGACAATAAATCTGCTGAAGAAATAAAAATACAAGCCGTCAAATACTTCATACTTCATTTTCTTATAGCTATATAGTTCAAATACACACGAAGTATACACCTGGGAAATATTAGATTTTTCTTATAGAGGTAGTGAAACTATAATAGTTTTTTCAGCCACACAATTACCTGAAATATTCTCTTTTCAGCCCCTCTTTGTTTGGTATATTCTTTAGGCAGGAATTCTTTCAGGCTAGGGAAGAAAAAAAAAAAAGACATTCCAAAGTTAATGGTTTCTTCTTGAGGAAGGATGCTTCCCATACATCTTCACTGGCACTAGGTCCCCTCAGCAGGTCATTTTCCACCTGAAGAAACTTGCACAGTTAAAATAATTAGCCTCTAAGGATTCCCCCTACTTTGGACTATTAAGAATCACAGAAATAGTATGACTGGAAAATGTCCTCCCTACTTTGATGTATTCAGTAAACAACCAACACTTAACACTGAAGGCTAGAACTACCTACAAAGATACAAAGTTAGAAGTTTTGAGAAGGATGGATTGTTTTAAACAAGATTGGCAAAAAAAATATTGCTCAACTGTTCTTAGGGAGTTGCTCTGTTTTTATACCTTGAGGGGATGGGTATTTGTGTTGAGTTTTTTGTTAATATTACTGTGCTTTTTTCATGTGTGTTTTTAAACACAAAAGCCTGCCACTGCAGACAATTGACCAAATAGCTTTAAAGACTAAATTAGGATTTTGTGCTTCCAAAATATTACTCAGTACTGAGATCACACGTTTTGTCCTTTCCATAAAGCTCTAGCATTATAAAACAGTGTAAGAACAACTATTCTTGCTAATCTTTCTTCTGATGTTGCAGTAGCTCCATCTCACTAAAACATGATAATGAAAGCTTTTCTTGGGGACTTATTTACAAAGACATCACGGGGTAGGGAACGCTGAAGACCCAAATGAAAACTGTAGGTAAGGACTGAATACAGCTTACTGTCTTAAAAGTTGGTGTCTCTAGTATGAAACAACTGGTGCTTTTATACAGAATTTCACAGGTTCAAACCAGTTTAGTTAAATTCAATCCCAACGCAAATTAAAAAAAAACAACAAACCCAAATCTGAAGTAAAGAATTTAATTCTGGAAATAGATTTATGTAAACAAATTATAGTTATCAATGCAGTTTACATTCTCATATTTTATTAGCTAGTTAATTTCCGCAGCTATCCATATGTATATGTTTTGATAAACTATCAAAACCATTACATTTTTAAGCCTGTCTACTTACTTTTTAATTAACACTTCAAAAAACATTGCTAAGCAAACATTACTTGGAGCTTCATAAGCAGCAAGAGTTAAGAAAAGAACTTTGTGCTCTGTCCACAAAGCAGCAACTGTAATGCCCCTGCACATGAGGGCGGCAGTTGGATTGGAAGCTTTTTCCTTCCATCACCTTCCATTATTTTTAAATCAAGAGACAAGTGATCACCTCAGCTGAAAGGGTGAAATGCCAGTTATCAACAGACTGAAATTATTTTAATTCTACTTATAATCCAGATATTTTCTTTACAAACATAGTTTCGCTTTATTTTGCAGCTTTTTAATGGAGCTAGCAAAATGAATGGAAATATCTTATAATTTAGCCTTCCTTAATCCCTTAAATTACACATTTTAGAAGGACACTGAACTCAGTTAAAAACAGCTAATAGCAAGCAGTGTTGATTTAACTTGATTTACACTGAGTTTCATGTTCTAGTTCCTTAAAAAATTATACATGAGTGCCAACATTTTGATTGCTTTTCATTAGCATAAAGGTGTTTGTGAAAAATAGAGCTTCATTCAGCAAACCAGGTTAGATTCAAGAATTGAGCTCAGCATCAAGCTCAGTTAAATTTGCAGCTTTTCTGTTTGCCAGTGTACTTGGGAAGAAGTGCAAGTGTGCAGTTGGAGGTGCTCCTTTCCTATCTGCAGACGAACAGTGCGAGCTCTTTATTAGATATTCTCTCAGCAAATTCAGCCCCAGGGTACCTCTGTAGGTGCCATGCAAAACTACATCTGTACCATGAAGGGCACGAAGAAGGACTACTTGTAATTTGATAGTTTAATGCTTTCACAATTTACTTTGGCATGAGCTTCAAGGGAATTCCAACAACCAGTACCAACGTCTTAGCAAGATGCAGGCAATAATCTTCATCTGTGCCAAGAACACTTCAACAACAAAAAAGGATACAAAAGGTCTCTCTACACAACGTATTGTAGACATGGCAAACTAAACTAAGCTTGTTTCCAAACAATTTCATGAAATACTAGTGCTATTCTGTTCTGTGCTGTTTCCTGTACGAGCTGACAGATTCTCCTTAAGGGAACCTGCAGCATCTTGAGGTTTCAGTAGCGAGTGACTGGATATCTCTCAAATGTATTTCACACACTGAGCTACAGCATACAGTTTATACAAAATAAAACTATTTTCTTACTTGAAAAGAGTCAGTGTTTATGCACCAAACAGCAGAAGACAGTTGGATGAAACTTTAAAGAAAGCTCCCTCTGTTTCACGGGGATAAAAAAACCAAAACAAACTAAGACGTTTTTTTCTGAAAGGATGAGAAATGCATCTTCAGAAAAAAATGAACATTTAACCACACTATTTCTATATATTGTTCACAGTGAGCCAGGATCACTTGGCTCACTTAGACTCACAAAACAAAAGCATGAGGTTTCACAAAAAGGCTGTCATGAAGGCTATGTAAAACCAAATGCATCAACACTAAATCATAAACATGAACACTTCAAATTAGAAGACAATGACCAGGGTCTTAAAGTTCTGGAGCAGGTTCATCTGCAGAGGACAAAAACTGAATTACCTCTAAATCAGAAATGCTTAATTTTATAAAACTGATTAAACACCAGGACAGAGAGCAATTACACTTGGTTACCTGCCAAGTTCGGTTCTAATACGATCAAAGCCCTAAATGAAAATAAAACAACAGTAGAGAAAATGCCCTGGAGAACATACGGTTCTAAATTTTGGAATTCTGGTTCAAAATGGTTTCCACTAGAGTAATATTCTTTTTCTAATATATGGTTCAGTTATTAATATGTTTCATCTCTATCAGAATTAAAAAAAGATAATGCATATTATATGAGTGATGACTATTTTGCGACGCACTCCAAACTATCCAGCATCGCATACAAAGCGGAAGCATCATCCAGCCAGCAGCTTCAGTCCCCCATAAAACACACTTACTACATGGAGTGTGAAAAAACCGAGTAGTATATTAGAAAATCCTAGAAAAATTTAAGCAACTGAACGCCGTACAGCAGTCTGCAAAAGCCACTGGTTAAGCTTGTGGGAAATTACTGCTTTAAAAATTAAAAGAAACTATGGGGAACACCTAACTCTTGAAATCATTACCATGACAAAAGATTAGCTTATCATGAGATAATATCCCAATGGTTTGCTCCAGGAATACTCTTCAGTGAGTGGAGGGAGAACAGAGGAATAAACAGACAATGAACAAATCCCAGAGAAGGATTGTTGTGTAACTGGTCACAGTTCTAGGAAATAAAAACCAGAAGTACACTGAAGCTGTTACACTGAGCCCCTGTAATTCCTAGACATGAGTGGTTCTAATAGGAAAGGTTCATGGGCCAATCAGGAACAGACAGACAGTAAAAAGAAAAGCTGATTATTAATTGGAACTGAAAGATGTTTATTCGCATAACCAAACTGCTGCTGCAGGAATATCTTTCAGAAGTGAAGTCTTTCAAACACCCAGTGCTGCAGCAATGCATGTTCCACAGCAAGACACCACTTCACAGTGATTCCCTGAGATACTGCAAGCCCCAGAGAGGCTCACAAAGGAAGCCTGAGGCTGCACTGAGCACTCTGCCAGTGGAACAGGACAGAAACCAAATACGCACCCACTGTTTTGTGCCTCCAATTCAGGTATTTATGAGCCTCATATGTAGGCAAGGCTTGATGGACTCTGCGGTAAATAGCTCTCTTTTACCTTCCTACACTGCTGTCCTCAGACTACAGTCCTCAGTTAATTCTACTGCAGGTAAACCAACCAGAAAATCAAAATCAGTAGAAAAGTGGGACATCTAGATTTCAGTCAAACTTAACTTGCCCTGCTGACAGCAGTAAATTAAGTATCACAACAAAGACTAAGGGATGAGCCACTTGTAAGCAGGACTTCTGGCCATGCCTGAAACAAAGAACACAGTCCTAGAACTCCATTCATACAACACCATGAGAGGGTGAATCTGACCAAGTGATTAATGCCACTAAAAATTTCCCAAATTTAACCTCTACACACAGCAGTATTCATTTTATTTAAATGACAAAGCTTCTTTCCAGTCTTGTACTTTCCTAGTACTAAGTGTGTACTTAACCGGCAGTCTGGGAGGAGCCAGTGTCCTGTGCTGTCTAATGAGCCACTGCCAAAGGTCCCCTCATCAGCTGAGGCTGCTGATTTGTGCAATAAGGCTCCTTTCACTGGGAGATTTGCTACAGAAAACACACTGAATCTGATTACCTCTGCTTGGAGTAATAAAATGTGTTTAATCTGTGACAACTCGACATTAGTTACACTTGAGGCCACCCAAATTTAGAAGTTAGAAGTGTTTACTCTAAAAATCCAGGTTTGTGTTTGTGTTCTACATGAGGTCCAAACTGGATCTGTGCCTGAAAGCCTCCAAATTCACAGGCCTTCTCAAAGGAGACAGGATGGGAACCATTCAGAATGTCATCACGAGCCTAGAGAAGATAAACAAACATATGTTAGGGACACCCAAAACAACTATTCCAGCTCAAATTCCTTGAAAGCTTGAACACAGCCAGCAACACACACTTCTCCTTCTGAATGTCTTTATTATTCCATTCTGGATGTGTATGTGACTAATGAAACAAAGGGCTAGATTATTTCATTGAGAGTATCTATGGAGACTTACTGAAGCTATGATTGTAACAGCTTTGATCAAAAAGAGAACTTGACAGCCATTTCCTGATGCATGTAAATAAAATACAACATGCACATACACTTCTCTGTGTGTACACACATATACACAGATACATGTCTGTGCATATACACACATTGAAAAGCTTTCATCCTACTGCCTCATACAGGAGGGAAAAGGACCTCCACAGCTAGTACGTAAAAACTAAATTACTATTAGAGATATGGTAACAGTAGAAGGCACACAGCATTTTTTTTTCCTTCTGTATAAATCTGGCAGTCATTGAAGATGACAGATTTTATAGCTCTGGCAATAGAAGGCTCACCTATCCATAGACAAAGCAATGACAAAGCATTACCAACACATACTGTCATACCAGCCTGAATGAAATATTTTAGTGACAGGAGAACAGCTCAGTGTGGTAGTCTTCTAAAAAACCTTCAAAAATGTATTGCTATAAGCAATAGAACAGCCTTATCTTTTGCCTCAGATTTTTAAAACATAATTTAGAGCAACATCAAGTCTAACAACAGCTCATTCCATCAAACCTTTTTTTTTTTCTTTTTTTAATTTAAAAAAAACCCCTCACATTTAACAAAGAGTTTAAAAGCCTACTTTTACCAGACTGAATTGCAGGCAACTGCAATGGTACCTTCAGTTAAATACTATCTTCTGCATAAAGCTCCTGGCTTTGCTAAGGTATGTACAGTCCCTCTAACAGTTTTAGGAACCTGTTTAGATGGACTCCTACTATGTTCCATGACATGGACCCTTTTGACAGGAAGCCTGCCTGCCTTGGGTACGGTCTGGGTGGAATATTGGAAAGGAGTGCAGAAGAAGCTCTCTCACCAATCAGGCAGAAGAGAAAAAGACATGAGAAACAGAAAGCTGTTCACAAGACTGACCTGAGATTCCACATTACACAGAGAGCACCAGCCAGAAAAGAGGGAGAAGAACTAAAAAGAGCAAATTGGGACTAAAGAAGTGTATGAATTTTAAGGAAGCAGGATGTGAAAGCCAGTGGATTTTTGGCTCAGTGTCCATTACTGGGTTAAAAGTATTTGATTTAAAAAAAAAATTAGCAAAGCCTCTGTACTATCATGTGGTTTTGGAAGGATAGACAGAAGACTAAAACTAAAGCACATCCAGAGCTGGAATTCTAGAAGATGGAGTATTTAAACAGCAAAATTTTTCTAACTAACCTACATAGGTTTCCTCAGCAAGGTATAAACTACTGTACCTGAACATAAAGCAAGTTAAGCTGAACAGGATCTCTTGAATCTACATTCTGGTCTGAATAAAAGAACTTTCGTCTCAAGAGCAGTGTTTCATTTTCATCCACTCCTTGCTCTCTGAAGGTCCGGCTGTGATCCAGCCAATTTACTGCAACAGAGCCACAGACACGCACATTGTTAAATCCACACTGTTGTCAGTGTTCAAGGCTGCTGTGAAACTCATGGGATAATTGGCATTTCCACTGTGGGGGGAAACTCCACAAGAAATGCTGCTTTCATTTCTGTCTCTAGTCATCAGTGCTGGAGGTTTGCTACAAATGAGAACTGGAAAACAGCCCTGCTGAGCAACAAGGATATACTACAGCATAAACACCGTTAATACTGTTGACAACTACAGTGATGTTTTACCACTAAAATTAGATCTTCAAATATTCACTACAAATTAAATTTACCACATTTTACCTCTAAAACAAATGATTCTGTTTACCTTTCTTATTGCTAAACACAATTTTAAAACATCTTCCTGCTACTTACAGTTAACCTTAGTGTCTTACAGCAAAATAGAAAAAACAGTTCTCATGACTTAACACACAAAACAAATCAAACACTGTCTTAGTTCTTTGACAAACTACACTCACAGTTAAAACTTACACCCCCTCAAACACAAAACTTCCTTTTGATGGCTTTCAGTAGGCATCAATTATTAAATAAGCAACTTTAATCAAGGGACAAAAACGACCCTTCACACTTAGGTTGGAATACCCCTACCAAACATGTAACAAAAAGCACTTCAAAACACCTGCTGACTCTCAGAGGCATTAACTTGCCCATTCGCTTCATTCTAAAAATGCTCAGTCACAGACAGCACTACATATAAAGGGATACAAAATACAGCCAGGAACCAACTGACACACTGAATAGTCTAAAAATGCATTCCTGCATGGCTTCCTTGCATTATACTGTGGAAAGATACTAATCAAAGAATTACCCTGGAATACATGACTCACAATCATCATCTGTATGAAGCTTTGCCTTCAGTTTTTCCATTTTTCTTTCATCACGTAACAGTGTCCTATCTTTCTTAAGTGTTCCTGTGCTCTCCTCTTTCTTCTCTTCGATGCTCTCCTGGATTAAGGAATATTCCTCATAATTTGTTATTCCTGGAATTATAAATAAATCCAGTGCTCGTAACAATAAAAATTTAATACATTTTAGGATGGATGAAATACTCTTTTCCATGTATTAAAATACCAACGGCTTATTCCAAACGTAGTAAGCATATGCCAGATGAAATGCTAGAACAGTGTATGGGGAACAAGAAGAATACTCTACAACTTCTGCATTTAAGACATCTTGCCAATATCTGACCTGATGGAATTTAAAACAGCAGTATATTCCAAAATGGAGACAGGCTATAGTAAATTTCCATTCAGAGATGCCTGCAATTGCTTCCTGAGGACTGAGTAATTTCAGCTTGTCCGTGATGTAAAAGAAATGTGGCAGAGCCAACTGAGGAACAGAAACCATGTGAAATTTATGATTTTTTTTTTTAAGCGTTAAGACTCAACTCTTTCTGTGAATTTTACAGGAAACTGGATCAAAAATCAGTTCACAATATTTAGCATATGTGCTAAGTTGTTCTCATTTCTTTGTTCTGTGTGGTTTTTTGTACTGTTTGGAAAAGCATGTTTATGTTATACCAGACAGCAAATTAAATGCTCACCTACAAGACCACATTCATGAAAATAAGTCAAACTAATTTTTGAGGTAAATTAGTTACAGCAGATTAGAATCCAACATAGAAAAACTCAAAACTGAAACAGATGATTCACTTTCCAAGTAAAGTAATATAAATCAAATTAAGGCCGCTTGAATTCTAAATGAGATTTAAGCATGGGTTTACGACTTAAATTAAGCCATGCTGGACGCATGCTTACGACAGTGCATGCATTAAATACAAATTTGTTTTCAAGAATGTCTATTTAGCTAAATACTGAGACAGACTATATGACACATTTTTGACCAGCTGCTCTGGATGGCTTCTGTATGTGGCTTTACAAATGATACAATTTTGTGATCAACTCAATCATAACAATGCAAAGTCCCAAGTTTGGGTACCTTTCAAGGTCAGCCGTGTTCCTCTTTTATCCAACTAAAACTGAGTATAAATTCAGTTCTAAATCTCTACCCCATTGCAGGAAAGAGTGCTTAAATGTAATGTACAATAAAAAATTGGTACCTGTACGGTTGGATAACTTTGGACCTTCAACTGCTAAATCCTGAAGTTTAAGGATACAGGTGACTCTCTACAGACTTTGATAAAACCTGGACAATGCGTTTCAAGAAAGTGTTCAGTAAATAGTAACTTGAAACAAATTTAAATTTTTCACATGTGCCAATTTCTAGCCACATAACATCCTAACAATCAAAATTTAAACATGGCAGAAAAACAAATTCTTATGCATGTGGGTCCCAGAATCTTACCTATCCTGCTGCAAATGGTAACCAGCAATTCTCCGACTGTTTTAGAATCATCCACCATGACTGTTTTCACTGAACCATCCAACATACGTATTTTCTGAGGTCTCTGTTTCTTTTTGTACTCCAATATATCCTAGGAAATAAACGCAACTGTTTCAAAATGCTTTTGGAAGCCACCACAAGCCAGCGCACTACCTTAGATGCCTAAACCAGGATTCCCTTCCCACTCTCCAAGCTGGATTTTTCCTTTGTTACAGTACAGGCAAACTTAGTCATTTAACAGCCTTGAGAAGTGTCTACTTTTAGATCTGCCAGTGTAATTTTTCAAGAATTGTCCTAAGTGGCAAGATCGAGTCAGGGCAAGAAAGACCGAAGTGCCTTTTTCTGCGAAACCAAGCCCAGCATTCCAAAAGGACTGCAACGCCCTGTGGCTGTAGCAAGCTGGCCAGAACGTGAGCCAGTACGACCTCAGCACCTCAAGTACACAAGAAACCAATGCTAACACAAGGTCACCTCAAATATAAAGCATAAAACAGAGGTTAGTTTTCAACTTTCTGTTAATCATTCTATGAAGACACTACTGACCACAGCAGCTCTCAGTCACAACCTGATGCAGGAAAAAACTGACATCTGAGGCACAGCAAGGAAAAGGACTAGGTCAAGCTCAGGAACAGGCTCAAGACCCTCCTACCCCTCCCAATGCTTAACATTCTTCTTGCTATTTAGGAAACAAGTTTTTAAGAACATGTTGGTGAAGGAAGCAACAGACTTGCACCATACCCCATTTCTCAGCATGTAATAATCCAGTGTTCTTCCAGCCTCCAGCCATATACCTTTTCGAGGATCATCATCTGACAGGAACAATCCATAGTCAGAAGCTGCGGAACAGAACAGACAGAGACACATTGAAAAATATCAAACCTAATAAAGTCAACATGGTTTTATTCAGGGCTATTCAGCTTCAGGGTTAAGCCTACATTACACTTACCTTCCATTCCTAATAAACTTGGGTAGAATTTTTTTTCTGTGCTTCACGAAATATTTAGTTTAGCAGCAGATAGCAGGGTACATCAGGCTTTATAGAAGACTTCAACAAAAGCTTTACTATCACATGTTCACATGTCACATCTACTGCGCATTATATTTGTAACTTTGAGACAAGCTTTTTTAAATGCTCACAGGTCCTGCTTTGGAATTGACTAACCAAAAATACAAGCAAGTTTGGCCTTAATCACAGTGTACTATTTCAAGCAGCAGCTCTATTTTCAAAACACAGTTTGCTTTCAACCCTCCACAGAATGAGTTTATTATAAACTTGGGAATCTATCTAGTAGATGATTCAGGTTTAGGTATTTAAAAATATACAAGGCTTCTAGAATTATATCCACAACAAACACAGGAAAAACTTGCGTCTTTTGAAGGCTAAACAGTGGCAATTGATTCTTTCAGAAGTAAATGATAAAGTTTTCATTGCCACACAAAACCAAAACAAACTCAGCCTTAGGTTTCAAAGACTAAACTCCAGATACACAAAATGAAGTATCATGACTTAATTTAAGGCTTATCCATATGCATAAAGAGTCAATACAGATTGTACTTCACAAACAACAACCAACCATTCAGCATCTGAGCCTGCTCTGTTCGCAGTTCTGCAGGTTAAGCTAATGCCCCTTCTCATGGCCAGCAGTGCACAGACTGCTACAGCAGCTCTGGGCCCTACCTTGCTTACTTTCAGCCATGTGTCAGGACACTTTACAGAAAGCCAGGCAAAAATACCTACAATTTTTGGATAATAGTTCATCCTTAAATGCCATCCATAGCATTAATTTACATTTAACAGCATTTACTTTAAACACACAACTACTTATGCAATTATATAAAAGACCTTACACTTAATTAATAAAAGTGTGACTGACTTACAAATACACAGTTTTAAAGGAAGAGTCCTTCCAAAAACAACTGAATAAGAGAAAAACTTTCCCTGCTGACCTTAATTAAAAACTCCCCAGAAAGGTCAAATCATCTGTACATACAGCAATGTTTATGATACAGATTGAATACAGAATCACTTCTCTAAGATTTTAGAATTTGTGCCTATAAATAGGTTGTGACCTTTAGAAACAGACAAAGCGTCTTGCACAGAGCACAGAAGTACCAAGGAAGCACAGACTGCTCTGATACTCATTTGTGGGGCATACACCTGGTAATGAAATAAGCAGGAGCTGTGCAACTTGCACATGAAAATCATGGCCACCTTTGTGCTGGGACCAGGCTTGTGGCAGGAGTGAAATGTGCACAGCTGATAGCCATAAGTGCATTTGCTGTTGTGCAGAACCAGTTTATCAACTGTACTGCACTACTGTGAGTCTTCAGAGCCACCAAGAATGGGAATGTTGGCAACATTCCTGTTCATCACTCAACTTCATAAGGCTTTTTGCAGTTTGTAATGGCACTGCAATAACAAATAAAGGAAACACCCTACTATAAAATCTCAGAACTCCTTGGCTTTTCTTTGAGGTTCATGATGTTCAGGGATATTTATCACTCAACGTCTGAATTCAACAGCTGTCTACAAGCTCCGCCTTGAGAGACCAGCATGGTAAGAATGCACAGCTTTTATCTGAAAACTGAAGCTCTGTAACTTGAC
The DNA here is from genome assembly GCA_013398055.1 of Ifrita kowaldi. Taxonomy (NCBI): domain Eukaryota; kingdom Metazoa; phylum Chordata; class Aves; order Passeriformes; family Cinclosomatidae; genus Ifrita; species Ifrita kowaldi. Next base: position 159,093 of record VZRS01003569.1, read on the forward strand.
TTCCAAAGGACTCCTGCAAAGGACAAGGACTTCTGAATTCAGCCAATGAACTGACTTAGGACAAATTCAGGAACTCACCTTGCCCTGTTTGAGCCTCTGGCACTCGCTCACGAATAACTCTACAGGCATCGTACACGGCAGTGGATGGTTCAAACTGCATCGTCTTCACCACATTGCACTGACGAACACAGATCTTCAAGGAAAGGGCCACCATGGTGCCAAGTCACTTGCAAGTTCCTACTAAAGTACCTGAAAAAACAGTAATGGCATTGTTGCTTACAGTTTTCAATTTAATGCTTCAATAGACTCAGCTTTTCATTAAACAAATTAAACTAGTTCAGCAGAATTAGACTTATTCAAATGAACTTCTATATAAACTCTCATTAGTATCATCAAGCTAGAAACTATCCAAAACATGTGTTTTTCTTGGTTTAATGGAAATCCATTTTTCAAAAACTTGTGTAGACATACTAAATGTTCATAGTTTCTTTGAGGTAGGTTGAAATGGTGCATAGAAAAACAATACACTTATTTGGTATATTGCCAACATATCTGCTGCTAACAGAAAATTATTTTTCTCTCAGCACACATTTTTATTAGATCATTTAGACTTGCTGGTAACCAACAGCTTAAAATAACTGCTTCATCAAAAGTAGGATTTTCTTCACACATAACTACTCTTCTCTGAAGATTCTGAAGTGTGCAATACAGTGTTATGGTTTTTCTCAAGTCTCCACATAGATCTGCTAGATGTTTTTAGCCTGTTGCACAGCTACAAGAGCTTCAAGAATAAGTTATTTTTCATTTCAGTTCTACATCAGAAACTACACTAAATTTGACAGCATTTTTTTATAGAAACAGGAAGCTACAGATGCTTTTTGTATTGTTTCATTTTGTAGATAGTCTGGGTTTTGTCTCCAGTGTCTTCCCTTGCTGTTTTAACAGTTCAAACCTCTCTTCCATCACTAGACTTTCCACAATGACCTCCAAGAACTCTTCAGAACTTAAATCCTTTCTCCGTAAATACAGAATACACTAGAATCCCCAAATAATTTCTGCATAAACTTATGCGTGTGTTTTTAAATAGGAGTTTCCCAGGGGATCCCTACTGACTAACTTGAAGAGCTGGCAGTTTGTTTTCCTCAAGTTCAGAGGCCTGACTTTACCCTTCCTATGACCCATATCCCTCACAACTGCCAACCCCAGCAGTGCCTGGTGACTGCAGGCCAGACCGCCCCCAACCTCGGCATTCCCGGTTAGCTCCCGCTGGTCACCACCAGCTCCAGTACTGCATTCCCTCTGGAAGGGCTGTCTATCTCCTGCTGTGAGAGGTTACCCTGCATGCACTGCCTGAGTCTCCTGGATTGCCTACAGCTCACGGTGCTACTTCTCCAGCAGCTCAGGAGTGGATGCAGCCCCCCAGCAGGACGAGGACCTGTAATGCCTCCTGTTGCTGGAGCTGGCACTTTGTCAATCGGCTCCCCTGGATCGGGCAGCCTGCAGCAGACATCAGCCACGAGGTTCACTCTGTTGCCTCAGACTCTGCAGGCTTTCAGCCTGCTCGTGGCTGTTCTTCAGAGACAGCTCTTGGCACCCTCTCCCGATGGAGAGGGTAACACCTCCCCCTCTCCCTTCTGAACTGCGGGTAGCCATCGAGAGCCACACCCCAGCCATGGGATTCATCTCACCAGGTTTCAGTAAAGGCAACCGGCAGCAAGGTGTACTCCTGTTAGTGTGACTCAATGCTGCACCGGCTCATTTAAAAACAAGCAGAAGTCCTGTTTCTTACAGAACATTCTTTTAAAAGTACATTGTTTAGGTTCGTTAATATTTTCACTTTGTGACCGTGCACCACATAAACCATAAACACGTGTGTCAGAAGCAACCTCAAAAGGCAGCCTAGCATAGTGCCTTGCATTGCAAAATGATGCATCCCTATGCTGTCCCTGCCAGATGCTCGTTTAATCCATTCTGACAAAGCCCCATCGAAATGGAGTCCACAACATCCACAGGTAAACTGCTCCATTTTTATTTTTCTTTTTACTATTCCTACATTTTGGGTGGTTCTCCTTTACACTAGTTTTCAACTTAGGTTCTCCACTATGCAAAAGAGTATTTTTCCCCTTCCCTACATAAACAGACATGCAAATTTACCCGACAACTTTAATGCACTTTAACAAGCTGGGAACCTGTTACTGTGACCTCCCACGGCCACTCCTTTTTTTTTCAGGGTCTAATTCAACTCAAAGAAGGAAGGACCTAAACGGTCTGGTTTCTTCCAGTTCAATGCTCTTGGATTCACAGGCACCAAAGGATGCTTCATCTGAAAAAGAGCTTATGAAAAGAGCTCATGACTTATCAGCTTCCTCCAACACTGTGTTCTCAAACTCAAGAGAAAGGTTTTCATTTGCCTCCTCCAGAGTATCCTCAGGCTCTAAATCTCCCCACTTGGCTTTCAGTAATACACGGGACAGGCAGTCTCCATCTCCTGGGTAACAGCCAGACCAGGACAGCTGTTTTTTCTCAAAAGAGCTAAGAATTTGGTCAAGAAAAAGGGCTGAGATCACAGAGAAAAACAAGGGGAAAATATCTTCCATGCTTCCTTTATCTTCTATACATTGATTCACACCACATTTAAATATTTCTCTGTGCAAGTAATGGACTCTGTTCAATCAATACAATTATTCAGTCTGTGGAATGGCTGACCAAAAGTTAAAAGGATCCTGGAAATTAAGAGAATTTTACACGAAATGGTTTGCCTGGTACTGTCTAATTCTCTGTGGGTAATGAAGTAGGGAATTTCTAAATCAGACTGTGACTGATCTGTGCTTGTAAGGTGGGAGACTGGAATAATAAATTATGGATCTGACAGCTTTGGGAGAGACAGCAGCAGCAGCTTCAAGCTCTTAAAAAAGCCACAGATGATAACTCAGAGAACCCAGTGCCTGCAGATACGTATCACAGTGTGTATGTCAAGGCCTCGAGCTGAGCCATCACAGTGCTCATGTTCTGGAAAATCTGAACAAAACAAAATTCTAACCAGTGCTTGAATTAAAACGAGCAGGCCTTGGTGTGCTCACAGAGATACCTTGCCAGCAAAGCAAACAAGCATAAATATTATAAGCACATATTATCCAAGATAATAAGATATATGGTAAGATAGTAAGATATTATCCCAAGATGTTATAAAGAACTGGAAAGTACAACAAGAATGAGGCAGCAATAAGAAACTTCAAGCTGGAGGAATGTGTGCCTCTGGGTTAAGGAGTGATCACACACAATTAGCCAGAACATTTATGGCAGGAGCATCCTCCAGCTCAGGAGCAGGAAGGAAACACTGTCCCAGCTGGGTCACCATGGGCTCTGGTCCCTGTACCTCGGCAGCACAAAGCTTGACCAGACACCTCCACTCCATCTGCACAGCCTTTCTGCAAGCCTCAGCTGAGTTACTGTGTCCTTCCCCAAAGCTCCCCGCCTGGACACATTCTCACTAGAGCTAGGATGCTGTTACTATTAAACTACAAAAAGTGTGGGCTTAGAAGCAGATACACACTCCATGAACTGTTAAAGTATTTTTCTTTAATAATTTCTCTTCAATTAGAAAGCTTTCTGAAATTCTAAGGACCAATATTTACAAAACTAAACATCTCTTCATATCTTGTAAAATAGGTATTTTCAGTAAAACAATTTGCACATTAAACACAAAAAAAATGTTCTCTGATTAAACACTTACACATATTAAAAGATCTTAGGCCTATTATCCCTGAAATAAAATAAATCTGTAAATTGCCTATTGCAAATCAATAACTAGGTAATTCAAACAAAAGCTCCAATATATTTGTTTGAGAAACGTCCCCAAAGTAACGGGAAGAAAGTTGATGCCAAAACACACCCACCCTTAATTTCCACTGAAAATTAATTTTAAATTGCTTTTCTTCCCAGTGTCATTCAAGAGGAGCAAAACAGAACTAAACAATACCTAGCAGAACTGCCAAAGCTGAGTAACAAACAAATTTGTTCATATCCTACTGCACCTCTTCCTCTATCAGTCCCCAAAGTAATTTCTAGAAAAGTTTTTTTCTAACGAAACAGTAATTTCTACACACTGGCTGTGCTACCATAGCAAATGAACAACTTTTGCATGGATTTGCTCTCAAACTTCCTTGTTCCACTTCTGCTTCACCAACAAATGGCCTTCCCAACCAGCTCCCTAAAAAGCCTTCTGTAGCAGTATGCAAAAATGAGTTGTCTGCTCTTTGTGAATGTGTGTATGTTAAAATGTTAAAAGCACTGAGATAGATGACACACATATGATTGAGTTCAGACTTGCCCTAGTTAGAAAGCTTCCATGATTTTTTGTCAGGTTCATAAAGCGAGTACTAAATCAGTGTAGGATCCAACTCTACACTACTGAAAACTTCACAAGCCAAATCAATACTCTGAATGTGAGCCTCAGGTAATGCACAAAACTGGTCTCCATTCCACAATATCATGCTGAGATAAATAACATAATAAAATCACAATTACAGAAATTCCAGAAAATTTACCAATAAACTAAATTGTAGCTGAGAGCCCAGCTCTGCTAGACTGGGAAGGTGGAACTGACATAACAATTACCTCATGAGCTGCTGCACACAGAGACAGACCAAGGCAAGGGGCAGCAGAGTTATCTCAAGAAGCATTTTACAAGGTCTCTCAAGAGAGATGTAACACAAGGTAAATGGCTGTTTCTCCAAATACTGACAATGACAGAAGCTTGCATCACATAATTTCAACAGGAATCAACTACCATCAAGTAAAAAGCATAAAATAAAACAGCAGAATAAAGATGCATGAGAGAAAGGGGATTTAGAGGGGAGACCAGTTAGTGCACACTGACCTCCCCGATCACTCACCTACTCACCTGGCTTAATTCCTACCCTCATAACTGCGGTGTCTGAGCTGATGAAGCCATGACTTTATCTGTATATTTTGAACTGCAATACTAAGCAAATAGAGAATACAAAATGTCAGCTCAATGCTGTGAGGGTATGAGCATTTCTTTGCCTTTCATTTGACATCCTTGCCAATAGAGTGTTGAGGTAACACATAGCCCAAAACCACCTGCATGTCAAAACCAGGAAAACGTGGAACAGCCATCACTGACACTGCCAAACATGGACCACGCCCACCCAGTTAAAGGAAAGTTGTCACTGCCAGTGCTGTGGTTAAAAGCAAAGCTCTGCCATGATTTAGTAAAGGTCTGTCTCCCTGGAGATATTTCTTAACTGGTTCATTCAAGCTTCAGCAAACACAAATCTAGGTCACGAGACTGTCACAGCCTAAAAGCCTGTATGTGTACATGCTAATAGAGGCAAAGCTATGTATTTTTATACTAGACTAACTTTGTAACAACATCCAGTGGAACAGAAGTCCTCTATTCTTTTCAGTATTCCCACCAACTACCTGCTGGCACTGGGCACCAGCAATACAGGACACATGACATTTTCTGTTGCTCACAGAGGCTGACCATCTAATCTTATTGTACATCTGAAATACTTGTTTAGTGGCTTGATGCCTGTTAAGACCTCCTGCAAAATGCACTCAGAAGCACAAATCCAGTTGAACTGATAGCTTTCTATACTTCCAAAATTATGAATGCAAATAAAAGCATCATCCTTCAAAAATGAAGGACAATGGAGCCACAAAGAAGGCAAACAGGCAGCTGATTGCGCAGGCATAGAGAGTAACAACACCCATTTTACTATAAACTCAACACAGCACCTGTGTTGGCATCTTATCATACAAGAGGTGACACTTTCAAGAAGCCCTCTCTTTAGTGCTCCATCACTGTCAATTTGTAACTCGTTTATCCCACAATGCTCTTAACGGGGCTTAAGGGCTGCCATTAATAGGCTTTCTTAGAAGACTAAGCTGATTCTCCACCAGAGCAGGTATGGGAGCCAAACTATCATCTGTGGGCTGCATGCCTGAAATGTATGCCCACAATCACAGCAAGGCCATCATCAACGCCCTGCTGGACAAGACACTGTGAAGATGCCATCACGGGTCGTTGCCACTCCACTGGGAACGGTGTTGAGGTGCTTTCAGGGATAACTATCACTTATGCACGGGTATCACACTTGTAAGCACCCGACTGGAAGTTGTATCTTGTCAGTAAAGTTAGAATCTCTTCTTGTGGTCAGAAAGGAAACAAAACAATATCTCATCTTCCCTCTAATTAGCTCAAAGATGAAGACAAGTGCAGTAAACCAATAGAATAAAAGTTGATGTTCTAAATGGGCAGTAAGTACAAAGATATGAACTTGGAGGGTCCAGAAGCAGCCTGACAACCTCAGACACCACACGCTGTCTGAGGTGGCTAATCAGAGCACTTGAAGCTTGAACAAGCAAGCAAAAACCATAACTCTTCCTTTCATCAGTTAGAATACAAGGAACTTAACACTGTACAGCACTAAACATTGTTTATTCTGTTTGCAAGTGTGCACAGACAATTAAAATGCAAGAACTCTTACATGCCCCCCTGCCCCAAGAAAATCCCTGCTCAACCACTGTGGCTGTATACACACACTGATAAGCAAGTTTACCTTAAAAACCTACAAGAATCTCAGGGAAAATTCACTGCATTTATCTGCAGCATGCAGTACAAAATTTTACAAACAAACTACTTGGAAAAAAAACCCCACAGCAAAACAAAGATGAACCAGGGCAAGCTTTGAAAAGCTACTATGAAAGCAGGCTGTAATTATTAGTAAGCATTAACAGATACCATTCTCAGTTCACGCTTTATAGTCATACAGCAACAGCATCTATTTTGCTAAGAACCCAGCAAGGAAGTTCCCTCAAGCAGAATTATGCAAGAGACCAAAATATTTGAGCATAATTAAGAGTTGTTTATAGGACAGTCAGCTTATTAGTAATTCAGCTTCAGTTTGCTTTTTAAGTCAAAAGGCGTATTTGCAAACTAACTTGCTTGTATGTATCTTCAAAAGGAAGTAGGAATTATAAGGAACTACAGGAGGAATGCCACTGTCCCAGACAGAGCTGAAACAGCTTTTAGATAAGATAAGCAAAGAGCTGGTTGTAACAGAGAAATCACAAGCCTCAGCAGCAAGAATCTGCACTACAGCAGTCAATGACACGTCTCTGAAAAGGCCTTCCAGGCTTCTGTTCCCTATTTTGCAAGAACACTGCAAGAGAAAACCAAAACCAGAAGCGTAAGTTTCTGTAGAAATCAGAAGTGAATCACGTCCTTTAGCTGGGTTCCTGTCCCAGAGTCCTTGGTAGGACAGTAGTAAATATATGCACAGACTATTACTAAAATAGCATCTGATGTATAGAAGACATTTTTATTCGGTGTGGGCTTGGTTGAGAGCTTTTTTCCCTCTTTTTAAAGGGTTTGCTGTTGTGTTTTGGAGGGGTGCTTTATTTTTTTAAGCCCAACTCCTGTAAGGTTAATCTAGGTCCATCTCAAGCACTGCAACTTGCTTACAGTGGGATATATTCTTATATGCTTATACAGCTTCAAATATATTTTCTGATCTCTAGTACCCAGGTAAATTACAGGATAAGAAAAAGAAATTAAGATTAAAAATACTTCCTATTCTGTGGAAAAGTTCAGCTAACAGAAAACTGATTTTCCAAAGCAGCAGATGCGACTATTTGAAACATTTCACCCAGGTTCTAAATCACACTAAGAATAGTAATAGTTTGAACTATGAAGTGGGCTGTTAACACAGTTCTGTATATTCACACTATTTTCAACTGCTTAGATACTGTAAGGTTTTGAAGGACAATTTAAAAACTTTTATGTTGAAGTTTACAACCTCTAAGCATGCTCACTTCAATGCTTATTTTTTTCCCATTGAATTAATTGAAGCCACCACTCAAACTTCTGAGCTCCACCTGCCATTCTCGGGAGGCACCACAGTCAGATGTAATAAACCACTCAGAGCTCTTATTTGAGTCATTTAATGGCACAGCTAGGATATGGCCTCTTGGGTTCAACTACCATGGTCTAACTATTACTTTGCATTTTCTATTTTACTTCTTCTTTTAAGCGACATGTTTTGGCAGAGAAACAGTATTGCAGAGTCCCAGATAAACTGTCATGGTAAATCATATATGGATTCTTCTTTTGCTTTCCTTCCACCTGCCTGGGCATCATCTGATGGTGCCCAGGAACTTTTTGATCATTTTCTTTAGAAAGAACAGCAGTCAACAGTTACCTCATACACTTCTACTTGATTATCTCCCCTTAGGGAACATGAAGGCAACTAACAGGCTGCTCAAGTTTCTTACAGGCTTTATAACCAACCTCGTTTATTTGTTAGAGAAGCTGAACTATTTCATAGCATAAAATCCACTTAGCTACTGAGACCACTGAAGTAAGTTCTCACTGATAATTTTGATCAGCATCACCATCCAGAATTAGATGTGGTTGCTGAGTCTTCAGAAACAGCTTTGCTATGCAGAAGAAAATTAGTGAAGCTCAAATACAGTAATTTTTTTGCCAGTCCTGTGATGGGGTTTATATGGAATGGTTCTCTGCTCTCATTGATTCCATTTGAAATGGTGGGCCTAACAGGCATTGAAATTGCTCTTGGTAGGTTTTGATCCATTTGTCCCAAAATCAATCAATACAATTATTTAAAGCAGATCACTTAAGTGAGGCAGAAAAAAAATGAACATTTATAAAACGTTATCTGAATGAATGCAACTGTAGTCTAGCAAGTCAGCATTCCACTTATTTAAGTAAGCCCAGAAGAAGGTGGAGGAGTTCACACAACTGGTAGTCATGCTAGCAACCAAACCATAATCTCCACAAGCAGCCTCATCTGTTCATCTAGAATCTTCACAAATTGAGGGTGAAGACAAAGGGATTTCTGACTTGGACAACTTATTTCTTGCAGGCCCATTTGAAAAGCAGGAGGCTTGGTAAAGAGCTCAGCCATTTAGTGAAAATTCAGGTTGACAGTTTGGAGAGTGACTGTCATTTATATTACGGAAAGCATGGCAAAGTGGGTCCCAGTCAAAGTTACAGTTACTCTTTAGGCAAGCTAACCCAATTTTTCGCTGTTCAAGTACATAGAATGCACTAAAATCCCTTCCATGTTAAAACAGCCATATACAGAAAAACGTAGTGCACTTTAAAATCACATAGTTCAAGACAAATCCAAATGGTAGCTTGAGCTACCATTTTTATTTAAATCTTCAGGATCTGAGTTTGTCAGGAATACAAATTCTAGCAAAACTACTGTCACAGGAAATACTCATTTCCATAGAGTTTTCTGTCCCAAGACAGTTATTTAAACAAACAAACAAAAATAAGTAAATAAAATAAAAAGGCAGCTAAGGGAATAGTGAACATTATCTGTCTTTACCACCAGAATATAAATCCAGAACTTCTCATAGTGGTACAAACCCCCACCGCCTCAAATGCTCAGCATGCAGCCTAAAGCTGACTTCCATAATACACTATGTATAAATATAAAACAGCATCAGCTCCTGATGATTCTGGTCTTCTCATTAAACCCCACCACTACATGCTATTTATACAGGCCAGATACATATCACGGTTTCAATAATAAAATATTGGTCAAAAAGTAAAGAAAAACATATTCTGCTGATAGAAGGTTTATTGAGAATTGAAGAATAGGAAAGTATGTGCAGTAAAGAAAAAATCTTAGCGTTTACTCTGAAGTAAAAATATGATCATTTAAGAAGCTACTACATGCTAATACAGGATTAAAGAAAATCTTAATTAAGAATCAGACTGTATCAGAGCACATATAAAGAAGCCTTATGGTACAACCAACTCTAAAAGGATTACTAATGTTTCTAATACTTTAGGTATTTGATTCTCTGATCTGTACAGATAATATTTTATAGAGTCATTTCTTTGCTTAGGCACCTCTTACTGTGACTAACATCTAGTGTTATTGTAGCTTTTTCAACAACTAACAGACATTTTGGCCAGTCATTTCCAGTGTTGTCTAAACTTGTGTAAACAGAACTCTGCTGCCATCATGGACGTTCTCTCTGAAACAGAATTAAGCACAGAACAAATGAAACACGAGTAAAATTACCCAGCTGACACTAAGCCCAAACCAGGCTAAGACAAAAAAAGCCCAGAGGTTAATACTGGAGGAGTCAACATCAAGCTAACAATCAAGCCGGCAGCAGTACTTTTAACAGAATTTGTTGCAAGCAAAATGATTCTCTGCTGGAATCCTAATATGAACCACAGATCATAGGTTTATGAGTATGGGGCCTGGAGCCAAAAAGAAAAAAAAAAAAAAAAAAAAAAAAACCTCTGAGTGCTTCCCACAGATATTTTTCAGACTTGAAGATACATTTTTGGTGTCACTTATGCAGAGTGTTACCAGTGCAGAAAGTGAACATAAATTTTTCCTTGCAAAAACAATTGGACAAGAACAGTGATCCTACTGATTCAACCCAACCCAACTTTTTTTTGGCACAAAATATTATTGAAGAGGCCTCAGACAGGAATCACAGCACGGAGTTTTTAGCAAAAAAGGTACATGACAACTCACTGGAAATGATTGGCCAAACAGACACTTGCAATAACAATCCTGAAAAGCCATCAAGTGAACCATTATTATATGCAATTCCTCTCTGAATCTTTCAATACTGCTGTTGGAAGTTCCATAAAGAGGCAGATTGTCCATGATCAGATGGTGAATCAAGTCCACCAGAACAATTCACTTAATGGCATTTCTTCAACCCTTGCTTTACATGGTTATATGCACTGGAACTACTTCACAGGCAGCTGAGCTGGATTCTTGAAACGAAATGCAGCATGTTACAAGCCAAGACACTGGACACTGCTTAAGATCAGCATGAATACCTGTGAACGTGAAGTGTTTTTTGAAACTTGAACTCTTACTCTCTTATTCTCCTACAGCAAGCAGACTAAACAAGTTTTAGAAAACCTAAGTACACAAAACAAGTAAGAGCAACAACCCATAGCAACTCAAACAGCTCAACAGGTTGGGGTTTTTTCCCATTAGCACCAGGTAAGTTCACCTGTTAGTTAGCACACTTTTTGCCTAATAATACCTATTGGAGAATTCAAAACAAAGCCAAACAGTACTTAAATCTAAATTATAATTAATTAAGTTATGTTTCTATCCCTTAAACACTTGGGTCTCTATCCCATCTACTGTAGTATTACCCAGACAATTTTTTCTCACAAGGAATCGCAATTTGGCATCAACATGAGATTAACACAATTTTTTAATAACTCATCATTCTTCATCAATTTTCATGTCATGGAGATAAAAGAGTTTACAGAAAAATAGTAAAAATTTTAAAATCTGCCTGTCAGTGAAGACAGCAATCCTAATCCAACATACATCCCTCATTAGAAAGGTGGTCACATGGAACTGTCATCATGATCCTGGAGAACCACAGGCAACAGCTTGTACCATCTGAGTTGCAGACTGTGTATATTCATAAAACATGCCAAACAGAAAAACAGCAGATCATGCAATCTCCTCCCAATGGGTTTCAATAGCTACTAAAAAAAGCTTTTCTCACTCTTCCAGCCTCCATCACCTCCTTGATATTTACCACACTCACAGCTACCAACCATAGTTTACAAGATCTAGAATACCAATGCTTTGGCTGATGCTACTGCAGCAAGGTTGAATGAGCTTAGTGCATGATCCCTTCATTTCCTGATGCCAACACCTGAACAGAGATGGAAGGGAAGGAACAACAAGGTGTCTCAAAACTTAACCATTTCATGCCATCTGAAAGGCCTGTTGTAAACATTTTTGAACCCCAGGCTCTGGCAGAGATGTCAAGACTCTGCTTTTTGATTACTACATTATTTTTTGTTAAATAAGAACACTTCTTCCAACAGAAGAAACAAACAGGGAAGGGCTAGTTGAAAGAACTTTGAGTACAGCTTACAGAGGGGTAAAGAGGAAAAAAAAAGAGCAGCCGAGGAAAGGAAAAAGATCTATAGCAATAGACTGCAGAAGGCTCAGTTACTACCAGAATCTGCAACACTAATGAAAACAGAAAAGCTGAGCAAGAACAGCGTGCTGGCACCCATCAAATCAACCTCTCTGTCAAAGCCAGACAACACAGACAAAACATGACAACACAGAGACTGAGCTCCAGCTTTAAGAGTATTCCATACCCCCAAGGGAAAAGCTCATAACTACTGGATAAGGAAGGACAGAAAGCAGAAATGTCATCCTTTTAAAAATTTATGAACAGGGTTAAGTCTGAGAAAAACCTAAATTTTTGAAAGTAACAGGATCAAACCCCAAAACATCCACTACTTCTACAACAGAGACAGAGAAACAAAGAAATCGTGAAACACAGCTGAACTTCTATCAGGGTGTTACAGTGTGTGCAAACATTACACGTCAATTAGATTATACTTAGCCTAGCACCCTGCCAACTGTGTGCTAATCTAAAGTCAAACCTCCTCCTACACCAAATGTGCTCAGAAAGAGCACATCTCACCAATAAGATCAAAGTCAGCTTGGCAGACTTCAAATGGTTGAAGCTAAACTCAGATACTTTGTTATTGTTCTTAGCACAGCATATTTCAAGACGTACCTAAAACACCTTCATTTAACCTTGTCTTTAGATGTATCTGATATAAACTGACATGCTGCTTTAATTATAGGCTGTTTTGAAAGTTCACTAAGGACATTTTTCAAACACAGAGAATTGCAGGACAAAATTCCATTAGTGACCTTTCAGTATTTCAAGCACCATTTCCAGATGAGCAGTCAAAGCCAGAGACACATTTAGAACAGTAATGTGGACAAGGTCAAAGTAACTCCAACAGATTAAGAACAGGGTGTAAGATTTATCGACATTTTGCCCAAAGCCAATTTTACCACTTTGTGACATTCTCTTCTGAGAGCATTACAGTACAGAAATGGTAATTTATCTGTGAAGTTATTCTAGTAATGATTTTTCCTTGTTCTTTTTGCCACCTCTCACATGTATTCAGATGAAAGAATTAAGTCATCTTCTCAGCTATTTGTTTCATACCAATGAAAGGCATGGCCCTTTTTCCTAAGGCTTAGAGAAATCACTTATTACATGATCATATTCTCCACTCTCCCTGGCAACTGTTTCAAAGCAGTCAATGTCTGTCATGGTCAGGTTAATCTCCAGGCTGTTAATTACAACATTTACTTGGCACTTCAATATTCATACATCACATTTATTTTGCAGTTTCATTTCCCTCTTCATAAACACAGTCACAAAATATATATTTCACATACTCTCTAAAGAAAATTTATACCAATATATACAAGCTTTTAAATTACTTTAACAAAGACAAATAAGCAGGACCTTACCTCAAAATTAAACTTCATTTAATAGAAAATAAGTTTGTCTGAAAGTACTGTTTGCTCACATGGAAGGCTTCCAGTAACCAGGCCTGTAACACAAGATACAAACAAGTTACTTTCTTATCCCCAGTCCATTAATTTCTATTTTTCAAGTACCTTCTCTGCCAACACACTGGAAGGAAAACAATTCAGGAAGTTGTAAGTTTCCTTTCCCCTTCAGGAGTCAGAATTTGCATTGCCAAAATGTCTTTGTGTTCAAGAAAATAAAATTCAGTCCAGGCTTTTAAATTACTCACACATACAAGCTCATAATAAATAAATTCTTGAGTTTTTACAGGTAAACACTTTAAAACTGCCTAGTCAATTATGAAAATACATGTAGCACAAGTCTGCATGTTAACAAAATTAAACACTCACACTGACCTCTCAAAGCCATTCATTTTGCATTAACTGTGCTTTTCCATAGTTTACTGTCCCTGTGTGGAATAACAGTCTAAAGCACCTCAGCTCAGGCCTCCCTGGGCAATCTCCCTTCTGAAAGTATGATTGCAAAAAAAGGTAAACATAGAGTTTTGTTTCTAAAAGATGACAAACCTGGTTTCAAGGCCTTGGCTGTTTTGAGGAGGTAGGTTTTCTTGTTTGGATATTTTCAGGCTTTGTTTATTAGACTTTGTTTTCTTTTTTTCCCCCCTAGGTTTCTTAGGGTCATTTGTCAGTTTTTACTCTAAACAAAAGCTAATATGTCATAGTGGTTTAATAATCATGAGGATGGGCAAATCAGTTTGCACACAAGCTATTTAGCAATCCCAGACCCCCACAGTGCTCTGAAATAAACACCACCTTCTCTCCACGTAGCTCCAAACACCTCCAGGCACAGTATTATCCAGGCCTAGGTCTTGCTGCAAGCAAAGGCTTGTGTTCCATGTGTGCAGTTATGGAAGGCTCTCATCCCACTTCTAGATCTCTTGGACAACCCAAAACTTCAAATGAAGTTCTGATCCACAGCAGCTATCCAAATCTGAAACCAGTTTATGCATCAATTTAGAAAGACAAGAACATTAAAGAATAACGCTACATGTGCATACAGCTGCATAGCAGGGAACACCTTTTAGCTCAGAAAAGCTCACAGCAACAAAACCATTCTTGCAAATTTTAACCAACCAAAACTGGCAAAAACATTTCTGATAGAACAAATTCATCACTGAATGTTTTTCTTGTCTTGGTTGGTTAGAAAAGTGATTTTTTTCTTTCAGTGGACTTCTAAGCAACATCAGCTCTATGCCAACAGAACTGTTAACTGCAGGTTAACAGATTTAATGCAAATCAGAGTAAATGAAGTACAGTTAAGACAATTATTGCAGCACCCAATGGATCACCTGTACCTGCATTAAAACTGGCAATGCAGTGGTTTGTTACTTTGAAATTTAGATCTCCGATCACACGCATCCAACTTTTCAATGCCTGCCAAGTCTCCAGTAATGCACAAAAAATGTACAATTACATCTAATTAAAGGTATGCCAGCAGCCTGCACCCCATGGGTTTCCTGCTAAAAGTTAAGGTCAGGATAAAAGCAAGTTCATCACACAGAACATCTGCGTATCTGATCCATCCCAGAGGTGGCTGTATCAGTGCACAAGGGATTGATCTGCAAGACAAGTCCCTGTATTACAGTAACATTCCAAAATCCTGTTCACTACAGCCCATAAACTCACCAGCCACCCTACTTCCTGGATGTCACTATGTCCTCCTCCATACTTGCATATATTTTAAAGCTCTAAAATATGCTTCAAGTGCAGTTGTGAAGTAGTTCAGTCACTTGCAACTGCTACCTGTCTTTGTTTTCAGCCCTTTGTTAACAAAGGCACCAGAAGCCCTTCCAAGTCCCCATGCTCTATAAGCACGGAGCACCAGCTGGAGGCATCTTCACCTCTACTCAGAACCACCATCGATGAAGGCTGACACTTCCTGGACTTGTATCAAAAACTGAATGCCTGTGGAACATATCACATCTAGAAAAGAACAAAAGCAGATGTAGCAGAGAATGAAGAGACCATCCCAATACTGCTTCTTTCTAGTTGCACCGCACAAAGACCCCCAGAAAAATTTTCCAATTCAATACATGTTGTTACCATCATGGTGATTTAAACAGTTGTGAAACTACTTCGAAATTTGCTCTTTTCAAATGCAGTTCTAAAACAGAATCATTGCTTAAAAAAAAGAAAAAAAAAATCACACAAACACAAAAGAAACCACCCCAATAGTTTGGTTTTTTTCAAGCTGTACACGAAACATGGGGAACTCGAAATTTATTTTTCTGTAGTTTAGCAGGAAGGTCTATCTACTTACTTAAGTGTTAATGACACTGGGAAGGAAAGAGGTAAAGTAACTGCTGTCTTAACATTTTACATCAAGAGAAGAAACAAAATCCATTTGCACACACTACCAGAGTAACTCAGTGAATAGAATACCATGTTTCAAAATGACAAACTAATTTTAAATAGTAGATTTTAAGCCATCAAAATACTTAAGAGTAGAAATATGAATGTATCTTGTGGAGTCTGAAGAAAACAAAAGTTGCTTGTAGTATGATATATCTTAAGACTAGCTGGAACAAATGTGACTGTGGAAACAACATTTGTTTTTCAAGTGGGTTAATTACTGCTGAAGCAGCCATATATTTTTTTACTTATCAACAGAGAGCTAAAGAGACCCTNCATGCTCTATAAGCACGGAGCACCAGCTGGAGGCATCTTCACCTCTACTCAGAACCACCATCGATGAAGGCTGACACTTCCTGGACTTGTATCAAAAACTGAATGCCTGTGGAACATATCACATCTAGAAAAGAACAAAAGCAGATGTAGCAGAGAATGAAGAGACCATCCCAATACTGCTTCTTTCTAGTTGCACCGCACAAAGACCCCCAGAAAAATTTTCCAATTCAATACATGTTGTTACCATCATGGTGATTTAAACAGTTGTGAAACTACTTCGAAATTTGCTCTTTTCAAATGCAGTTCTAAAACAGAATCATTGCTTAAAAAAAAGAAAAAAAAAATCACACAAACACAAAAGAAACCACCCCAATAGTTTGGTTTTTTTCAAGCTGTACACGAAACATGGGGAACTCGAAATTTATTTTTCTGTAGTTTAGCAGGAAGGTCTATCTACTTACTTAAGTGTTAATGACACTGGGAAGGAAAGAGGTAAAGTAACTGCTGTCTTAACATTTTACATCAAGAGAAGAAACAAAATCCATTTGCACACACTACCAGAGTAACTCAGTGAATAGAATACCATGTTTCAAAATGACAAACTAATTTTAAATAGTAGATTTTAAGCCATCAAAATACTTAAGAGTAGAAATATGAATGTATCTTGTGGAGTCTGAAGAAAACAAAAGTTGCTTGTAGTATGATATATCTTAAGACTAGCTGGAACAAATGTGACTGTGGAAACAACATTTGTTTTTCAAGTGGGTTAATTACTGCTGAAGCAGCCATATATTTTTTTACTTATCAACAGAGAGCTAAAGAGACCCTAAAAAAACTATTAATCACTGTTTGTTTATTCTATTGTCCTCATTTCCTGGAATGTAGTCAGAGATGGAACTAGACTGCCCAAAAGCCCAGTCAGCAAAGCAGCTGCCCTGAACCCAGGATTTGTTTACAATCTATTCGAGGGTGGGAGCAATGAGTGCATAAAGCACCTAATTACAGTTGTTTACACAGAGTATTCTGAATATTTGGAGTATTTCTTAGCAGTAGCCCCCTACTCCCCCCTCCACTTCTTTTTTTCCCTTAGCTGCAGCTACATTTCTATTAAATGCTTTTAGCTCAAATGCTAGTAATGTTATTTATAGAACAAGAAAACTGAATAAAGACAAGCACTGAAGTAGAAGGTACTTTTTCAATTCTACTGCAGATTCCTACACTATGAACTAGAAGCAAATTACAGTTCTGCCTTTATAGATATTCCCTAGGTATTTTGCATTCTCTAAATTCTCGGTGATAACAGTTTCATTCAGTAGCATTTGGATTACAGGCTCATTGGGATTAAACAGATAAATTCCAGCATCAACTCATACTACATTTTCTGAATGTGGAACATACTTCTGCCCATCTATTTCCTTTGGGCTTATGATGTGTGTTTTTCCTATGCTGTGTTTTGTGGGATGTTCTTTTCTTGTTTGTGCTTCTTTGTGTGGGTTTGGGGTTTTTTTAACCATAACCAAATCCAAATCTATGGTCCATTACACAGGATATGTTTTAATCCTGTTGGCATTCACCACGCCTTTACTGCATCACCTCTGCTAAATGAATCCACTAATAGCTTAATATTTTAAAACTACAGACAGGAGAATAGTTACTTTGGGACATTGGGAAGTTTAGTTGAAGACATCCGGAACATTGTGAAGCTTAGATCTGTGATCAAGTTCCAAACTATGTTCCTTGCACATAATAAAGGTATTGAATGGCTGTTTCAGACTGGTGCTAATTTAGATGTTCTGTAGTGTATAACTTTTTCAAACCCTAGTTCCTCCGTACTTGTCTCTGTTACTTGCTTCAAGACTACTTCATAAATGATCACAATTCACCTAGTACAAGGTTTTCAGCATTTAGGCAAGTTTGACTACCCCCCATATACTCTATACTCTCAAATTCAATTCTTCCCTACTTGGATAAAAATGTTATTCCTTAAAAATTGTAAGGTTTTTTAAAGTGGTGGTTCAAGCCAGACTTTCTGGGAACCTCACAGATGGTGGTAGCTCATCCCTGCATTGGTCTGCCAAAACTCAGCTTTCAGCCCCCCAGGACCTATCATTGCTTCACCCTTACCAGATCTTAACTACTGTTTTTCAGCTTCTGTTTATCAATCCTTACAATAACCTGCATGTCTGGGATAATAGTTTTGAGGAAGTCTGACAAGGTAAAACAAGCAAATTCTGCAACACAAGAGCGAAATATGGCACTAATTTCTTCTCACGGCTTCATTTTTATATACAGCAGGAAAAAAGTATCTGTTGTGATCATTTAAACTCAACTATACTCAGATTAATTTTCAAAATTATGTAAATTTCATCTCTTACATTATGCTGCCAACCCAACTTTCTGTGATTAATGTTCATCTGTTTTCATGAATATGAGCTTTTTGTCAAGCAAATATTACTTGTCTGCTGTTCTGGGCTCTTCCAAGAGCAGTTGATAGTTTTTCATAAAGGAGCAGTTATTATTCTAACTTTATTCTGAACTCCAGCTTCCCCTCTAAGTAAATTTAAAAAGAAAAAGGTTCCAGTTTTGCTGTCTAGGAGAAAGACAAAATCTTGTTTAAAATGAGCTGTACTCCTATTATGGTTAAATTCAAATGGTAGTTTTCAATCTTTTTATTAGTGCAATTTTTATTACGGCTACTACTATAGAAAAAGCTACAGCAAATATTGACATCCAGTCACCCTTGGTACGTTCCTTAAAATGTGTTTGCCCAGACCAAATGGAAAAATGGATTTGGCATCAAACGGAAAAGCTTCTCCTCTGATGAGAAGCAGAAACTGCACAGGAATGATGTGAAGCTCAAGGCAGCCAGGCCTTCCGGCCCCGCTAAGAACTCACGTACTGGAAGGTGCCATGTGTCAAACCCACCTGCTCTCCTGTCAGGACGTGAGTGACCCTCACCCTCCCAACACCACTACAGGAGGTGGCACACAATGACATTACCAGCCACTACTACATATGCCAGACTTGCAGTATTCTGTGAGCAGTTAACTACAGCCGTCATCAACGGTTCTTCATTTATTCTAAAATCTCTGGCTATAGAGTTGAGCTTAGAATACAGTCTTTTAAAAGCAGAGTTAAATACATAATTTACAACTGTATAATACAATATACAGTAATTTAAAATGACAGGTAAGGATGCGAACCAACAGGTCCTCAAAAATGAGTACATGGAGCTTTCCTCACCCAGGCACCATCCACACTAACTGTAGTTCTAACTTTTTACAGTTTGGAATCTATGTTACTGTTATCCTTTATTTCCAAACAGTCTGCAAGCAGTTTAACAAACATAAATAAGATGCTAAGCCTAACTTTCATAAGAACAGCAAGTGTAGCTTGCCTTAGAATAGTTGCAGTGCTCTGCTGAATACCAACACCTGAGCAGTGAACACAACCCCACATATCAGAAATTCCTCAGCACAGGGCCTGTTTTCTTCCCATGCTGTGGTGCTGTACACTGTGAATATCCAAATGTCTACTTGTACTCAGATCAAAATTAATCAGATTTCTCATCCATTTATGGTGCCTTACATTACAGAATCAGTTATTCAGCAATCTAATGCAAAGATGCACTGGTTCAGTGGCACCTGTTCAGTTTCTGCCCTCCAATGGCAATATAAATAAAAAATAGTGCATTTTGCATGATCTTCATGAAGAAGTGTGAATTCAGCTGTCATAAGCTACCACTGTAAAAACAGTATGGGAACTTGCACTTTTTCTTTGTTTTTAAGTCATGAATCACTTAGGCCTCAAACATTTCTCCTCAATATTCTACAATAGATTCACATTTCACTTCAAACTCCTTATCCCAAAAGGCATATCAATCCAGGATATAACAGTCTGTGTTCCCAATCCCCAATGACACTGCCTGTAATGTGAACACTTCCACCTTGAATGATGACAGGCAATTCATCATCCACTTCTGCCTAAATACCAGCAAATAAAGTCACTGGCAATACGGCTGTTAGGAGTTGAGATTTCACGTCCAGGGCTGGTGCATGAGCTAAAGAGGCAATAAAATAATAAAAGTAATCTTTCAGTGGGCAGGTAAAAGAGAGAGAGAAGAAAAAAAACCCAACCCCACAACAAAACAACACCAGGTTTTTGCTGTTGGTACAATTTCTTCAGAGTGTGTTACCAAGACAGGGCACCTGCCATTCCAATGGTGTAACGCTCAAGCTGTCTGCAGTAACAAAGTTTGCCAGCTAAATCTGTTCACAACAGAACTATGGCCCACTTACACTGTAGCAGACAAAACATACAACTTACTTCTCTGGCATGACTTACAGGAAGTTTGCCAACTTTCCAAACATACTCCTCGAAAGCTGGGCTGCTCTGTTTGCATCCAAAGGGTTAGTATAGTAATGCTTCAGAGTCCAGATACAAAGTGTTGGAAACTCAGCTTCAACAGACATAAAACTTGGGTTTTTCACTTTTATATTATCCTCATTACTTCAGCAGACTGAAGAGATTCTTTTTAAAGAGCAGTGGTTTGTAAAATTTCCTTATCTTCACACCAAGTTGTTATACACTTAATTTAGGCAACACATTAACTATCCCGACAAGGAAGCACACTGAATCACAAATATACTAAATATCCAAAGTTCATGTCAGCATATAAATTTATCATGTATGGAGTGAGAAAGTATTTTGAACTCAAACCAGAATGATACAAAACAAATTTAAATTCCTTTTCTGTTAGCACACCAACAAACCTTTGATGGACCAGGCCAGTTTGCATTACAGAGAATCTACAAATAAACAAACAAACACTACCACTCCTAGACCTCCTGAGAACGAAACCTGGTAACCAAATAAAATGCAGCTACAATGAGATGTGGGAGGAAGTGATTCTGGACCAACTCTACATACACACACATACGTGAATATATGCTGCTACTTAGACATGGCAAGCACACAAAGCCATCTTACAGAGCTCCTCATGATCTTAGCTAGGTGCTCTCCACACTCCATCACATCAGCATACTCCGCATTTTCAACACAGTCAAGGCGAGAAGTTTCCAACAGGAGGAAATCTATTGCATAGATACAGCCCAAGTACACCCCAAACTGAAAACCCCATCAGCACTTGGGAAAAGACACGACTTCAGAACACTAGAGAACGTGGAGAACATCCAATAAACCACTTCTGGGGGAACCAAAGGCCAAGGCACTACTTGCTGATTTTCTTGTATGCTTGAAGCTCATGTTCCCAGTGTCATGACTTGGCATCAAGCCTCCGATACAGGATTTCAACATTAACCATGATTTCTAAACTACTTTCAATACACTTCCCTCTCCAAATAACAGCCATTTATGCGAGTGAAGACACATCAAATGGATAAAGAAGCTGAGTGCCTACCTCCTGCATTTACTTCTTGAAGGAGGTACATGTCTTTTGATGTGACTATGGGACGGGTAATTTAAAAGGCAGCTTTAATCATTACTATTTATTAGTGTTTCTCAGTGATTGAGAATTTAGTATGTTTACAGAGTGTACACATTACTGCTGTTCACTATACCA
Organism: Ifrita kowaldi; assembly: GCA_013398055.1. Taxonomy (NCBI): domain Eukaryota; kingdom Metazoa; phylum Chordata; class Aves; order Passeriformes; family Cinclosomatidae; genus Ifrita; species Ifrita kowaldi. The sequence goes on from VZRS01003569.1 coordinate 180,738, forward strand.
GAAATGCATAAAGTAGTTCCCTTTCTGCCTGATTTGCCTTGGAGGACATTCAGTTAACATTTCAGAAAGACACAGCACTTCTTTAACTATGCAGCTGCCAAATCAATTCTTTCTGATTAAAATATGCTTTGAATTTCATAAGATCTTCCCACAGACATAAATCTTTCAGTCCCAAGCACTTCCTGTCATTTTAATTACTTCCCTTCAAGTCCCCTAAAGAACAAAAATGATGCTTTACAGCGCTCACAGACAGGATGAACAGCACTTACTGTGTCCTAGGGGAGAACACTGTCTGGAAGGGCTATTTAAGTAGGGGAAGAAGGAGAGGCAGTGCTGGAAAACATACACCTAAGAAATACATGCTGTTAATACTCTTAATTGAAATCAAAAATATGAGAAGCTCAACCTCCTTCTCACTTCCCCCCTCCCAGTAAATGAAGGAGAGATGCCTTCTCTTGACAGACTGAGCTCTCCAAGCACACGTTTCTGGAATGAGACAGTGCGTGAGTTTTGTTGGAGAACACGAAATAATGCTTTTCAAGATGCTTCCCCTACTTCTAGGTATGTGGACATCTTAGGTTACTGGGATATAAATACTTATATAAATATTTTATACTTATTCAATAGGGGGTGAAGCAAGCAAATCTCCACACTTGCACACCGATATGGTCTTGAACCAAGTCAGACAGTTGCGTACACGGATTGTCAAATCCCAGGTCATGTCCTTTCCAATTACTCCCATACTGGAGCTGCTTCCACTTCAAATCTCCTGCCTCACTATGGTTCACCTTGAAGTTACCTCCTGTAAGCTTCCTCCACACACCAGCCCAGACTCCCATAATCTTTCTGTGAAGAAATTCTGTGAAGAAACTTAAATCGGGTCACCCTGAGGCAATTGGCTAAACAGAAAGCATTGTTTGCCTTCAATGTCAACTAAGCTACTTAAATACTGCAAAAAACTTCAAGTACTCAATGATCTCAGTCACTCAGAGCTGGTTTCAGTTGTTTAAGGTGATTGTAGACCTGAAACACTGCAGCTGCAGATGGAGACAATGCCCTTTACCTACCACTGAGAAGGGCAGTTACAGCGGTCACCCGGTATAGCTGCAGGACTTCATGGCTTAAAAAAAAACCCAAACCACCCCCTGCCCCCCCACCAACCAAAACACCCCCCAACCAAATGCAAAAAAACCCCAAGACACAACTACTCTGCATTGCCAGCACGTCAGCAACACATCAAACTGTTTGTATGGAAGAATGAACTAACTTTTAACACTTTGAATAATAGAGATCCCAGAAAGATATATTTTCACTGATTTTCCATTCATTGTCCTGGAGTTGAAGCCAAAAAACCCAAGTAAATCAAGCAATTTTCCTATCTGGTCTTTTTGAAACACTGTAACATCAGTCTGCACAGAATTAACGCTTTAGAAAGGAAGAGGTAAAACATTGGATTCTTAGCTCCAGTCTGCATATTGCATTTCAGTATTTTCACAATAACATACAGTTGATACCTAAAGTTAATTCCAAAAGTTTTTTCTGTACAAGGTCTCCCCAAGGGACTGATTCCACTGCATTCAAAAAGCACATCTGAAGTGTTTATTGCTTCCAGATTTTGAAAGGAGGAATTACTGTTATAACTCAGCTGAGCTGTCTTAACAGCTCTGCTAAAATCTCTCTGGTTTTCATCCCAAAGTCTTACTTCAGAAAAGACGTGTATTAATTTCCTGTGTATTAATTCTCCAAGCACACAAAGCTCATATTCAACTTTTAGGCAGAAAAATACATTTAACAAGGAAGATGAATGCAACCCAAAACTTACAGTGCAGGCTACTTGAAATATGTAGCAAAGTTTTGGGACCTTGAGTTACTGCATTCAACACTCCCTAACCTTTTTCCCATTCTCTGCCAAAAATCCAAAGCACTACATTCAGAATTTGCACTAAAAGCAAAATTTGATAATCATGACCCGTGTCCAATTCTGCACTTAATAGTTTTATTGGATCAAGTTAGCACATAGGTGACAACTGACCTCAGTGTCACAGACACGTGAATTATGTCACATGAGAAGAGCAACAGCCAACACAGGTCCACTGCAGTTAATGATAAGTGAAACTGATACATAACATTCAGATCTGGACGTCCAGTAATGCAACAGTACAGGCACAGCTTGAACCCCGCAATCAGAGAACAGGCACTAGTCAGAGATGCAAAAAAGTCTGAAACTTCCGCCCAGAGAGTTCTTGTTGTGAGAAGGCACAGATCTTAAAATACAAGAGTCTACCAAAAATATAAGTGATTGTTAAATGCAACAAATAAAATACCTGCTCAGTAACACTCATTCTGGTCACAGATCACAGGAGTGTATGAACCAACATTAAGTAAATGATTGGTACGACATTATACGTAAGCCATTTTGGATGTACAGAGCAAGTGAGCATGTCCATGAAAACTGGTAAAATAATGCAACTGTACTTTGGTAGGTAGCATTTAACAGGTCAACAGGCCAAGTGGCAATATCTGAATTCAGCTTGCATCTTTATTGCCCTGTTTCTAAATCTGTGGTTTAGATATTAAATGGGTTTTATCATAACTTTTAAGTGCTCCTCTTCATGCTTTAAGTGATAGTTTCCACTTCTGTCATAGTGCACTCTGGAAGCAAATCTTCTGACTTGTCTGAAAATTCAGAGCAGCCCAACTCAGAGCTGTTTTCTGGATTGACTTTCACTCCAGCTGCTCTCACGAATGATTAACACTCAAGTCTCCTACAACTATGTGTTACTGGCTCCTTGGACAGCACTTAGCTGTACGAGCAGATGGACAACAAGCTTTTGGAAGCAATTCTGCCAAGAATGTCTAAGCCAAATGCTCTTTTTGGACTGGCATGGGGAGCAGCATGTGGGAAGAACCACACTTCTGGTTGACATATTTGCCACTTGGCATGTTGCCCTGAACTTGCAACTGGCAAATATTTACAGAGGAAACTTTTTTCTTGGTGAGAAAGTGACAAGGGACACATCAGTCTGAAGGCATGGAACATGACAGGTCAAGTCTTGTATTTAGAAGTACCACTCTAGGATCAAACAAAAGACTAAATGCAGCATGACATTAGTGTAGCTTCAAGAAACACACACAATAGGCAGAGGAACAAAGTTTTAGCAATGTAAAATACTCAATTCCACAGTATTAAATTCTTCTGAAATACTTCTGAATTGCTGGAAGGGGGGAGGTTCCCTCTCAGGAAAAAGGATACAGTATCTTAGATCTGAAGAAATCTCCACAATTGCAGAACTTAGCCAGTGCATTTGAGAAAGGTTCATCTATTCTGAAACTGTTTCTACCTCCTTGTACCTTTGCACAGAAATCTGCGAAGGTGGAGAGTATTAGCCTCTGATCGCACAAGTCCGTAAGGGCAAGGACCCAGAAATGAAGGCTTAAAAAAATTCAGGTGACAGGAAAGATTTTTCCACAACAACCAGATGGCTGGGGAAGTAAAAAACCTTATGATGGACAGTCTATGTCTCTGAGCTTTTATGCCTTCTGCCCAAACGACACACATGCCTGAAGTTAAATTGCTTCAATTAAATAATGATACTGAAATTCCAATCACAGGGAAAGCAGGGAAAAAGAGATGGGGAAAAAACAGAAGTGAAGGTTTTTTCCTTTCTTTCTTCAATAATTTTCCCTAGACATATAGATATGCATAATGTTAACAATCCTAACCTGTTTGTAGCACGGGCAGCAGAGAGAACATTCAACAAATGGTAAGACAAAAGAAGTTACCTGGTAATACTGACACATGAAACAAGAGTTGAGAGGAAATGCCTCTGTACAAGGAAGTGTGTATAAGGCTGCTGTACAACTATCACAGAGTAGACTTTTAAAACAACAAAATCAAAACTTACAACAAAATCAAGGTAACATAAAAAGCATGAACTAATAGCTGGATCTGCACGGAAACATCTGAAGAACCTTATGCCTTGACATCTGTGGTTCAGTTGAACTGACAGGCCATTAGTGCACAAAACCTTCAGAGAAATCAGGCCTCAGGGAAGAAAGGGACACCTAGCCATGCTTACCTGCCCAATGGTTACAATTCTGATAATAATAAAAGATATTCTTAAGAATTTCAGAGATGGAAGTAGCTGCAAAGAGGGCCAGTGTAAAAACAACCAGGACCTTGGCAATTTGGGGGGTTTTCACCACAAGGGAGCCAAATGCACCCTCACAAAAACACAGTAGCTTTCTTCAAGGTCATGAGGTAGTTTATAATTCTCCCAGAGACTTCTCTGCCCTCTACTTGAAGCCAAGTTCCTCCAAGGTTTTCATCTTCAAGTTGCAAAAGAGGTTTTTTTCCCTTTAACTTTCATTTCCAGCAGCAACTGCTCCACAGTAGCTTTACAATTCCCTCTACCAGGCACTCCTTTGAAACAACCAAGTTTAAGGACATTTTCCAAGGCATCTCATTCTCCACAGGGATTTACAAGCACTCCCAGCTTTCCCACTGGTCCAAAACACACGCAGTTGCTTCTGTCATGTGGTCCATTTTCACTATTTTCATGAATGCAGTCACCCCTCTGAGGACTAGAGTAAGCTGTCAGCCTTTAAAAGTGACAATTACAGCAGAGATGCCAAGGCCCTAAACTACCCTTTGAAGACACCATATGTGCAACCGCACAATCTTCCCTACTGCACAATACAGCTGAACGCTAGAAGTGACACCGGTAAAAACTCATGAAGTTACATTGTACCTCCATGTCTTCCTCTGTGGCTGCAAAAGCCCTGCTTTAATCCACTTGTCCAGAACAAAGTACCACTGTAATTCCAGGGTTTTATTTCACAGAAGGCATTGTGTGCAGCAATATGGGCTTGAGAATGAGAAGACATTGTCAACAAGCAAAGCACGTTTCAGCCACATGGTCAAATTCCAGCTGTGACCTTATTCCAATACACTGCAGTGGGGTGATATGACCTAACACAATACTTGAATTTAGCCCAGAGGAAAAAAAATCCGTGTTTCTGTGGTTATGAACTATGAATTCTAAATTTTCAAATGTCCCCATCCCAAATTGAATATTCACAGGAAAAGAAACTTCCAATAATGAGACAGTTTCCAGAAAAGTTCAGGGGACTACATGATTCAGTCTCCCAAGGAATTCGCCTTCCCACACAAACTGTAAATTTGACTGATACTCAGAATAGTTGTTTTTCTATCTTTTCTGTAACTAGGACTTGTAGACACTTATGTCAGAATGATCATCAATAAGTAGCCAAATTTCAAAAAAACCCTAAATTTTAAAAACTTAAGTAGAGATTCCAAAATAATTACTTACTGTGCTATTTGATACCTGCTAAAGATAAAATGGAAATTTGAGTTCTTTTTCTAGACAACCAGACATTGTGGTATCGCCCTTAAATTTATTTCTGAGGAATGTATAGTGTTAGATTAGAATAAAGACCGACTTAAGGAGTTCTCTGTTGGAAAACTGTTTGCAGGGGTTGTTTTGCTGTTAGTTCGAGGTCCTGGGGGCATTTCTTTTACTGAAATCAAACTGTGGTGAAAGTTAATTCTCTCTTACAAAAATACTTCTGAAAAATTGGGTATTTTTGACCAGTATATACAGTGTTCTTCCCTTAGCAGCTTAATTCTGGATGCACAATGCAAGGCGGGGCAGACCACGTGCACACTCAGAGAGTTAACTGGTGAATCAGCTGATTTAGCTTGGCCAGCAGTGTGCAAGAAAGGGGCATCAGAACTCCACCCCAACTATACAACAGCCCTGCACTGTTAGCTGCATTTTCTACTCAAGTGCAAGTATTTCTGGTAATGTTTTAATTTAGAGATGGAAAAAAAAAACCACTGGCATGCTCTAGCCAAGATTAATACCTTTTGCACCTTTCAATATGCTATACACATGCTTTGTTAGAGCATTTTTAGATAATTTCAGGTAATTTGACAGCTATGCTGTTTAAAGCCACAGTTAAATCACTTCTGACACACTGGCATGGGTTGTTTCTTACAAGGCTTTCCATTGGCTTGCTTGATCCAGTCTAAGATGAGCCTATAGAAATGGAATTTACAGAATGAACCAGAAGAAGGTGAATATGTACATTTTTTAGCACTACTACCCAAGAGCACACTTTTGGCATGCTAAATGACAGCCTAGCCAAGTGGAAGGAAAAATAAAACAGATTCTAAACCTGGACAGCACTGACACAGCTGAATGATGAAAGGCAAACACAACAATCTAGGCCATGAAATACCACCTCAGTTACATGCACAGAGTTTCTGGAAAGGCAAAGGCTCCTGCAAAGTGGAGGAGCTTACAGTCAATGAAGCAAAGCTCACTGATTCTTTCCTAGCATTTTCAAAGAGAAAACACAGTACTTTCAAACAATATGAATAACCAGTAAGCAAAAGAGGCAACCTATTTATGTCAGGCTCTCCATATGGAGAGATTTCCAAATCTGACACCTGTTTACTACAGGCAGTTGTCCTCAGTCAGTGAAATCTAATTTTTAAAATGTTCTTAGCAATATTCAACTGTTTATCTTCATCATTTCTAACCTGATAAACAACCTTGACTACAAATAGCTTTATTCAAAATTATTTATTTATTGAGTGGAAGATCAAAACCAACTTACACGTGTCATAAGAGGAAGCTGGCATCCTATTCCCTTCTATTTGCTGCCTCACAGAGCTGACATCATTTCTCATGTCTGCCCACAATTTCTTATAAACATCTGTAACTTGACTAGAGCTATCTAGAAAAAGGCCTGACAGCCAAGTCCATTTTTGGAACATTAGTTAGCAACCAACGTACCTGAGAGCATCTGCAATGCAGAAAAATCCAATCAAGTGCAGAGCTTGCTGTCCCACCACTGAAGGTCATTCATGCTCCCGACGTGCTCCCACAGGTTTCATCTGTAACACACAGTTTGCAAAGCTGCCTCTTTCTGGCTGTGTCTCTCCTCACTACCTGTAACGTGCTCAGTCAGGAGAATCCTACATGAAAACTGCTATGGTTTGAAAACTGAGCAAAATCCAGCTATGTTAGGTAATTTTCTTACCTCTGGAATACAACACCAGTTCAACCGTAGAAAGTTAATAGTTACAACCTCAACAAAGAACAGAGGCCAAACACCAATGTCTTTCATTTCAGCATTTATGTACTATAAAATGCATGAAATTCAATTGCAACCACTCAGGCTTCTTATGTCATTATTTCTACTCTATGCCACATTTCTTATGACAAGACAAAATTTAACTGCTTCAACAGCATGTAAAATTTCATGCAATAATTATACAGAAATCTTCACCAACCATGCATTTCTCCATTAACATTCAATTAACACATTCCACTATGGATGCTTCAGTACAATTTCAACCATTTCTGCCATCAAATGGAATAGATTTTTTTTCATCTTGTGTGTCTAATGGCATTACATGACAATTATGCCAGCCTACAACTTACACACTGACACCTTGTTACTTAAGCAAATCCATGGTCCCCACAAACTAAACATTACAATTTAGCCTAAATTGATTTGCTTCACATTAACTTCATCATACCAGCTCCTATACCCCTAACAGTACCTCAGAAGAATGGACAAATAAATTAAAATTAAATTACACTACCACACAAAAAATAACTGTTTACATGGTATGGTTATAAAAAATATCAAAGTCCTCCTTATTTTCGAAAACTAGATTCTGAATGCTGGACTTCTGGGCTCTGTTGTAAGGATATATTTAGCTGCTGATACACTGCTGTCATCTCAAATTACACTATTTAAGTCTACAAGGCAATGCATGTGTTCAAGAGAACCGTTAAGAGTAAACATCAAAGTCCTGATGGAAAGTTCCTGTGGACTAGGTTAAGCCTTATAGAGATATAAAATCAGGCATTACAAGGGAGAACTTGGACATCTTGTTTGTCACACTTTTTAGCCTTCAAAGGTGCCTGTACTTATTCCTCAGTTGAAGATGGGAAGAGATTAACTGTTCTCCCTTTTAGTGGAGAAGACCCTTTCCCCACCAGATTGAGACATAAACAGGGCCACCACACTCTCAATAAGGTCCAGATCACAGCTAAGCCCTGTGGTTTCCGAGCCCTTTACCCTTGAAAGGGCAACCAACCACACAAACCACAAAAGGAAGGGGACCAGAACTGAGTATTTCATTTGTATAGCAAGCTATGAAATCCTTCACAGCCTTTCACAGGTGCTCAATAGCTTGAGATTGCCTCAGCTGCCTCTGCTCTCTGGATATGGAGAGGAATAACAGTGCCCTTTCCAAAGCAAATATACAGCCTTTAAAAGGACCAGTAATGACTGCGTAACCTGAAGACCAGAGGGTAGAAAACAGCAGGCTGAAGGGGAAGATAAAGAGAAGGGTTTGGCAGCAATTCCTTCTTCCATACAGTGCTTATGAAAAGACTGTCTGTGGCATTCACATTTGATAAGAAGCTTGAGACACACAACCACAGGAAGCTGAAAACCTGGGAAACCACCACTTGAGGCTCTCCAAAACAATTGCCTTATGCAAGTCAATCCACTGCAGAACTACAGCTTTTGCTGCCTTATCATGAGAGCCCCTGTCCAGTTCTTTAGTATTAGAGAAAAGTCACCCATTTGCTGACCCATCTCAGAGCTCAGATCTTTCAGTTGAAAACTGTAACTTCACTTGGATGCAATGGGAAGAAATACGGCCCCTCACTTGTACCTAAATGAATGTTAGCAGCATTAAGCAGACCCTGTGTTTAACTCCTAACCAAAAAACTGACCTCAACCACACACATGACACCTTTAATTACTACCAACTCTAAGTAACAATTGAAAAAATTACACTGGGTATAGAAAATAATTTACAATATTTGAAAATGGAAAAGAGAAAAAAAATTACTTCAAGTAACAAAAAATGACAGAGTTGTCATATTAAGGAAGCTTGACCTTTCTGACATTGTTCCCTTAGGAGACTTCTGCAGCAAGCAGGCAAAAAGCCAAGTCAGGAAATTCAGGCTGCAAAAAAGAGAAAGCTGACAGCATGCAGGTGATGAACAAGTTAAGTGTACTAAACATGGAAGCAATAGCGGACACTGAAGACAACAGCCAGGACCACAACAGTTGCAGTGGTTTGTAGAAAAAGAGGTTGCAGAGGCAGCTGCAACATTAAAAGAATGAAAACATCAAATGAAGACTGAGACACCCCGGCAACTCTCCTTCCAGTTATCTCAATTTATCTCAAACAAAATTCTTGTTCAAAGATGATCCAAGTATGGACTTCAGCAGTAAAAAAGAATTTTACATTAGAGCAACAACAACTGCAATGTAAAGGCAGGGTTTGTTTTGGTTTTTTTCCTCTGCATAAATGGAAAGATGGCTGAACCCCTGTTAAACTAAACAGAAGCTCTCAATAATGAGATCAAGATTCAGATATAACTTGACAGTGACAAATCTGTACTGACAAGTTTGCAGACACCTTTCTTTTAACCACATTCCCTGGAGGAAGAAAGTCTGAGTAAAATCCCCAGATGGTTTGAAAGAGTCAAAGTGAACAGTTAAAAACCAAGGGGCCGCCTCTCACCGAATGTAAACGGAGTGAACGTAAATCCTACTGACTTTTCTATCTGGTGAAGACTGAATTAGATCCCTCTGTGCTTCTAATAAGGAAGAAAAGCTGCAGACACTTATTTCTTCCTACTTTTCCTCATTCAGCTCAACCACTGACAGCCAAGCACCAGTGCTGCACCTTCAGTCCAACAGACCTTTACAGCTTTAACTTCATACACTGTACATCACCACTAACATTATAACATTAGTTATCCTGAAAGTAGCCCAAGTGTAACATCAAAGCTTAAGTTGTAGAAACACTGGGAGAAGTGCTACAGTCAGTGAAATTTGAATTTTTACACAATCAATGTAAAATTCACGTGTCAGAAATTGTATATATTGGGTTTCCATGGCACTAATACATCTTCAATTTTTTTACTTTCCTGACCACCTTCTAAATGAGCATGTGTTACCCTGCTGACACCACTCATATGAACTTCAAATCATTTCACCCAGCTGAAGACAACAGCAGCATAATTTGAAGCACTTAATTCACAGAAAAAACACCTAAATGCCCAAGAGAGTACCCTAGCCTGTACTGCCATTTCCCATGGAATCCATATATAATTTGAGTTAACTCGCTCTGCTCTCTTGCTGAAGTTCTGAGATGCCTTTATCCTAGCCCGTGGATGGAGACGTGTGCTAACAGCCATGCAATAGAAACACCGAGGACAGGGCGTATGGCACATGGAGCAAGGAAATGTGTGGCCACGAGGAAGTTATAGTGAGCTCTTCACTGTGTTCTTTATTGAAGGATATTTCCCAGAGAAACTCGGTTTAGAGTAGTGACCATTTGCTTCTTTCCAACTTGTAATTCAACAGGCTTTGTGGCCTATTGCTCCACAGATTTTTTGGTTCCACATTCCAAATGAATCATAACATCACTGCATAACCTATTCACTTTTCCTTAGTAAGCCAACACTTCTTTTACTGTTGTCACCTAGAAGAGATCTCCTCAGTTCCCAAGCGAAAGTAGGACAGAAGGAATTTTGTTTCAGATATTCTGGCAAGAGTACCACAGAAGAAAGACAAACAGAATGCCAGTGCACATCCCAGTGATGAAAGCACTTTCTGGAACTAGCCCCTCTTAGGTCCAGATATGCAATTAAAATTCAGTCTGGTATTTTATAACCCACTTCAAAATGAGAGATATCTGATCACTTAGTGAAAGCAAAATAATTCAAATAAACTTGCCACACAACACCTGCACACATAATTGCTTAACAGGAAACTTTCTTTGTTTTGCATGATTCCTTATTAAACTGTATACTGGATTTTCGAGGTGGTAGCATTTTTAAATCCCAACTGCAAAATCAAATTAAGATTCCAAGTAAACAAAACCAACCTATTCCTCAATTTACACTAAGCTTTCCTGCAAGAACCTTGTAAAAGTATATACTAGCTTGTTTACACAGGCAGGGAAAGCATTTTTTGATGACCAACAACATCCACGGCTACAATGCAGAGTTTGTTCTAGGTTTAGAGTTTTCTAAAAGTTTCCCAAGACCTTTTAAGGATCTGATCACAGCAGCTGTTTATAAAGGTCCCACCCATCAAAGAACAGTTGCAGAAATATGGAAAAAATCCTAAGCTGCAGAGCAAGTTTCCACAGCTTTTGCCCTTTTGAGCTGCTGCCTCGCACACAAAGCAACATGTCACTGACCTTGCAGAAGGCTGAGAATCCAGTTCTGGGACAGCAATCAAAGCTGCAGGTGACAAAGGTGGCAAAATAGCTTCTGCTCCAGAGCTCTTTTATACATGGCAAAGTTTGTTCTGTCAGCTAAAAGGGAATATGCATAAGGCACTCGCATTTCTTGAAAATCTTTGAAGTCCTGAGTATTAAAACTTCACTAATATGTTCTTTATCTTACATAATTTCAGGTAGAAGCTTTTTTCTATAATGTTGAGCACTTCAACTCCAGAATGAACAACTTTAACTCTGTTCCCATCTCTTATCTAAATAAGATCTTTCTTTAAAGGACCCTTGATGGAAGGACTCTGCAAATCGTAAATGTGTGTAATTCCTTTCAACTATTTCAATATCAGTCAATGACCACCTGAACACTGCAAGCTGTTCTAAGTTTCCTTCTATGACCTGCATTTCTAATTCCTATACACCTCAAATTCCAGGAAAATAACTATATTGTAATGATAATATAAGCACTGACAATGTAAAACCGGATTTTTCACTCTATACTATGTATCATGATTTGGTACTATAGTCCCAGCATACTTGCTGGCTCCTCAGACTTTTGGATTCTATTATTTTATTGCCCCTAAAATGTTTGAGCTTTCCTTCTGTCTCCCCTTAGTTGCTAAATTTATCTTGTCCATTTATTTAACGTGGTCAAAGCAGTTATTTTTAAGCTCAATATTTCTTTATACATTTTCAAAAGATAACTAACATCTCATCCATTGACATATGAAGACAACAGCTTATGACACATCCTGAAATTAACTGGCCAGAACTGCTTATCTATTTATTTGAAGTATGGAAAGCATATACAAGGAAAAATATTTGGTAGAATGGAATATTTAAACTGAAATTCTCTTAGCCTGTTTCCTGAGAGGTAGGAAAGTGTGTTTCTCCATAAGCCAGATCTCAGAAAACATCAGAAAATTCTTCAGATATAATAGAGTTGACTGATAAGATATGCCCTGATTACCAAGTACAACTTAAGTTCAATATCATTTTCAAAGTTATATAAACTGGATTGTTTTCCTTTAAGAACAGCGCACAAAAAATCTAAGGGAGAAAAAGCAGAGAGGTAGACAACTCTGGAGTAACAGAGTAAGAGGAATAGGAATAAGAATTCTGCTAAAATGTGGACAGGTGCAAAAGGCCCTCCTACTTTCTAGAAGGTTTAGAGAATGTGAACTAGTGTGCATGGAGTTCAGTTAAAATGCACACCATTTTATAACTGATTTAACTATAACTTTTTTAAAACTAAAACAAGAATATTGCCTTAGCTTTAACTTCAGGACAAATATTTCAAGGCCTATTCCAAGGGGTCTTTCCCAACTGCCAGAAAAGGCAAAGGAACACCCCTTCAGCTTTACAGTCAGCACCAACTTACAAGCTTTACATTTCCTCAAATATGAATTGACGCAACTTTCTACAACTCACAGTATTGAAGTCTTCTTTATTATGCTGTTTAAACTGGGTCTGCACCTTAGACTACACTATTTTGTGAGCAGTTCTTTCTTACAGAAAGAACCTTTAGAATCATCTTTGAGCTATGGGCCCCATCAGCACAAAAATATTAAACCAAAAGTTGCACATTTTGCAGTCACCATCCAGTCACCAACCCTATTTGCAACAAACTGTGCTTGGCAGCAGGACACAAATACATAACCTGAGGCTGTAGTAGGTTTTTGGAGAAGCTGAACAACAACATACTGGCAAACTTCCTGGAACTCAATCTGAACAGAAGTCAAGGACGCTTGGGCAACACTGTGGGGTTGGTGACACCGCACGAGCCCTACCTATAACAAAGAATGTTTTGGTTGCAACTTCAGTGTTGCCTAAGATCAGCCCTGGCAAGCCAAAAAGCCAAATAAGTTGGGAAGCTCTGCCTGAACAGTAACTTTACTGTGGACTAACAATGTAGTGGAGATTGGCAACTTTTGGGTATGTCAGGCTGAACATTTCCCCCACTGTAGGGGGGGCCATTTTATTACTCTTTCCTCCTCCTTAAAAGCTAGCATATAATTAAGCCTATTTAAATAAATTAACCTAGGAGCTTTTAAGAGTTACTCTACATATATACATAGTGAGATAAGGAAAGCAAGCAAGCAAAGCAGGTACAAGATACCTTTTTGTTTTTTCAGTGTTGTCAAATCTGGAATGGAAGAGGCAAACCTTCTTTGCAATAGCTGCAACCATTGATGTATACACATACAAGCAGCCCCAAATAGAAGTATCAGCAGGGCAGTAAGCAGCTGATGCAATCTTTAGGAGTGAAAATTCCAGATAAGTCTGAGTGTTTGCACTTCAAAATCAAGTCAGTATCAAACTCAAGTTAGTATTCAGACAATTAAATATAACTGATACTGAGAATCAACTGTATTGACAGAAGAAATCCATGCAAGTGGAGATAGGAATAACAGTGGGAGAAGAAAATGAATTTTATTCACACTCGAATGTTCTTTTTCCCAAAAATGGCTTCAAACAGAATATTGGGGAAGCTAAGTTACCATGCCCATCTTCATTAAAAAAGAAAAAAAACCCAAACAAAATTAAGAAGTCAAAATGCTTGTCACATGATGAAGAAACCTTCCTTTTCCGAGCAAGATAACTGATGAAGACATCAATAGATTCTCTCAAAGGGAGACGTGCAGTTTCCCATCACATTTGAATCACATTTTGACTGAAGCATTTTCATGTTTCTGCCTCCTCTCATAGTAAATTGAGGTGATGATAAAATAATCTAGCATTTCCCATTTCTGAACTATGACAGTATGAAATGCTGGCAACAAAACCAGGTTTTTTTCATTTCAGGTGTTTCTCTAGAACGCAGATATTGCAGCATGATAGATGTTTGGAATACTATGCAGCGTATATTACAGCACTCTCAGTAAGGACAACCTGATGAAGTGCTCCAAAAAAACCCCAAACTTTTTTCTTTTTCATTGTTTTTGCTGTAACATTTATTTCAGTAACCATTCTCTTCATTTTCCATGCCTCTACAGATTATACCATTTCCTGCAGAGTAGTTGTTCAAGTATGATATTCCTAGTCTTATCCACAACTTTGTAACAACAAAACAAAGCACAAAGCAACAAAGGCACCCCACTAGTCCCCAGAGGCTGCTGGTTAGGGACTCAGCCTCAGTCGTCTGAAATAAAAGGTGGAGTGATACATTCAGCTGCTCATCATAGAAAACACACATTGGTGATTACAAGTTTGCATGTGCCTAAACCAGAAAGCCCTTTCAGCACACCTGCTAAAGCTCCAGCTATAAAGGTGGCCAAGAGCAGAACCAGAAAACAAAAAGGCAACAAAACTCATTAAGCATGAGATCAGTGAGGAAATCAAGTCAGCTGCTACAGCTACTGTGCTTCAGTTCCTGAAGCCAGTTCAGACATCTGGGCAGAAATAACAATCTCTCAACAGAAATGCCACCTAACAAGATGCTCCCTGGGCATTTAGAAAGAATGCTGCTCAGATGACAAGACTTGTTTCCAAACTAAGCAACTGTAACAAAATGTACTGCAACACAAATCTTTCTATGTATTTACCATGTACGTATGCAAATAACTCATGTGAATAATTCACACGCCAAGAACACTGAGATGAGGTGAAACAACACATACACATGATGTCCTGTCAAAGACAAAAGTTCCTCGTAGCAAACTCCAGACTGTCAAATTAAATCTGATCATACTCAGTTGTTCTGAATGCTTTATAGTGTTCCTCCTCCCGTTGATATAATTTTGAAGGTTATGCAGTCACGTTTTCCCTAAGATGGTAAGACTCTAAAGAAGATAGATACATTAAGAGAATTTTCTGCTCTTTTTTACATTTAATATTTTAAGGGACGCAGATGAAAAATACAGTTCTAAGACAGCAGTGCCTAAACTCTGATTACTGATCAGCTGCATATACTAACCACTAAAGGCTAAGTATAAAATAATGCTGTCACTGGCCACTTGTTTTGCCCGGTTTCTTAAAGCACAAACAATACCACTTTGACTGGTGCTACCTGGCTTTGAGGAATGCAGAGCATTAAATGCCAGTAAAATATTCCCCCATACCCTTGTACTTACTGGTTCCTTCCTGCCAATCTGGGATCTCTGAATAATGGAACAGGTCTACAGGACAGTCTAGCAGCAAGCAAGACTACAATGTTAATTCACACCACAGTACTGTTGTGGGGAGACATGTAATGAGAAAAACACTTTAAATACTTTACCTAAGCTAATAGGTTCATGATTGAAACAGCATGTTATGACACTGCTTTTCAAAATAACAGACACACCAAGCTAAGTAACAGAAAAACCTGAACAACTTGACTTGTGGCAGCAAAGCAACC
Organism: Ifrita kowaldi; assembly: GCA_013398055.1. Lineage (NCBI taxonomy): Eukaryota > Metazoa > Chordata > Aves > Passeriformes > Cinclosomatidae > Ifrita > Ifrita kowaldi. Next base: position 196,385 of record VZRS01003569.1, read on the forward strand.
ACATTTCAGTCCTTCAGAGTAAAGTTAATAACAAACTAGGGCAGCTCAAATTGCAGAACTGAGCTGGAATGACCTGACAGCAGCAACTGCTGTCCAAACAGACATGAGCTACGGCAAACCTACAGCGTTTGATCAATGCTTCCAAGAAAGTTCATATTAGAGATGTGTGGAGAAGAATGTAACTCTTGACAGATAATTTTAAGATTTGCAGTGTCACTACTTCTATCACCCAACACTTGTTTGTAGACAAGGTATCTCAATTTTCAAGATATCTGTGATAAAACACAACAGCCAATTAGTGATGCTTCAAGCAGTGACTCTCCGAAGTGCTTGTGAATCCAGTTTCTCTTTAAATGCCAAAGTCATTTGTCCTCATTGACATCTATGAACCTGAAGGCCACAGTCTCATGCTGTCAAAAACTACAGTAGTTTTGCCAAATCATAACAGAGTACCTTTAAGAAATGCCAAGTTTTACATATGTCTAAAAATCCCATACTTTATTCTCATGCAACTCACCAATTCAGCATTGACATATTTGGGCTAAACTTCACACAGCAAACTAAGCAAAGAAATTACACTAGAGCCAGTAAAGGAGTAAATATTGCAATCCAAAAAAGATTTTTGGTCTACATGAGTGTCAGAACATTGGTGCTAAAATGTTAATTTGAGAAGAAATGCACCTGCTGCAGCTAAAGTGCTTCTTCATGGACCTCATCTCCCTTTCAAATCACTAAAATTCACATTACGAAAGCATAACAAATATTTCTTATTTAATACTTGCCCTTGAAACTTCCAACATGCTCACAAAGTCAAAAGAATTACAATGTTTAAACAGAAGTTAGCAGCTGCTGATGGTGTCATCCAGTGATACAAACACAAAAGCAACCCTACATATATGCATGCAGATACACAAGATACACTGCATACCCTTTACTCCTGACTGGTTTCATATACTCCCAACCTCAGTAATGAACATGCCACTACAATATGTTGTCAGAGGTTCCAGGCATTAATTTACAAGCGCTTAACTTTTCACAAAAATAATTATCTAGGAAATGAAGTCATTTGCTGGTCCTGAAACTACAGCAGCCATCATTGCCATTCACTTTAGCACTGTTGCTCTTCAAGGCAGTAGAGCTGCACGTTTCAAAAGACATCAGATATTCCCAGCATGAGCACCTGCCCTCCTACGCAGAGGGGTATAAAAATTCATTATTCTGCACCTACTGAGAGCAATGCACAAAACTTAATTTTCTTCAAATCAAAGGAAAAAAGCTAATATTTTACATTACTTTAAGTGTATCAACAGCCTTCCTTCAGTTTTAAGGCTCAGTAGAAAGAAGTACTTCATAAACATGTACAAGTTATTTTAAGTCATTTCATCTCAAGAGTTTACAGATAAGGGCAATGCTAATTTTATTTAAGAAAACTGAACCATGCCAGAAATAATTGGGGATTCAAAACACACCTACACTGTAATCTATTCTTAGGTAACTGTCTTACCTAAAGTCCTTACTGGAATGATCCTGTGCCTGCTGCCACCAGCAACCTCACTTTATTTAAGTACTGCTGTCAGAGATATTCATGAAATAGTACCTCAAACATCAAATGCCAGGTTGAATTCTGATGTCTCAGCACTGCAACAGTAAGACTTCAGCAATCCACTGGATGGGAGCTTTGGAGAACACAACACAGCCAGTACTGCTGCAGCATTGGGTGAATTCACTGCACTCTTGGGGAATTTTCACAAGACTAGCTGTTCCCAAAATGGGAAACTACGATCTCTGTATTGTTAAGATACAGAATGTAGTATTATGCTACAGAATTCCACAAAGAATACTCAGAGATGCCTTCTCCTGTGTATGCAGTGCCCATTACAGATCAGGGAACAGTAAGGACTTGTAGTCCATCTGCACTCCAATATTAGCAGCAGGCTGTAAACAGTGCAGAATTACGGTTCTTTTCTATGACATCTGGGTTGAATTAAAAGATGCTTCAGTTTGTGCATGTCAAAGTCCTTGCAGTGTTGAGTAAAAACTACTGCTCAGACCCAGCCTTCAAATGGCTACGTAGTCAGAGCAAGAATACATTGCCAAGGTACTGAATATCAATAAATTGGTCACTGAAAAATCATTAGAGCCATCTCAGATGGAGAACACAAAACTGATTTCATTTCCATGCAGTTCAGCTAGTTAATCACATTTCATACATCTTCCCAGACTGATATTTTTACAAATATTCTGGTCTTTTCCTGCTTCCTTCAACAACAAAAATATAAGAAATAGCTGATGGTGGTTAATACATCTAAATCTGATGCTCTGAATTACTCCAAAATTATTCTTGTCTCAAGAGATAGTTAATGTTCTGTCAAGAGAATGATACTTTGCTAATGGGCACACATTCCACAATCTTCTTTAGCTTCATACAGGATGAAATACACAATTTATGCATGGCACACGTAAACAATGGCCTTGGCTGCAATGGAATAGCTCTGCAAAGAGAAGCGGATGAAGTTGAGCAGCTTCCTTCAAGTACTGAAGACCACTGCTGAGCACCAAAAAACCCACAACTGTAGCTGTTTCTTAATCTCAACAAATGAAAAGTACAATCACCACTTGTAACCTACTTGTGTCAATCATAGACAAGCTAAACCAGACAAATCTGGTTTTAGTTTGACATGAGCAAAAGGATGGAAAAGGACTGACATGAGCCTATGACAGATGATGTTTTTCAAACTAATTCTACCTTCTCCCACAGTTTTGTTGTCTTGTTTTGGGAAATGACATAAAACTACTACTTATGTCAAATCAGTTTTGCTAGCACTTGAAGTCAGAGTACCTTCATTCTCCCTTCAAAACTAGGTTATAGGGATGTACAAAATAATGGTATATCACTAATTCTGCCCTGCTATATACACCTAACAGATACAGACCTTTTTACTCTGTGTTACAGGAGTTGGTTTTTCATACAATCCACCAGGAACCTTTGAATTAGGAATCCTATTGTCAAGTGGCACTACTTGCAAGATCAAGTATCAATCATACGATCGCATTTTAAACGATCAAATGCTTCCTCCCAACACATTCACACTTACTTAATTGCAAAGTTGAAGATATAAACAGTATGGCTTGAAGGTGAGGTGTAAACTGGACACCAGTACCAACCTACATTTGGCCAAAGATGTATTTTAATAAGGTAACTGATCAGCTAGTGAGACACACAATAATTGTAATTAAATGGCTGAGAACAGTTAGCACTTCTAATATTAAATTAGGGTATATTTTTACTAATGCTTTATATAACAGATTTTTAAAACTATGTTTAAATGTGGTCTTAAAGAAAGAACACACATCAAAACATGACCAAGTTATTTTGCCATTTATTTCAAGTGCTTTGCTTCCCTAACAGTACAAGAACCACAGCCCTCTAAGAGAAAGCCCTATGAACAAAGAGTTGCCCTTTCAAGCTGTCCTATACACAAGATTTATTTTCTTCAAATTTCAGGCACAGTAGTGCTTCACCATTAACAGCTTCTCATTATTCAACAGAGCCCAAAGGAACGCATGAGGCACAAAACATAGCACACGGGCACTGTTTCAATGCATTATGGCAGCTCTAACTCCACTAACTGAAAAAAAAAAAAAAAAAAGGACTTGTACCATAGCAACTTTACCTGCTCCTGACCTTAAGTATATAGTTTTTGGAATGCAAGTACATTTGTTGCAGCATGCTGAGGGCTGGAAGTCACAGTGCACTCATTATAAGACATGGCTTTAACCAAAATAGAAAGCCATGAATGGGGCTTGGCAGCAGGGGAATCCCCTTCCTTTTTACTGCTATTTATAACTGAAGGCAAGTAAGGTCATTTCCAATGTAACAGGCAGTTCTTAAAGCAACTTTTTCTGCAGGGAAGGGGAAAAAATGAAAGGTACAAGTATTCCAAACACAACATTCTTAGGTTTCATCTGCCAGCAAGACACACTGACCATTTCTACGACACAAACTAATAAAAGTCAACATTTGGTATTCTGTGTATAACTTCTATTTTAATGCCAAATGCAGTGAACTTGGAAGTACCTGGCACTGAAATAAGGAATAAACAAGGAAAACTAATACTAGCTTTTCCACAGCTTTTCAGCTGAAAGAAAGAATAGATTTTGCATTGGTTGAGCTCCTTTGACAATTTGGCTTGGCTGCAAGTCTGCTCCATCAAGCAGACTTCACTCCTCAGAAACAATTTCTTTCAAAAGGAATTTCCAGCTTCTAGCTCAACCCAAAAGAAGCGTGCAGATTGATATACATCATTACTTGCTTCCACACAACGAAAGTATCAAAGTCACAGTTGATTAAAACTGTCCCACTGTTAGGCAGAATCTCTCCTAACACTCTCTAACTCGTTTAAATTTAAAATCATGAACATAAGAATGCTTTCAATTTTGAAGGTTGAGTAGAAGAACACTGGAAGTCAACTAAGTCTTTGTTAATACAATGCCCAAATATTTTTCTTCCCCATCTCCATCAAACAGATAGATTTTGTACTACAGCCCACTTAGGCTACTAATTTCAGGAAAAACTGAAGTGTGGTCAGCAGTGTAGTTAATCCCATCAGGAAGCTCATTTGTAGATGTTTCTGCACACAAGAGATGTAAAACAGTTTTTGCACTGTTGGATAGGGCACAAATTCATCACAACCACAACAATCAGTGAAGAGCTCTACATTCTCTTTGATCACCTGAAGCAGGAAACAGTCTTAGGAACCATCTATGCCAGAGTGCTTAATACTGATGAGAATTCTGTTCTTGAAATTTGGTACCAAAAGTTTCACTCCTGATGAGAAGCTGTCAAACTGCTACTGACAGCAAATCAATATAACTTTCCTTGAAATGAAACAAAAGGGTTTCCATAGCAAAATACACATTAAATTACACTAACTGTTGATGAGATTCGCTTTAAAACATAGCTCAAAAGTAGAATCCATATTAAGGGACCAGGAATTGTGACACTAGTTGAATTAACATCCTCTTTGTGGAGATAACATGCCCCAAGTCTTTCAAAAACAGTATTTGAGGAAAAGAAGACAAGTCCCCCAACATCAGCACCTACAGCTTGACAGTATTTCCCATGTGCATGACCACACACCGCGTATCACACCCAGAGCAAGGCAGATGCCTCACTGGTTTGCAAACAACTGCTGCTTGTCTGAATCCCACCCCTTAATGTGCTGTGACAGCAGTATTAATACAAGATTCAATAAATATCAATCCATGAATGAGATCCCTATTCTCCCATACAATAGACAATCTGAGAAGAAAACAGTATTAATGACAATTGGTCAATATGGATGATGTGCTTTGTGATGCTGGAATAACTTGGTAACAAGCATTCCTTGCAAGATTAGGAATCAGATATTTGTTGCTGAACATATCCCACACTTAAAAACAAGGCTTCTCTTTAGTGTTAGCAGCAGGCAACTGGAAAAGATGTTCCCTATTAAGAGCAGCTGAGGAGGAACCAAAGGAAAGCAAGTGTCTGTCCTGTAATCTGACAACCTTCCAACAAAGAACTGCTTCTTACAGAGGGCAAGTGGTAGCTGGACACAGGAAATTATTTTTATGGTATTCATCCCTAGTGTTGAAACACAAACCTTGCTAGAGAGACATATTTTTTCCAAAGCCTTAACTTTAATAAAATAGGATTATCTTTTTACAAAATAGAAAGATGGGATACTAACTCTAGCAATGTGTAGAACAATGAGGGTTTGCTATGCAGGCAGACACTCACCTTCCAAGGAATGACCCCTTTATTAGAGGTTGTACACCAACATCCAGCTGGTAAGTATTTCAGTAATGCTTACCACAGCAGCAGTTTGGGGAAAAAAATGCCCAAAAAACTGGGGGGTTGGGGAAGGTGGGGGGGAGGGGGGGTGTGAGGCAGTACAAATTTAAGAACCAAATCCAATAACCAAGATTGAAGAAGCTTAGTTTTGAGTTTTAGGATAAAGAGTAACAGAACATAACTGAGAATGGATCCATTTTTACTTTCAGAATACATAATACTTACAGTGCACCAAAATGGGCTGCTCACATTCCAGGTGCAAGTGGCTGAGCAAGCTCTTTCCACTTTATCTGGCCATTACAAACAAACAAGTAACTTAAAATCATACACTTAACGGTTCATCTTAGTTTTAATTTTAACCAAATTTACAACTTATAAAATCCTAAAGAAGGTATAAGTAGAGAGCAAGCCACAATCTAAAAACCTATTTACAAGTTCTTCAAGCCACCAAAGTGTTGTCAACGCTTAGGAAGCTGGAATAAACTTAAGTTACATGTCACTGCAAGATGGGGTCAGTTACAACACTGAACACAAAAAGAGAAATATATCCCTAGGGAACTGGAACATTTTTAACTTTTCCTGAATTGCTGGCAGTCTTTCGGCTTTTATTTTTAATAATGCAACAATTTAAATAGATTAGGCTTTCTTTCCTGAATAAAATATATACTTCTGCAAACTAAGAAAAGACTTTTCACAATATTAATACTGATGTGCACAATCCAATCCCTGAGTTTCTCAAGCATCAGAACACAGCAATTCAGATTTGTTATTTCCATCATGCTCAGTGAGTATAAGAAACATTATTGGAGAATGGCATGAGAAAGAAAGGGTAGAGGGCTGCAAATTTAATAAAGCTTCAAACTCAAGCTGTAGGTCAGAAGATGCCTTCAAAGTGAGTATTTCAAATTAGATTTTCAAATCCAAACCTGACATTTCAGGAACTCAGTTTGCTGTGACACACGAAGTTACTTTCCCCTTACCCATCAAGGTTTCTGCCTTCACCTTTGACAGAGCAATTACATGCCTGTAATGCTTCTGAAAAGGGTAAAATCCCGATAGTTCAGCCAAGCCTGCATATGCAATGCAAGGAAAGAACTGTTCCCCCAGGCTCTCTCTGTAAATGGCACTGCTTGTGGCTGAAGTGGGGGCCTACTGCTGTAACATGCATACCCACAGCCCATATGGCTACCCAGCTCCAACAGCCAAAAGCCACAGAGGGGCTCCATGCTGTGGGAAAGTATCAGATGACAGGAAAACACTGCCTTCAACTATCAAAAACAGTTTTCTCCAAAAGAGAATGCAGAAACAAAAAATGGATGCCAGTAATTTATTGATACTGGGTATGTTACACCATCATTCTATGTAAGAGAATGCTACAAAAATAGTTCAGATTTCAATTCAATGTCTAGACACTTTGTCAGCTGAAGTACAAAGACTGGTTCTTGTCTCCGACTCACACTAATGAAAGCACTCAAAATCAACACCATGTACTCCTGGGTCTCTTTATTTATCCTTGCAAAGTCAAACAAACCATCTTAAGTTATATTATTTCCACTCTTCAAAATAAACGTATATTCATTCTTTCTGACCATCAGCACTAGATAAGTGAATTTATTTTGATGTGACGGTTGAATTATAGTAAGTAATCAGCTGCCAAAGCCACAGGCTCTATTGGTACTCATTTAGACAGATGTGACACATCATATATGTGCTTATTTTACTGACACATTCCCCCAGAGCTGTTCCTCCTCATCCTCAGATTTCATTAGTGCTTTAATGACTTTGACTCATGCCTGTGTATAACTAACTGAAAATTTGTGTTCAGTAGATTAGAAGATATCAAGTATATGCAACAGAAAGCACAATTTCACCATCTCATTAATAACTTACATTGTCTTCAAGTGTAGAGTAACTGTCATACAGCAAGGTTATTCTTTTGACACTTCATGAAGGCAGCCCAGAGTACTATTTATAAGATTCTTTTGAAGTAATTTGTCAAGTGTAATTCATCTCTGTAAACCTCCTCAAAGGTTTCCTACTGGTTTTTTATTTGAACACTACCACAGTGTCTTTCTCCTGTAATTACAAACCTGGGGTTTATGTTCTACATTGTATATAGTTTTCTATACTGCCTGAAGAAACACTTCTTGCTATTGTAAGCCTAAACCCACAGGGCCTAGGAGTAACCTAGAACCCTTAGTTTTCAGGATCCCATGGTCACCATTGAGACCTAAACTATTACTAGCTCAATTTTGCGTTTCCAGCTTGTATATCTGTTAACAGCACCTTAAAAAACAAAGCCACAGAGGTATCTCAGCAGGACAAGAATCCGAAGCAACAGCTCAGAAAATGCAATCACCTGGTTCAATATGAGAAGTTACTCAACGTTAACACACATCTCAAAGAGATGCAGAAGTGGGTAAACCTCTTCCTGCCTACAGACTGCTTTATGTAGGACTAAACCTATGTTCCCTATGTATCTGGGATCATTAAACAGCAGACACTAAAGCAGGACAGCGTGTGCATGGGAAAAGGAGAGCACATGTGAGAAAATAAGCTTTTTTTCCAGTTCAAGGATTTCAAAGCTGAGTAATTGGGAAGTACCTTTTCTCAACTACCTGCTAAGCACTATCTTTTGCCTACATTATTATCTCTCAAATACTCAACACTGCTCCTTTGTTCAGTTGCAGGAAACACCTTTTGTAAGACTTGCCACCAAACAAGCCAAGAACAGACATTTAGAAACCACCAGTATAAACAAACTGAAATTAAGTTACAGCACCCTGCAGACTTTGCCATAGAATCTCAGAACAGTTTAACATACCAAGATATTTCTTCCAGCTCAAAGAATCAAACTCTTCTAAAATAAATACTTGCTTCAAGGGCTTTAGTTCCTTATTCATTCCACTAGGAAGATACAGCACTGTATTATTCATTTGCAGTATAACACCTATGTTAAGCACACTCAGTCCTTATTTCCTTTCAGTGAGATACCAGCCACTGGCCACTGCGTGTGGAACAGGTCATTTAAAGCTTTGCATGATAGAGAAGCATTGTTTGACAAAGCACGTAACAAACGGACTGAAACTGCACAAGGTCTTCTCTAAATCCCCTCTTTAGTCAACTGTTAGTCAGGATTTCTGTCTTCCACATATCACTAGAGCTCTTTCGCTGAACTCAGCTTCCTCATCATCAACCACTTGCACTTCTAGACTATGGCACTTGCACCAAGAGCTGCATCCCATTTGAGTTTCATTTCATTGTTCCCAAGACATCCACTATGGAACCAGAGTATGCCTAACAATGACCCAGATCCACCTGTTTACATTCTTCACCAAGCCTTATATTGTTCATTTTTTCATGCAAATAGCTCAGTTTAACCCCATTTTGCATCAGATGCATCGTGGAGAAGGACCTGGTTTTATGCCAGCATTCCCTAACAACAAGAACTCAGAGAGAAGCCCAGACTGGCCTGTCCTACTTACCCCAGCTCCTCCACCCCATGTGCAGCTGTTTCACTACCCAATGGTCACTGATACACTCACACCAACCAAAGCATAAGACTGTCTCCAATGCTGTCAAAAGGCTGCATTCCAGTAACTACTGCCAAGACAGTCATACTCCTCAGGCAAGCCTGATTATATAAATACTAGGCTTTCATTAGCTTATTACTTATAAAGAAGCATTTTCCTATTGCTTAGTTGAATATCCCACGAATGTTGCCAGAAGAAAGCTTTTCTAATTCTAAGCTACTTGGAGATATCTTCGGTATGAATTGCTCAGATTTCAGATGGTAACTCCTAACAAGCACAAGTGTTTCAAGCATCTGTAGACTGACCAGGAAGAAACAAAACTTCTACTAGAGGCCCAGAAGGAAGGCAAATTTCACTTGCACGTGTCTCCAGCATCCTAATTCACTCATCACATGTCATGGGAGAGTAAGATCCCATAGAACACATGTAAAGAAACATGTCTCACATAAAAGAAAGCTGAATTAGAGTGTTCTTACAGAACAACTCAAATTCAGAAGGAAAACTACTGAAGCAAAACTATTGAAGACATCAGAACAAGTGCAGATACAAAATACAACTGTACTATAAGGTCTGTTTCTGTGATGACATGGCTGCTTTCTGTATCTGGTCATAGTAACACAAAGAGTATTTCACCAGCAGTAATACAGTTCTGGTTAAAATAATGAAAAGTAAACATGAAGCAAGAAATCTGGTATGAGTATATAGTCCAGAAAAAAAACCCCAATTAGTCAACACACACTACTAGAAGTCTTCAGTCTTTACAAAATTGTAACTATAGCTGGCTGTGTTTTTAAAAGATTTTCTCATTTTTCTTTCTATTCTATAATTTTCTGTCTTCATTCTACATTTCTTCATCTGGTTTTAAGTGTCTTGTAAACAACTTTTAAAAAGCAACTCCCTGTTTTATCTTCTCTTTTCACCCAAAACACAATTATCTGCAATCCCACCTTGCTTTTGCATCTTCTTCAGGGGCTAAAATTGTACTTTACTCCTTGGCAGCTGCAGAAAGATGAGCTGTACATAAAAAGATATACTTATTGGGTGGGTACCAAGACAGTACTGGTGCTTGATAGCAGATGTTTTGCAGGTACTTGGAATTTATCTGCTGTAGCCTCAGGCAGGATGGGAACTATGTTGGCTGCTATAAGCATACTAGAAGAATTGCTGTCCCTTCTTACAAGTCCCAGATGCAAAAAAACCAAAATCAACAAAACTCACCAAAACAAAACTTTATTTAGGAATGCTTATCTCTAGAAGTTTAACTGGCACAGCCAAAGGCCACAATTCACAAAGGCATGCTTACAGAAATTTGCATACTGTCACATGTATGGACCACGAAACGAAACACCCTATTTTCAAGTATGGTAACATGAGGCAAATGAAGGCAAGGAACTCTAACCAGGGAAATACACAAATGGTTTAGGGCCTTTAGGGCCCTCTACAGCTGCAAATCATGCTAAAATCACCTCTGATCCTGAAGACACTGAAGTGTTATTATGTCAGATACACAGATGCCAAGACAGATCTTCCTTTTGCTTCAAAATCCATATGCAACAACTGACTTCCTATTCCCAGTACAAGCTCCTTGTCACACACGTTATGAGGTAAAATCAACGATCTAATCAGATCTGACAAAAAGCTGGCCAAAAAAAAATTAAAATGATGACGATAACTATTTGAAATACGGTTATGTCTATCATCCTTAATGATGAACCCCACCCTAAATACACATTTTGCCTTGAGATATTAGATAGTGATATATGAAGCCATCATGATTAGCAAGACATTTAAAAATTAAGAACCCAGTGAGGTGAGGACAAATTTTTACCATTTCTTCAAGTCCTGTGATACTTAATATAGCACTTCACTTAAAAAAATCCCAACCACCTGAACTTAAGGGCAAATCTTCAGGAGCCTTTTTAAAGGCTTCTTACTTAACAGCAAAAGAGACAAAGGCATATACCATTGGGGAAACATTTGGTCTTCCTACTGCAGTAAAAAATGGCTGAAATAATACATGGAAGATAATATGGCACTTTGTCAGCAAATACTGCTGGAAGACTCACAGAAAACAGCTGAAGATTTGAAGAAACAAGTATCAGAACAAATTAGGCAGTGTGGGAGGTGTGCTACACTGTTGGCTGACCTTACAGATGTTTCCTACATGTCTCATCTTAGGGTATATGCTGGATTGTTTCAACACTGAAACATACTGGGAGCTTCATTTGTGAGTCACTCCAGGAACGATGTATCACAGTAGACTCAATAGCAAATGATTTCTCTAATAGAAACAATGTTTTATGAGAAAACTGTGCAAGTGTACACTTACAGGGTTTTATCTGTAACCTTTACACTGGAATCCTTTTATTTTTTATTCCAGTTAAAGTAGTCGCTCCATAACCACACGTGAAATCCTTTCACTGCATCATTCATAGATAAACTAACGCAGCAACACTGCAGCCAGAAGTGCACCAAGTGCTACAGGATGTCACTGATTATATAATTTTATAAAAATAAGATCTTCAAGCAGTAGAATACCTTGTAAGAAGATGGAGAGCAACCATGATATTCATATTCTCACAGTAAGTTTTGCTACTTATCTTGTGACAAAGGGCATAAAAGAGTTATCAAACTTAACGACACATTCTGCGGTTTTTTTCTACAAAGACAACTGTTCAAAACTGGCTGATCTTTTCTGTGATGACAAGGGGCTGCCAGTACTATACTACCTACCAGATATTTTCAAATAAAGACATACCTAAGGTGCCCCTTCAAGGTGAACCTGACGTTTTAACAGGGAGCAAGAGAGTAACTGCTTTTCAAAAGAAACTCACTCTACAGAGACTGTTGTGAAAACAGATATTTGGAAATGTTTCCACTGGAAAAAAAACCCTATAAAAACCTCTGAAAGCTGTACATAATTTCCTAAACTTTAAAATCTTTTAAAAAACCCAAAACTCTGTTTCAAAATCTTCCAAAAGAAGTGCTTCGGGGAAAGAGAAGAATGCAACATTTTCCCATTAGTCTGAAAGAACAACTGATTGACATCAGGGAAGATGGAAATTTAATAGATGAATTCCAAGAAGAACCTCTGCATAGTTAGTGCATGGGAGTGGAAAATTAGTATCTTGATTTAGTAAGCACAACCAGCAATGCACTTCTTCCATTTGGATCCGTCTTTGTGAGGCATCTCATTTGGCTAGGACAGCCATTAAAACCAAGTACTGAAATAAACTCAACCTAGAAGCAGCCCTTAAAACGGCTGTATACAAGTGATGAACCAACATTTTAAAAAAATTTAGAGAGGCATATTCAATCACATAGCTCTCACCAAATTATTCCTTAATGAAAGTAAAAAAAGGGTTTTGTTCAAAAATAAAACAGATTTTCTAACCATTTGTCTTGTCCTCTATTACTTTCTATTTTTTGTATATGTTCTCTAACGTGTGTAATAATAGTAGAATAGTATGCGTGTAAATTTATGCATAATACACATAGTTTTGGGGTGTGCTCACAAGTCTTTTACTGATAAGGGCATGAGATCAAAAAAATCTTTGGAAACCACTGCCTTAAATGACCCAGTAGGCCGGCAATAGCATTCCAGCGAAGTTAAGGCAATGGCTGATTATACCAAGATCCACATGGAAAACAGTGCTTTGTTTTTAGTTTTCAACATAAAGTACCAGAGGTTCTTTACCCTCATATGCCGATGGCATTTGTAACACTTTAAACTGTAATTTATCCCTGAAAAGGAATGATAATAGCATTAAGGCAGGAACACATTGTTCCCACACAGATATTCACACTCATTACTGAGCCACTTTCATAGCCTGGCCCTACAGTTGCTCCAGTACTGGTCTGTTTGGTTCCTCAGGCCACATACACCCTTCTCATCGCTTGCAGGCTTCCCTTATCTGTGTTAAATAACCTCCAACTACTGCTGCATAAGTAGCTCACCTTAAACACACACTTGAACCACAATCAAGGTGTTTTTCTGCCTCATCTCTTTGTCACTAAATCCCTGCCATTCCCTTCTGAGTGGTATTACACAGTCAGCTAAAGCTCTGACATGAAAACTCCGAAAAAAACATTCTCTGCCCAAGACAGAGAGAGAACACATTTTCACTCATTCATACAGCACGTGTGAACCATTTCAACTGACCCCTTACATATCCAGGTCCACTACATACAAAGGCCTCAAACAAAACTCATTTGACCCCCTGCAACCCCTCTTCATGTCTGGATTTGTTCTGTCCTCAATCCATAGTCTGGTCTGCCCAAGCTCATGAGGGAAAGTTAACTACCCCTTCTTCACAGGTTTTAGTCTTCTGTACATACACCTACACTCCTCAGCTGTTTCTAAGTCTGGTTAGCATGACAGTGCAGCTGAATAGACAACCCAGCAACAACCAGGCTTATCTGGACTTGACTCACAACTGCAAACACAGACACTGATTTTTTTTTTTTAAAATTAAAAATACCCAAATATTTTTCAGGGTTGGTACACACTACAGCACCTTGGGTGCTTGCCTGGGGTCTGTACATCCTCAGCTGTTGCACATAACACTTCCAAAGAGTACTTTAAACATCACAACAGAGTGATCTCATTTCCCAGAGCCTTTGCCTTTTTCAACTGAAGCTGGACATTTATCTCTTCCTTCCTGTACCAGTGCCTTTAGTGATGCCCTGACCCAGGAGACATCACTGATTCCTTTTGCTTGACCCTGTGTGCTGGCTGTGCAGCAGTGACTCCCACTTGATCCTTTCCCCAGGAGTTCAGACGCCCCTGTCAACAGATGTGTCCTTATACCACAACAAAAAAAATCTAAGAAAATCTTTCAGTCAAAAATTATAAAGAATTACAAAAATTGCAAGCTACAGTAAACTGAAATATTCAAGTTGGGCTTCCTGATTTCATTCATTCATATATTCATTTATAGGTCCACTGCTAAATTTTGATTCTGTCATGGCATCTAAACATATTTATTATGTCTAAGGATTATGCCCCTCAGTCCTACACCACCATCACATTCCTGACACCATCCCTCCTACTACCATAGGCCTTTTCTTAAACAGGCACCATCACTTTTGTCAGACATTGATAATCTGTCTTTCCTGCTTCTGTTCTGTCTGCCAAGTGCCACTTTGCCATTTCCTGCTACACAGCACTTGTGTGAGGAGCCAATTCAGTTTTATTATGCCTCCACAATGGTTATCACAGGTATATGAAGAAGGGGTGCACGTGTGCCACGTGCAGGAGGCAACTAGAAGCAGCCTTGTCTCTGGGAGGACTTGGCCTGGCAACACCTGTCATGAGGCAGTCAGTAGCAGACACCATGGAGGGGTTTCTCCAAACAGGTCACGAAAAGGTCTCCACCAATGGACAGCAAAGAATGGTTGGACTGGACCAATGGTTCCCTCAGCGGGCAGACTTTGGGAAAGGCCAGGGGGGTATAAAAACTACCTGCGGCGCTGCTCACGGGGTCTCGCTGCTGTTCATTCACCGGCCCGCTCACTCCCTCCTTCGCCCTGGCCGCAGCCTGCCTTCCGGCTCTCCTGCCCTCGCGGGCCCGCCCTCACACCTGTCCTGCCTCCCTGCGCTCCTGACTGCTGCCTTGCCGCTTCGCCTGAGCTGTCTGCATCCAACCCTGCCGCCGCGATCCAGCCGGTCGCCGTGACCCTATCCAGGGTCCTGGCGCTCCCGTCCGAGCGCCCACTCACCGTGTGCCCGCTGCCGTCGCGGCGGGAGCCGCGCCCGTGCAGCCGCGCAGGCTCGTTNAGTTATCAAACTTAACGACACATTCTGCGGTTTTTTTCTACAAAGACAACTGTTCAAAACTGGCTGATCTTTTCTGTGATGACAAGGGGCTGCCAGTACTATACTACCTACCAGATATTTTCAAATAAAGACATACCTAAGGTGCCCCTTCAAGGTGAACCTGACGTTTTAACAGGGAGCAAGAGAGTAACTGCTTTTCAAAAGAAACTCACTCTACAGAGACTGTTGTGAAAACAGATATTTGGAAATGTTTCCACTGGAAAAAAAACCCTATAAAAACCTCTGAAAGCTGTACATAATTTCCTAAACTTTAAAATCTTTTAAAAAACCCAAAACTCTGTTTCAAAATCTTCCAAAAGAAGTGCTTCGGGGAAAGAGAAGAATGCAACATTTTCCCATTAGTCTGAAAGAACAACTGATTGACATCAGGGAAGATGGAAATTTAATAGATGAATTCCAAGAAGAACCTCTGCATAGTTAGTGCATGGGAGTGGAAAATTAGTATCTTGATTTAGTAAGCACAACCAGCAATGCACTTCTTCCATTTGGATCCGTCTTTGTGAGGCATCTCATTTGGCTAGGACAGCCATTAAAACCAAGTACTGAAATAAACTCAACCTAGAAGCAGCCCTTAAAACGGCTGTATACAAGTGATGAACCAACATTTTAAAAAAATTTAGAGAGGCATATTCAATCACATAGCTCTCACCAAATTATTCCTTAATGAAAGTAAAAAAAGGGTTTTGTTCAAAAATAAAACAGATTTTCTAACCATTTGTCTTGTCCTCTATTACTTTCTATTTTTTGTATATGTTCTCTAACGTGTGTAATAATAGTAGAATAGTATGCGTGTAAATTTATGCATAATACACATAGTTTTGGGGTGTGCTCACAAGTCTTTTACTGATAAGGGCATGAGATCAAAAAAATCTTTGGAAACCACTGCCTTAAATGACCCAGTAGGCCGGCAATAGCATTCCAGCGAAGTTAAGGCAATGGCTGATTATACCAAGATCCACATGGAAAACAGTGCTTTGTTTTTAGTTTTCAACATAAAGTACCAGAGGTTCTTTACCCTCATATGCCGATGGCATTTGTAACACTTTAAACTGTAATTTATCCCTGAAAAGGAATGATAATAGCATTAAGGCAGGAACACATTGTTCCCACACAGATATTCACACTCATTACTGAGCCACTTTCATAGCCTGGCCCTACAGTTGCTCCAGTACTGGTCTGTTTGGTTCCTCAGGCCACATACACCCTTCTCATCGCTTGCAGGCTTCCCTTATCTGTGTTAAATAACCTCCAACTACTGCTGCATAAGTAGCTCACCTTAAACACACACTTGAACCACAATCAAGGTGTTTTTCTGCCTCATCTCTTTGTCACTAAATCCCTGCCATTCCCTTCTGAGTGGTATTACACAGTCAGCTAAAGCTCTGACATGAAAACTCCGAAAAAAACATTCTCTGCCCAAGACAGAGAGAGAACACATTTTCACTCATTCATACAGCACGTGTGAACCATTTCAACTGACCCCTTACATATCCAGGTCCACTACATACAAAGGCCTCAAACAAAACTCATTTGACCCCCTGCAACCCCTCTTCATGTCTGGATTTGTTCTGTCCTCAATCCATAGTCTGGTCTGCCCAAGCTCATGAGGGAAAGTTAACTACCCCTTCTTCACAGGTTTTAGTCTTCTGTACATACACCTACACTCCTCAGCTGTTTCTAAGTCTGGTTAGCATGACAGTGCAGCTGAATAGACAACCCAGCAACAACCAGGCTTATCTGGACTTGACTCACAACTGCAAACACAGACACTGATTTTTTTTTTTTAAAATTAAAAATACCCAAATATTTTTCAGGGTTGGTACACACTACAGCACCTTGGGTGCTTGCCTGGGGTCTGTACATCCTCAGCTGTTGCACATAACACTTCCAAAGAGTACTTTAAACATCACAACAGAGTGATCTCATTTCCCAGAGCCTTTGCCTTTTTCAACTGAAGCTGGACATTTATCTCTTCCTTCCTGTACCAGTGCCTTTAGTGATGCCCTGACCCAGGAGACATCACTGATTCCTTTTGCTTGACCCTGTGTGCTGGCTGTGCAGCAGTGACTCCCACTTGATCCTTTCCCCAGGAGTTCAGACGCCCCTGTCAACAGATGTGTCCTTATACCACAACAAAAAAAATCTAAGAAAATCTTTCAGTCAAAAATTATAAAGAATTACAAAAATTGCAAGCTACAGTAAACTGAAATATTCAAGTTGGGCTTCCTGATTTCATTCATTCATATATTCATTTATAGGTCCACTGCTAAATTTTGATTCTGTCATGGCATCTAAACATATTTATTATGTCTAAGGATTATGCCCCTCAGTCCTACACCACCATCACATTCCTGACACCATCCCTCCTACTACCATAGGCCTTTTCTTAAACAGGCACCATCACTTTTGTCAGACATTGATAATCTGTCTTTCCTGCTTCTGTTCTGTCTGCCAAGTGCCACTTTGCCATTTCCTGCTACACAGCACTTGTGTGAGGAGCCAATTCAGTTTTATTATGCCTCCACAATGGTTATCACAGGTATATGAAGAAGGGGTGCACGTGTGCCACGTGCAGGAGGCAACTAGAAGCAGCCTTGTCTCTGGGAGGACTTGGCCTGGCAACACCTGTCATGAGGCAGTCAGTAGCAGACACCATGGAGGGGTTTCTCCAAACAGGTCACGAAAAGGTCTCCACCAATGGACAGCAAAGAA
This sequence comes from Ifrita kowaldi, assembly GCA_013398055.1. Classification (NCBI taxonomy): domain Eukaryota; kingdom Metazoa; phylum Chordata; class Aves; order Passeriformes; family Cinclosomatidae; genus Ifrita; species Ifrita kowaldi. The sequence goes on from VZRS01003569.1 coordinate 214,305, forward strand.
TGGTTGGACTGGACCAATGGTTCCCTCAGCGGGCAGACTTTGGGAAAGGCCAGGGGGGTATAAAAACTACCTGCGGCGCTGCTCACGGGGTCTCGCTGCTGTTCATTCACCGGCCCGCTCACTCCCTCCTTCGCCCTGGCCGCAGCCTGCCTTCCGGCTCTCCTGCCCTCGCGGGCCCGCCCTCACACCTGTCCTGCCTCCCTGCGCTCCTGACTGCTGCCTTGCCGCTTCGCCTGAGCTGTCTGCATCCAACCCTGCCGCCGCGATCCAGCCGGTCGCCGTGACCCTATCCAGGGTCCTGGCGCTCCCGTCCGAGCGCCCACTCACCGTGTGCCCGCTGCCGTCGCGGCGGGAGCCGCGCCCGTGCAGCCGCGCNCCGTGCAGCCGCGCAGGCTCGTTCAGAGCCGGCCCGCCCACAGGCAGGCAGCGGCGCACTCGCTGCCGCCCGCGGACCGACAGCGCTGCCCCGGCTCGCTGCTGGTAGCGCCCTCTTTTTCTCCCTGTCCCCTCTCTCTCTTCCCCCATTCCTTTCCCATTTTCCTTAGTCTTCCTCTGTCTTTTCTAGCCCTCTTTAGTAGGGTAACTCCTTTTTATTTTGTTTCTCGTTACCAATAAACGGTTCTCGGATACAACATTTGCCTCGTTTGGCTTAATTTCGTTCCTGAGCATCCATTTTTAAAAGAACTCCTCGCAGTTCCCCGCAGTGGAACGCAAAAACTTGGCACATGTAAACTGAGCAAAGGTAAATGGTAGTCGCCATCAATTACTTTAAGCCTAATTAATGTTTCCAGCTGTACAAATTCAAGCCAGCAATTTTTGGAACTGTTTTATGCTTATATTTATGTCATCTGTACGCAAACTCTAAATCTCTTTAAGTTCCAGAAAAAGCAGAACTTTCCTGCTAGTACAGGACACAACTGAAACCAAACCACAGGATAGGCTGGACTTGAGGTTGCTGAGACAAAGGGTTACTTACCACATTACAGGTATCAACTCTCAAGAAAGGTAAAGAGAGCTCAGTATATAAAAATAAACAAGAATATGTAATAAGAAAAGCATTACACAACTGAAGACCTTTTTAAGCTGAAGGCAACGTCATTGTTTAAGAGGTTTCCACACTACACCAAATACTTCAGCAAAACACTAAACACTTCAATATATTAGAGCAACAAATCTGCCACAGCTGACAAATGTAAATTGTTATTCAACTCGAAAAAGTAATCAGCCCATGTAGTACCATTGATTCTTTATCACCTCAATTGTTATTTGTTGTGATTTAGAAGACTGAGAGCCTCCTGCTTGTTCCTGGGTTATATGTCACTTTTTCATGAAAATAAGAAATCTCAACCTTACAAAAGTTGCCATAGAGAAAGACACAGGGTTCATTTACAGTTCACTTCAGCCCATACTTTCTTCCTGCTGCCCAAACACAGAAAGATGAGCTGCCTACTGAGAATGAAAGGAAGGCAGTTTGAAGTGCCAGCCTGGCCCATCTTGGCAGGGACTCAACCGTTAGCTGCCAAGTAAAGGGACTACAAGTAAGTCAGCACTGTAATACTGTAAAGGTATTTTAAGACAAGACTTACTGTTGTATAGCCACCCTCACCTTGCGAAGTCAGTCAGTGCATTTTCTAGCTTTATGAAGATGCTTGAGTAAAAAGGCGCAGGAGCTTTGAGAATTGAGGGGGTGTATCTCTGGGGATGAAATCCCAGCTTGCAACTGGAAGTGGAAAATATCAAAATGTTATCACAATTGCCTCAAGTATGCAGGCTAATTCAAACTCAATTCCAAGATAAGCATGTGCGCACATAGCACACCCAGGGAAATGGTTCTCTACTGTGAAATGGGTTTTCAGCAGCATTAGCAGGGACAGAAACCTACAAAATTCATTGTACACAGTTACAAGTCTGGTGTCAAAACTACACACAGGCTCCTCACCACCTTCTCATCCTCAAGCATACCAGCCTCACTCCAAAGGTGTAACCTCCCTGCACCCAGAGACAAAAGGCACAATTCTCTAAACACTGATCAGACCCAGGATTGCACCGCATGCTGTGGATCAGCACTTACACATCTAAGGAGCTCAGGCTACCTTCAAGTCATTCATTGTGTAAAAGGAATCGATTGTTTAATCACAACAACAAAAATAAAGCATAAAAGAGTTTAAGACACAGCATGATGTCCATAATCATAATCTCATCTACAGAGTTGCAAAACCCTTGGTTATTCTCCTTAACACAGCCTCTGGAAGTTGTAAGCTAAACTACTCTGAAAAAGCCCTCTGATTTATCATTTGTATCTCCCTTGTCCCAAAAATTCTGCAGTTCAATTTTATGTGTATTTTTATAACCATATGTGGTCAAAAGCAGAACCCTGGAATCAAAACCCTGAATTCTCCTTCAGGACTACCAAAACTGCAATTTCCAGCTCTATTTATCCCAACTGAAACACTAAAATCCAAAAGTAAACAAATGAAAAGTAATACTGCCTTATTAAGACAGCCTCCCCCCATTTGCAACAACACCCAACTATTTTGCTTGCTGTTCTCAATTTGCATCAGCATTCTATTGTCTGCAGAAACACGCACAAGCAGACTTGCCAAAACTTTCAAAGATTCAAAAGCAGGGAAAAGAAAAGAATTTCTGAAAGCTGGTACAGTGGTCTGTAAAGACATTCACAGTTCTTTCCTAATTAGGGCCTGGTGCAAAGGCAGCATCTGGAAAGCACTGCTTAGCAAGAAATTCTGCATATTAAGAAAAAAATAAATATCAAGATGTCTACACATTTGGCAGTTTCCCAAAATCTCCAAGGGTCAGACAGGACTGGCAGCTGAGAATCAACTCAAATGGTGTTTTCAGTACTATAATGCTAAAATTATGGATTGGAGGGATACTTCAACAAACAGTATTGCTCATATTTCATGAACATACAACACTGATATCCCAACAGTTATCTGACACTACAATGCCACAAAAAGGAATGGAGGTGAGATGTTTGAACTGCTGTCTAGATGTGGTGACTAATTAAGTACTGCCATTTTTGCAAGCCATCTAGACTGCATTTGCACAGGTTTAATAGATACATCTTATATAGGTAAGCATATAAAGTGACAATCCAAATATTAATGCCTCAGAACATCCTTGCTATGTGGAGTCAAATCTTTGAAGAAACAATACCAAATAAAAGAAAGTTTTCATAGCAAAACTTTTAAGTCATCATGAAGTTCAAGCCATGTCACAGCTAGACAGTTCTTTCAAGCCCACTCCTCCCACTCCAAAATAAGACTTGACTCTACTGCAGTGGTGTTTTGTACTGATAGTTATATTTATAACTGTAGATGGATTTCCTAATATAAGCAGAATTCAGTCATTACATTAGCTGGCAAATGATGAAAGAAGTCTAACTAAAACTGTAAAACAAACCAAGCTCAAAGTAAAATTACTTAATCCTATGCAGTTCAACTGCAAGTTCATCTTTCTCAGTATTGTCTACTCGTAGCCAATCTATCCATCACACACACCACAAAACCTCTCGCCTTCTCAGGCACTACTACAGTGCAATGGCAATGTTTCAAATCAACTTAAATTAGGCTGTACTGCATTCCATTACATGATATCATGCAACAGATGTTACTCTAAGAACACACAGGACAGTTATTCAGGATAAACTGCTGTAATCTGAATAATAAAATGAATGGGTATCCTACATGAAATGGCTGTAGACTTTACCTAACTTTACACTGAGATTCAGAACTTGAATATTATCCAAGTTTGCCATAGTTAACCCACTTAGATTGGCAACCAGAAACAAGTATTCTTATCTTACATAAGCTCAATAATTTTGTCACCAATAGATAAAGCAGAATTCCACTAAACCCTTTACTTCTGCAGTGACCAGTGAGTTAAATGTGGCATTATGAAACTCAAATGAAATGCACTTCCAAGAGGCAAGAGACACGCCCCCTCCCTCCTCAGCTGTGTGGTAACCTTGAATCTCCCTTGAAAATGTCACATTATGAAAATTAAAGCAGGAATTTAGTTCAGCCAACTTAACTCACACTTAACTTGTCTAACAGCTGTTCTGTTGGAAGTATGGCTGACCATTACACCATACAGATATGAAAGCTTTTCATATACTACAATTTGTAAGGTATTTTTAATTAACACTGGCAGCTTACATTCCTACTTAAAACACACTGCCATACACACACAAATAAGTCATGTTTTACATAAGAGCAATCTCTTATGTAAATGTGTTGCTTCTTTGTTTTTAAATCACAGGGACATTGTTCCATAGCCACTGGGCTCTCCTGAGAATGCAAAACTCCCCAACACCTCTAAGTAACACACTTCCAAACCCAGAACTGCCTTGAAATTTAAAATGGCTCAACTTTGGCTCCAAAATACAGGTCTATGAAATAAACTTTAAAAATATTTGGAGGGAAGTAGACAATTGTTTAATCTGACAAGAGGTTTTTCCAATCAATGAACATTCCCACAATCTTTCTAACTAGACGTCATAGAAGCACTTTAACACACAAAAAGTAAAGCCTAAAAAAACTGAAATGGCTGGTCAGCAGAACAAAAGCGCTATAGAAGGTGAGCACAAAGCCAGCAGAGGCTCCAGTTCTCAGTCAGGTGTTCCCAGGCAGTGACACTGCGCCGGGGATCTCCAGACACCCCAAGGCAAGACTGTACCCACAGACAGATATCCGCTAGGAGGGCATGGGAAAAACAGAGGTGTCAGGACACACAGGCGGACCCCAGCCCGGGGCATAGACAGCCCCGCTGCAAGCACACAACGCCGCCTCGCAACAAGAAAGGTTTTGCGCTTTGCTCAGCCCTGGACACGAAGCCTCACCAGGGCAGGTAGCCCGGAGCCGCTGGACGCTTGCACGCCCCAGGCCGGCCCGGGGAACGGCGAGGCTGCGGAGCAGCGCGGCTCAGCCACCCACCCATCCTCGTCTGCGCTACGCAGGGGCGGCCGCGTCCTTCCCTCTCCTCGGGGGTGGCCCTACAGGACCGCCCTGCGACCCGCTTCCAACCCGAGCCGTCCCACCGCTCTCGTGGGAAGATGCGGACATAGACACAGACAGATGGATATAGATCCACGCGCATGCAGACGCGGCAGGATCGTCCTTGGGAGGTCGTCACTTCACCACGTATTGCGAAAAGGTTTTTTCTCCATCGCGGTTGCCAATAGCGCCCAACAGCGAACAGCTCCGTTGCCCGGGCAAACCCACCCCCGGCCATGCCACCCTCCCCCAGGCACGATGCGAGGGGCCGGCCGCCCCAGCACCTTCCTCCTATTCCTGCCCTATATGGCACGGGGAAATACCGAAAGACCGCTGTTTTCCTCCCATCCCGGCCAGGCTCCTGACGAAGGATAGGTGAGCCGAGGCCGCTCTCTCCTTCCCGGGGTTCAGCCCGCACGGCACTGGGCCGGGCTGCTGCTGTCCTCCCTGGAACCGGCAACTTGTTGGGCGGGCAGCGCCAGCCGCGGGCGAGCCTGTGCGGGCGAAGCGGGCACCGGCGACCGGCGGCTNCGCGAGGCGCCCGCCCGGCCCCTCAGGCAGCGCGCGCCCCCCGCGCAGCCGAGCCCCCCAGAGCCGCGCCCTGGCCCCGCGGAGCCGCGGCGGGGACGGGCCCAGCGCGGCAGAAACGCGCGGGTGCCGCTCCCCAGGCGTGGAGAGCAGCCCGGAGCGCCCGCGGAGCGTGTCGTGCTGAGCGCTTACAAGTCACGGAATCCATTAGGTTGGAAAAGACCTCTGAGGTAATCGAGTCCCAGTTTACAACCGAACGCCACCTCGTCAACCAGNCACGCTCTATGCAATGTGCAACGGCGGGGCAGGACAAGGGTCCTCGCGGACTCCTACCGGGAACGCTGTTACTGTGGCATTGCGGAGCGCCTAAGCCCCGCCGCTCTCTCGCTTCCTTCCTTTCCCCCGCTCGCCTGTTGCCCGCTCCCGCCAGCTCCGCCGCCGCCCGCAGCTGCCGCAGCTGCGGACTCCAGGCGCAGACCCCCGCCGGGGAGGGCAGGAAGCGCGTCATCANATCGAGTCCCAGTTTACAACCGAACGCCACCTCGTCAACCAGACCATGGCACTGAGTGCCGTGTCCAGTCGTTTCTTGACTGTTTCCGGGGACGGTGATTCCACCACCTCCCTGGGCAGCCTATTCCTATGTTTAAGCACTCTGTCTGCAAAGAACTTTCTCATAATACCCAACCAAAAGCTGCCCTACAGTATCTTAAGACTATATCCTCTCGTCCTATTACTGGTTGGTTGTGAAAAAAACTCGACCCCCACCTGGCTACACCCTCCTTTCAGGGCGTTGTAAAGAGTGATAAGGTCACACCTGAGCCTCCTCCAGGCTAAACACCCTCAGCTGTTCCTCACAGGACCTGTGCTCCAGACCTTTCCCCAGCACCACTGCCCTTCTCTGGACCCATTACAGCACCTCAATGTCCTGTCTGAGTTGAGGGGCCCAAAACTGGACACATCTCGAGGTGTGGCCTCACCAGTGCCCAGCACAGGGGAAGAATCGTACCCCTTGTCCTGCTGGCCACACCGTTCCTGACACAGGCCAGGATCCAAAACCAGCAAAAAATGANGCGGTGAGATAGCGTCGTTCCCGCTCTGCCCGCCCGGCACCGCGGCAGCCAGGGCACGGCAGCCCCTTGGGGGAAGGAGGAGGAGGAAGGCCGGAGCAGCCCCACGGGGAGGAGAACGACCCCACGGGGCACCGCCGCCAGCGGGGGCCGNGACCTGTGCTCCAGACCTTTCCCCAGCACCACTGCCCTTCTCTGGACCCATTACAGCACCTCAATGTCCTGTCTGAGTTGAGGGGCCCAAAACTGGACACATCTCGAGGTGTGGCCTCACCAGTGCCCAGCACAGGGGAAGAATCGTACCCCTTGTCCTGCTGGCCACACCGTTCCTGACACAGGCCAGGATCCAAAACCAGCAAAAAATGAACTGCTGTAGCAGCAAAGGAGGCTCAGGCCTTCCCTTACACAGCTGGTACTATTTGAACAGTTCTAACACTGTTAGAGTTGTGCAAATGGTTTTCACACCAATATATTGATAAAAATAGGAGAAAAGAAATACCTACTCCAACGTAGGTCCGTTACATGAATTAGTGCCATATATATTGGGGCCTTTGTCTATAAAACTGCAACAGTTGAAAATCATGCAATTAAAATAATTTCACCTGATTTAGCTGAAGTACAGTCATTAGGAAATATTTTTACTTGTATCCAGCTTAAAAGAGCTGCATCAGTATACAGCTGGTTTTGCCTTCCAGAGTAATGTTGCTCCAACAAATCAACCTTAAGACACTAAATGCACAATGCATGGTGACAAAGTCCTACACAGTTACACAGCTTGTATCGACACACCTGGTGGGCATGTTTAAGGCAGTCTGTAGATACAAAACCCAGCCAGATTATTTTATACACCCACCCTGCAGAATTAAAAGCATCACAATTGTTGCACCCCTAGTAGTTACCCTGAGCTGTGCCAGCTTTATCAAACGAGCAAGAAGTGTCTGCCCTGTTAACTAAAACAGAGGCTACACAGGATTTGCCTTTTGACTTGCCAATACTTGACAATATACGAGTTTTACAAATGAGTTATTGTTATCATCTGTTACTAAACCGATACTATCCAATCTGTTATTAAAAGAAGTGATAACTAAAGTATTTCTTGTGGTTTAGAGGCACCTTTGTGCATGTAAGTTACCAGTGAACACCCATAACATTTGCATAAAGAGCAGTTCGGGGTGTTTTGGTTTGTTGGCTTTTTTGTTTGGTTTGGGTTTTTCCCTGGCCTTTTACTACCATGATGATAAGCTTCCAACAATGTGGTTTTCCCTTAACATTCCCTCTTAAAACATACATACTGATACATTTCATTCTTCTCTTCATGCAGTATTATCCTATTTCCTGGCTGCAATACTGCTACAAGAGAAACTTCTGTACTCCATGACTATACTTGATTGCATTATCTTTTTCTGCCTTCATTTTTAAACCTTTTCCTAACCTATGTGTTCTCTCACATAGTAACATGCAAGGCCACAATTCCAGTCTCTATTGCCCTTATCATTTCTGTGTTCTTCTGTTTCCTCTCAGCTCACAGGAAGGCTGATTAAATCTCTGTGCTGCATTGACCTCCAAATAGCTACTTTGAAACCTCTGCAAAGAGATTTCAGCAAAATGTCACTAAAAGTACCCCCCCTCCCATCCCAAAGAGCAAAATTTCACTACAATATGGAGTGCAATGTCAAGACCGGGCTCCCCTGTATCGTTTCTGTGTCTTGCTCCTCCCAATACATCTGTTTGTCTGGGAACATTTGCTATCCCCCTGGACACATTTACTGTCTCCCTTTGTACCCAGCTAGTGACTTGCTTTGGGGAAAACCAGCTTTTTTTTTCCTTCCCCTATGTTTGCATCCTATCAAATACAAGGTGGTCTGAGCACCTTGTATTATATAGCTGCACTCTACAGCAAGACTCCTTGATAAAACTAATGCAATAATAAATAAGGTATTCTGTCAATCTGTCATGTGGGGATTCAGTTTTGTTATTTCAGTAATGAGAAATATACATATTTTTGCTTCAGTACAGTGGATATAGAGAACAGAACTATAGCTTCCTGGTTTGTTTACAGTATTTCAGCTTATAAAAATTTCAGATAGGTGCTTTTCCCTTGAAAAAAAAAATAATAGTAACATTATAGATGAATCTGAAAGCACTTACACCAAAGTATTCACAAGACCCAAAACTCCTTTAGCATTTCTACAGAAATTTTGGTCTTTCTGTCCTATTCAGCCTTTCAGTGGTTTTCTGGAGTATAGCTGAACTGATTTTACCAGTCATAGCTTTGGAGTTTGAGATATTATTATCTGCATGGCATAATAATCTCCTGAGAGTAAATCTGACTCCAGTTGCAGTTACCATCTGTGACAGTAATGGTTATGATTCGTTGTGGCTGAGTGGAAAAATAACATAAAAAATAATTGTAGACTTTATTTGTATTCAGAGAACATTTTGAAATTAAGACGTTCTATTGGACACCTGACTTCACTTCTAAGGTTATGTGTTCCTGCCATCCCAGCTATTCTAACACCTTATCTTTCCATCTTCTGATTACCAAACCCCAGAACTTTAAGGATAAGTGTGTTTTATCAGAGAAAGAATTATAACAATCTAATGTCCTTCTTCAAAGTGAAATGGGTCTGGTGTGTGAACATCAGAGATGTTCTCCAGTGGTTTGCCTTTCCCTCGGGTCAGGAGACAGATGTTAAATGATCTCCCAAAACACTCATGAAGTACCCACACAAACTATCCCTAAATGCTGTCATACTTGTCATACTTGTCATACTTGTTCACAGCCCTCTGTTAATCCTTATATTGCAATTACTTTGGCATTCTGGTCCTCAAAATATCCTGTGGATGAGAGCAGCACTGTCATATTTACTGATGTTTTGGGTGAACCAGTCTGTGTGCAGGGACCTTCAATGAAGTACATTATAAACAATTTTTTCATCTGTCATTTCAAATACATTTTAAATCACTGTCTCAAAACAAGTCCATTAAAATGCAGCCTAAGTCATACCCAAGCCTGTAAACTAGATTGTTTGTGTGTGACAGGACTATTTTAATAACTACATTGGATAGCTTTGCAAGATACATTGAAGACATATTTATAAAAGTGACCTTTATAATGAGTCAAACTTATCCTTGGTCAGTAATACTAAGCAAATCTCAGCACGGCCAGTATTACTTCAGCATTAGCAGGTGGGAATGGTTCTGAGTGCTCTCACAGCCTTAATGGCCCTGACCAACCTCACCTGGGGCCTCCACCCACACCCTCTGCCCACGTGGCCCAGGAGCTCCATATAAGCTCAGCTCTGGGGTTGGGGTTTTTTTGGCTTTGCCTTACTGGTGCAAGATTCTCTAGAGGTTTGGGTTTTTTGTTGGATTTGTCTGCTGTCCTAATACTTTTCTTGCTGCTTTTGTTTGAGTGCTGTGGGGTGGCTTTTGGGGTTTTTTTTGTTTTGTTGGGGAGGAGGGGGAGTTTAGTTTTTTTTTCCCTTTGTTAAAATCCTCAGACCAGGAAATATTGCAGTGCCTTGGTGTAGCTTGTTCTGGTGTTCTATTAGGCTTACTAGGAAGTTTCTGTGAGGACCCAGTCCAGGCTTGTGGTGCTAATTCAGATAGGTTCTTTTTGTTCTGCTCTCTTTGGTCACAATAAACAAGTGGGTTGTAATCTAGACTTTATATTTATTGAAGTTGTAACTTCATAAACTGAAATTTTTTCTTTGCACTGCTTGGCTAACACCTGTTTAGGTGTTTGTAGGAAGGTTGCTAATTTCTTTGGGGTTTTTGTGCTCTCCTCTGAATTGTTATAACTCTATGCTTTTCAAAATCTGTGCAGCCCTCATCAGTGTCTTTTTAGCTTTAATTTAGCTGTTTTCTGCTGTTCTGATACTGAGTTGATTAATTTCTAATTGGTATTTGTACTTAGGCTTTTTATTTTCTCTTTCAGCCCTTCTTTACCAGCTGAGTTAATTGATAAGGGAGCAAATGTTGAATTTCTTCCCATCATTCTGGATTCTTTAGTGTTTTCTTCAGTACTTGTAGGTATTTTAAACTGCAGTGTTTACTTCTGCTGATTTGGTGTCTTCTTGATACCATGGTGCCTGCAATTGCAAGCAGTTAATGGGCTTTATGAAGACTAAATTATCTCTGCTACCTTGAGCCTTATTGCTGTTATCTGACTTCATCAGAGGCACAACTGTCTCCTTCCTACCTTCCTCGGGCAACATCCCAAGACCTCCCTGAGCTGTGAGGGGCTGTGGCAGTAAGGGCCCTTTGTGCTACAGGTGGACAAGGGCATAGGGGAAGGAGGATGGTTCTGATTTTCTTCCTCATTACTCACCCCCACTGGTAGCTGCCAGGTGTCTACCAGTGGGTGTAAAATAGTGTGTGCCACATCTTGTGTCCAACACATTCAGTGAAGGTCTTGCATGTGTGAGAGGGAAGTGAAATCAAGGATGACCATTTTGCTGCTTGCCTGGTGTGAATACTGTTTGCCTTTTTGGTAACATCCACTTTATCTATTCCATATCATTGCACTATACAAAAACCACAGCATTACTGTGCTACAACAACCATGTTCTTAGTTTACATGGGCTTCTTTATTCTTGTAACAATTAGACCTTTCTGTGAACTTTTCACTGGTCCTGCTAAAGAGCCAGTTCTGTAAGGAGGTAGGTTATTACTAAGAGGCGTTACAACATTGCTGAATCTTACTCTTTAGATTTGCACAGTAACTTTTAGAAATTATTTTATTAGAAAAGCTTCTCTTTGGATGTGTGTCCTTAAAAAAGATGTTAAAAACTGAAGGGATCATGTCCATCTCATCTTATGCTAGAGGATTACATTATTCTAGGAAATGCACAGCATTGTAGCAATCTTGTCATGATCTAACAATTTTTCTTAGCTTTACTAATTCTAGTTATGATAAAAGGACAATGCATTGTCTGTCAAAGTAGGATCGGCTGATCTTATAGAGTTAATTTTTTAGCTCTGTGGTTACAAAGTACAATATGGAAAAGAAATTGTATTTCTCTTTCATGGGGGCTATACCTGCAAAAAACCCCCAAGCAATCAGCTATTTCTAAATGAGAAAATAAATTTATGGGGTTAACATTGTTGGTAAGGAACTTGCAAGACCAAGATGGCAGAAAACAAAGAGGATATTTTGGTACCTAAACTTCAAGGAAACAGCTGCAAGAGCATGAAGGATAGGATTTTATTTCACATCTGGTTACCACAGAAAATATCAGTCCCAGTGACATTAATGGGATGCAGATTTGGCAATGTGGGGGGTCAGGAGACTAAGAGCCAGAGTAGCATCCCTCACAGTTGTCTGACACTGCACACACAGTGGCAGGGTCATAAATTGATCCCGTAGTCAATGAGTCTGGCTGCCCTTGTGCAGCCAGATTTTCTGATGATTTGTATCATCAGAGAAATTCTGACTCCCAAAGTGCAGTGTTTTCTGTAATGCTGTCCCTCAGAAGGCAGCCCAAGTTGCCTTTTGGTTGTAAGTCTCTGTGGCTTCTGATAAGCATATTAACACTTCTGTTTGCAGCTGAACTGCATTCTGGTCTGATGAACATTTCCAGGTTTTCAAGAGTGCTAAAAGAAGGATCAGAAAATGAATATGAGGACTGTTGTCCACAAACCCACATCCAAGTGATAATTCTCAATATGAACAGTGAGTAGCATGCAGTCTTTGGGTTCCAGGTATTCCTGAGTAGCAATAGATGTTCTTTTCCATGTTTGTTTTTAAAGACACCTACTAACTTGTTTATTTTTTGAAGTCTGACCCTCTTTTGTTTTCTTGTCCATATAGAGAACATAAAGTTTGCTGTACAAATCACACATGAAAATATTTTATTACTGTTTTGAAAACTGAATTCAGCCTTCTAAACTGCCTGGCTATTACATGGTGTGATCCAAATTGGATGTGACTTGTATGGAATTATGCTGAATTTTTTGTTTTGTCTGAAATTCATATCATGCAGCAATAATGGGTGTTTTTTCAATTGCCTGTATTTTCAGGATGCTGATAAAGCACTGGAACAATGCCAGGTATTTTAGGAAATGCATTGCTGTTTCCCTGGATCACCAGATGTTACAGTACATTAACTCTGTTTCCGGAATAAAGAGTAATTTTTATTGTATTTCCTTAACTAGGGTAATTCAGTGTTAGACAAAAATCTTTACCTTTAAAATGAGAGATGTTGTTAGCACCTTACCTTATACTGCATGTTATCTAAATTATTTGTTTGAAGACATGTAACTCTGTTTCCTTTTCTTCCTGTAATCTCTTTCAATGACTGGTAAGGGCTGTGCCTCATTTTTATCATGTTGCTCTATTGTTCAGAATTATTGATTATTTATGATTTATAACAGAAAAAGTCTTTAAAAACAATGAAACACAGACTTGGATATATTTAAATGAATCCAACAGATGCATTGTCTGAGTCTGTGTGGTACCAGAGGACAGAGCTATAGCTGACACAGGATTATTTCCTGCTGGAGTTTTGCCACAGAAAAATTGGCATCGTTTGCACTATTCTTTATTGTGAGTCTCCTTTAATGTGTGTGTTTAATAAAATGCGAACATCTGGGCCCACAGGGTAAACTCCACGTGTCCAAGCAGTGTAACTCTTCCAAATCAATTTTTATTTGCAAACTTTTCACTCAAGCAAAACCATCCTGGAGTATCTGCTTTGGGGCCATGTGCTACTTTAGTGCTACTTTAGCACTGCTTGGGGTTTGTGGAGCTGAACTATTAGATAAGCTTTGTTCCTTCCTCTGCTTCCCGTTCAATTGCTGTGCTCCCTTTATGGCCGCACGGGGATTTCCATGGCATGGCCCCAGGCTTCTGCAGGCAGCCAGCACTGCTGTGATTATTGATCTCCACTGGAGAGCCAAGGAATGAAATCATAGGAAAATGGAGCTGTGTTTTGGGGTGGTTATCTCTAAGGTAAGGCATGCGGTAAGCCAGGGTACAGGAAGACATTTGTCATCTGTACTGGCAGGAAGCTGCGTACGTGGATTCCTCAGTCTGTTTGTTCCTGACTGGTGTTTCTGGTGCTTTCCTTGTCCTTGTACCTTGATGCTTAAGAACTGGAGTGGGTGCTGCAATCAGGTGTAAGGTGAGCATTGAGATGTGAGCAGGGGCAGGTGGGGTCATATGTACTGCAGTTGTGATTCTGGCCTTTTCCACAGCAGGAGGGAAGACCTGCCGTGTGCTTCTGCTATAGCATGTACTGGCCTGGTTTAAACTGACTTTTCACATACCTGAGAATCTGGTTGGGTGTCTTTCTAGGTATTTGTATTCCTGGTGAGCGTCTTGTTGGGTTGGGGTTTTTTTAGTTGGTGTTTTTTTTTAATGTGAACCAAATTCTCAAACTTGCTCAAACAGGAGTAGTAGGAGAAATCTTTTTTCCTTCTTGTTAAGCAGTATATGTGCATAAAAGGATAGGTTTTATGTGGTGGAAATATACCAATGCTTTTGCTCAATGGTATTTTACTGTATTGCTCACAAATACCTAAAAGCTGAGGGGAGGCAAAACATAAGGGAACTTCTTCCTCACAGCTGGTGGCAATGCTTTGAATAGTCTTGAGCTCTGAAGGGGATTGCAGTGTGTGGGTGGAATTTTGCTCCATAAACAAAGTGGTTTCATAGAACTATACAATCAGTAACTTGGAGGATAAAAGGAGTTACCATAAAGAGGGTGGTAGTAGGTTCTTTAGAATCTGCCTTCTACAATAAAGTCTTAGGTCAGTTTATCCAATGCTATCCAAACGGGTGAAGAATGCATCAGGTTTTTATAATGTTGAAGTAGATCAGCTTTTACAAGGTCTGTGTGGGAAGAAAAGAGCCACTTCTGCCATTAAGTGGGAGACTACAATTATACATAATTCATAACTTCTGCATAACGTGTCTTTAGGGTAAATGTGCAAGTGGAGTCCTTGTCTGGCAGTGCTGAGCAAGCAACCTCTACCTGTGTGCATGTTCTTTGTGCACATCAGGATGGCCTGTATTTAACTGAAGTGGTGTCTAGATCTTGTGGCATTCTTGTTTGCAGAGGCATTTTATAGACATTTGTGTGAGTGCTGCTGTTTCTGCTTCCTGCTCTAATCAGAGCATGGCATTTTGTTCATGCATATGAAACCAGGTTTATAAGAATAACAGTCTCAACCATGTAATTAATCATTTCTGATTATGATTGTCAAATTTATATATAATCAGCTTTTTAGCCATGGGATTAGCAAATTAGATTGTCCCTCAATAAAATGAAAAATTCATACTCGTCATATGAAATCATGGACAGCACAAAATTAATACAATATTCCCTGTAATTTACTTTTCATAAAAATAGATCAGTGCATCCTTTTTGTGTCCTATGAATCCTTATCTTAGATTGTTTCAAAAGTAAGCTGCCTTTTCTGTGACTTCATTGATAAACCTCTTGATTGTTATAGTCTCTTGTTGATGTATTAAGTCAATTATTGAACAGCCTTTTTAAAATTATAGTGGCAGTTACTAACAAGAATTGTACTACTTCTGGCATGCCTGAGGTCTAGGGGGAACATAAATGCAACAGCCATGACTCTTGGTTTTATGCTCAGCTGTGCGACAGCTTTGTGCTTGCTGGTTTTGGGGGATGTTTAGGCTTTGAGGGGTCGCCTCATTCATGTTCAGTTGCCCTATCTCCTGCTGGGTGGTGGGAAATCAAGGACGCCTGGCACTGCTCCTTGTCCTGAACTGTGCTTTGAGCACAGGCCCCCTGTATTTCTCTGGGAAGCCACGCTGCCAGCCCTGTGCTGCCATCAACTCCCTTCTCGGGACGTTGTTCCTTGAAAGGGGCTTTTCTGCTGCTGTGTAATGCTAATGAAGTGGGGTGCCCTGGGGCAGCTAATGTACCCAGCTATACCACTAGAACAGGGCTAAACATTCCCCAATCTTTTCTTTTTCACTTTAGAGATCTCATAACAGAAGAGTCTTTAAAGCTACTAATTGTAATCAGGACTTGTGTATTTGGCAGTTTTCCCTTACTCCCTAACTAGCTTTACTATTTCTGCCAAGCCACCCCTTCCTTCCCACAGCTAAATGCTTTGCAAGGCTGGACCTGAGACAGCTTGTCCTGACTCTGGAAAATGGAACCATGGATTTCCTCCCACAGATGTAATGAGTTCTGCAAAATTATTTGCTCTTCTTGGATTGTATTTATCACATCAAGAGCAAAATTTAGTGTTTCAGTGCAGACTTGCATTCCTTCCAGAATGGGTTAGTCTTCATTGTGTTATATGCTCCTCCTCCTCATCTTGGCAGGAAGGGGGAATGAGAGATCTGCAACTTGTGTGGATATATCCCTGATGCTTTACTTGCTGGAATGTACTGCATATGAACATGCACGATTACACATTTTGTGGTCAATTGCTAAGAAAAAAGGTATCCCAAAGCAAGGGAGCAGTGCAAGTTCTCTTATATCACTCTAGCCTTGTGCTCATGAAGTGTATTGAGGGATTTAAGTGTAGTAAATGTTTTTTAATCATGGAGCATGAACTAAGACTTCACTGGAGCATGTATCCTAATGGGAACTTGGTCCATACTTAGGCTTTACATGCCATTCTACACCCTGCATTGTGCATAGCTGCCTTTAGAGTTGGTATTTTTTTTCAAGTACTCTTGCAAAAATTTGATCATTCAAATAAAGCACAGAACAAGTTCACTGCCTTTCGAATGCAGTATAGGTGACTGTGAACATGTGTGTGCATGTATGTGCCTACTTCATTTACCAAAGAGAAGCAATTAGTAGTGACCTTGGCAATTTGGGCAGAGGTGTTTGTTTGTTTTTTAACATAATGCAGCGGATTTCAGTAAGAGTTAAACACAAGGGGAGAACTGGCTTGTACTGCACATAATTTTGTTTCAACTTTGCAGACAAGATTATTGACAGATAAATGATTTCTAGTGAGATGAAAGTATATGCATAGGTAGAAAGCATAGATACAGCTGGTTTGAGGATGTTTCGTTACTTTTGAATGAGGCTAATCTCTTGGTGCTCGGCAGGGCCAGATCTAGGCACAGGCAAAGGAGGCAGCAATAGGGATGGCAGAATGGGCCCTGGCAGAGCCCTGAAAACCCACCTGGCAGCTGCTGCTGCCATGAAAGGGGATGAGAATGTATGAAACAGCAGCTACTTCAGGAAAAATGGGTCATGTGGGCCTTTGCTGGATCCTGTTCGCTCTTCTGTGGCAGAAAATGCCAGCTCTGGGTGTAATATATGCACTTCATCCTCAGGGCAGCACAACTTAGTTTCCTTATTCTGATAAGAAACCTTAAGCCAGCTCTGGTGGTTGGCTGGCATTCACTGTCTTCCAAATAGAATGTGTTCAATTACTCATTAGTCACTTCACAAATCAAACAGATACTGCTTCAAAAAACAACTGTCAGGTAAAACCATTGACAAATAGTGGCAGACACCCATGGATATTTACAGACAGACAAAATACTTAGAGGCACATGAAATGAAGTATGAAAGATCAGCAGAACAACTGAGGAGAAACTCATCTGTTCCAGCAGAGCAGCAAGTTGTGGACTCTTATGTGGAGTGCAGACAGCAGTGGCAAGATGGAGAAATGCAGGAGAATTGCTCCAGATGTCAGAGTTGTGGAGAATGCTCTTGTGCTTTGTGAGCCTTTGTAAAGGGACCTAGAATCAGCTTGTTCTGCACTGGTGGAGGAAATGAGGGATAGAGAATAAGTCTATGGGACAAAGAATCAGTCTGTGAATAATCAGCCATTAATAAGTGTTGCTTTTACTTTTCCACAATCCTCTCCAGAGGAAATTGTAATAATGTCTCCAATTGTTTGAGTCCAATGAGTAACTTTCTCCAGTGGCACACTTCCAAACGTTTTTGTGTTCTGAGTTTTCTGAGATGGGATACTTTTCCCTTGCCCAGAGGTGTCATCTCTTCTGTGGACACTAAACTGGATTTCCATGTAGGAGTCTGTACTGCAGATTCTCCCAAATAACTAAATAAATATAATAGAGGCTTACACTGTGTTAGGTGCAGCCACCTCTGTGAGATGAATGCTGATGGATTTAGCAGGAATGCTGCCACACATGGGGCAAAAATGAATTTCTCCTCACTACTGCACCTTGAGGAATGACACTGAAGGGTCCCAATGTACAGCACTCAGTATGTGGGGATAAGTCATCCATGTGATTAGATGTCAGTTGTTCTACATGTTACAGTACTGAAAAACCTCCTACTTTGTTAAATGTATTTCTTGCAGGGCTTCAGTAACCATTGGCACCTTTAGATCCCTTTCCTGTTTGTCAGGATTTCTTTGCATTGCCTCTTTCTACCACTCTGACAAAGCTCTGTGTGTCAGATTGTTTTTCTAGGCCCTGATTGAGCAGCCAGCATCAGGATTGAATGTCTCAGCAATAGCAGCATAGTCAGAGTTGTGACTGTGGCAAAAGTGAAAAGGAAAATCTGGTTATGTCTATAGTGACATCATTTTTCTTGGAGGAAAAACAATCCAATGGGCAAGGATTAGTTGTCTAAAGGAGCCCATTGGCTAAAAAGGTCAATAGAACCCTGCTGCAATTTTGAAATGGCTCAGGTCCTGCTAGTCTGTGTCCTGTCTGTGAAAAAGCTATCTTTTACTGATTGATCCTGCACCTCTTGAAGCTGATGGCACAAATCCTGCTGGAAGCTGTGGGGCAGGGTTAGGCATTCCTACAGCTTGCTGGTGAGCACTAGCACCATTGCTGTACTGACAAGGAGAAAGTACACAAAGAAGTGGTGAGGCAGAGCCCTGTTTTGTGGCTAAGAGGCACTTAAGGTGTTGCTGAATTAAGGCCATAAGATGTGGTGGTATCTGAACCCTGGCCTGCCAGACATCAGCTCTCTCTCTGTGCAAGCATTTAGGGAATCTTAAAAATGGCTGGCATGGTGCTGAAGCAATAGCTACATCAGAGGATTAATTGTCCTATTTTATCAGCTGTTTTTTAGAGAACTGGGAGCTACACCCTTTGTGACACAGCGAGCTGGGCTTTTTCCTTTCACTGCTGCTGAGGTTGCCAGGATAACCTTATAGTAAGGCTGTTGCAGTATTGCAGCAAGCAGTACTAAACACCACTACCAAGTGTAAGCATCGTGCCTTAGGAATGATTTTGGCATTCCTTCAATAATATGTAACAGTGCCAAACTAGAGATACCACACAAATTAGAAACACAGCTTGCACAGAAATGTTTTGTATCCCTTAAATGTTTAATTCAATTGTATCCTAATATGAATTTACCAGTTCTAGTTGAATTTTACTTAGTATTACTTTGTTTTTATGGAATTGGAATGGTTTGAATATTTCTTAGCCACCTCGGGAGGAAGAAGTATCCCTCCTGTAGCAACAGAACAGGCTCTGTAGCTTTGCTTTCCCCTGTTAGTGCCAGCCTTTGCCCTCAGAAGCTGGCATGCAAGCTTTGCAGATACCTCAAGCTTTCCTTAGCAAACAGGACTGTGGCATATTGCGTATGTTTGGGGGTAGGGAGGAAGTAGAAAGGAAAAAAAAAAACTTTTTCCTAAGTTTCTTGTTTGACAAGAGACTTAAGTAATGCCTTTGGAAAAATGTGAGAGATTTTTCTGCTTCTTACTTGCCTGAACAGAACTTTTTCTCATTGTTGACTGCAGCCCAGGAGTAACAGATGAGAAAAGGATTTGTAACTGCACTTCATGTACAGGTTTAGAAACCTGGAATCCATTTTGTAAATATTATGATGCTCTAGTTATCTTCCACAGTTAATGCAGTTTTGTGTGCTTCTGCTACTCAAACACAGGGAGTTGAACAGGGAGGAGGAGGGGAAGGCTGTGCAGTGCTGCAGCTCCAATGTGGAGTCATGTGTGCCACAGTGGTAACCACAGATGTGTGTGCCCCAAACACACAGCAGAAGGGACAGCTGCTGCTTTGCCTAGGAGAGAGTAAAAGGGATGTCACTCACACCCTGGGAATTGGACATGGTAGGGCAGCACCTCTTGAATATGCTTGCAGTGGTTATATCTCCTTTCTGTGAGGCAGATACTGGCCTCATATAGGATTGGCCAAAAAAAACCCCCAGAAAATAGAGGTTGGTACTTGCTTTACTAGTTTGTGAGTAACTACAGAAGTAAACTGATATGGCTTTCTTTTAGAACTCAACCTCTTCAAGTAATTGAGCATGTTAGCTGTAAGTAGGAGCAACCTTTTTGTGTTAAGATTTACAATATAAAATCATCTTACATTTGATATTCACTCTTGTTTTTCTCTCTTTCTATGCTTTGCACTCTGTTAAGGCAGGTTTCCATTTGCTCAGCTGAAAGCTCTCCATAGCTGGGCCTGCAGTCTGTTGTGAGCTAATAAGAGCAACCAGGGTTTTGCATTACCATAGGGCCTTTGTGTTGAGGCACTGCAGGGTACAGGGAAAATGATTACCAGGTACTGAGATAATGCCACCCTCAGACAGGGGGGCATATGCACAGATCTTAAACGAGTGTTTCAATGAGTGTCAGAAAATTAAGAATGACATGTACCAAGGGGTCAATCCAGGATGCAGCCTGCTGGTGGCTGGGCTCACTATTGCTTCCCTGTTTCTAATATAGGTTGTGTGTCCTCAGTGCAGCCATCTTCAATGCTTATTGCTTCATTCCTCATCCTACAGACCCAGGATGTATCAGGGACTGGGACTCACTTTTCACTTATCTGAGAAAGCCATAAGTCAGATTTCAAGCTAAACACAGATGGGAAAAAAATGTTTCTTCTGGTGAAAAAGGAGAAAGGAGGGCCAAATGAAAACTGTAGTGGCTAAGTGCTTGAACAAAATGAAGGTACTTCTGAGTACATGACGGATTAATGTTAGTGGGGAAATTGAATTTCAAGCTACCATCTGGTTGTATTGCATCAGAATTAATGGAAACTGAAGTGATGAACATAAATTTAGTCTTGATCAATAAAATAATCTGTAATTTCACCCTGAAGTTTAATTTCAGCTTAGCTCTGTGAGGTTCCGTGTTCGTAACTGGCTTTCTTACTGGGATTTAAGGAAAAGACTAACATCATAACACTTACCATTTTAGGGGTAAAGGCTTTGACAGGGCTGGTCCCTGTGAATGTCCAGTTACCAGAGCCTATCCATGCAGACATACGGCTGACTCCTTAAGTCTCAAAGGCTATGCTGCTCAGATAGCAAGGAGGACAAGGCCCAGGGGCTGAAGACTTGGTGGCTTTCTGCACATCCTGATCAGTGCTTGGAATTGGCAGTAGCTTGTGAGGAATGTTTTGGTGTCTTTGCAGTACTCAGATGGAGGAGGTTGGGTGAGGTGTGTCCTGACTAAAAGTCAGGGAAGGGGTTGGAGAGAGCTGGCTGTTTGACTGGATGTAGCTGAGGAAATGGTGTGTGGCTGAAATCAGAACATGTTTTGCTGCAGATTTTAGTGAGAGCTGAACAGCCAAGGGACTGAATTCAGGAAGGCATGGAACTGCCTGTGTAGATAGACTTAAGCAGTGCAGACTGTAAAAGCACCTGAGCTGTAAGTGCAAGTCACATAATTCAGATGTAATTTAAAATCTCATTTCAAGAGACCCTACTGAGTGTTTATTCCCATCACTGAGTGCATGTTTTCAGCTCTGTCACTGCACACTTAGGTCCTTTGTGCTTTGCCTTCCTGAGAACAACCATAAGCACTTTCCATTGAGCTGCTTTGCTTAGGTCTTACTGAAGGACAGCAGAAATCCCAATCAGCTTAGAGTCCACCCAGGTGTCCAAACCTCCCCCCTTGCCAGCCAGGCTGTCCCACTGCAGGGGAGAGCTCCAGCATTGTAGTACAGGTACAGTCCAGCCCATCACAAAGGTGCTTCCCAGTTGCAAGAGACTGGAGATGTGCAACACCAGTGGGGCTGGGAGAACAGCTATAAACTGGTAACAGTTGGAAATAGCAAATATATTAGACAAGGAGTGGGGGAAGAAAAGGGAGAGTATAACATTAGATTTTCTATGCATTTTTGACTGTGTAAGGAGTCAATTACAACTCTGTAGTTTTGCAAGGAAATTGCTGCTGCTTCAGAAAACTTGGGCACAGGGCAACAGGGTCTACCAATCTCACAACTCAAAATCCCTTTTTGGCTCTTGGACAGGTTTTGCAGATGGCTCTTGTGTGCTTAGACACTGCTTCTGCTAAGCAATTCAATGAGGGAATAGTATCCTCCTGCCCAATACTGACATACAGCCCTTCCAATGGGGGAGCTATGCTTATCACCAACTCTGGGGTTATTCATGTAGAATGTTTGACAGCAAGCAATCCCAAATAAAATCCATGAGGTAAGATGCATTTTGTTTATACTCACTAGTTGGAATCATGTCAAGAGTGAACAGTTCTTGATTTTTTGTGGGGATTTTAATACTGGAATGCAAACTATATTGTGCTACCAGAGCCCTGTTCAACACCTCAAGCAAACCTGTGTACTGGGGAGTGTCTCCCCAGGAGGAAAGAGCCATTAGTTCAGGGAGCATGGCCAGCTCTGTGCTTTTGCAATAGCAGGTTCATTTCCCCTACGATAACTTGGAATTGGATTTTTCACATCATCAAGCAGTAGAAAGCTGTGATTGTTATCTGCATTTCTACAGCTGACTTGTCAAAAGATGTTAAAATTAAGCTGACACACATCAATGCTTTTGAGAAAGTTATGCCCCATTATTGGTAAATTCAAGGATGGACTTAATTGAAAAATCATGTAGATGATGCAGTGTATATATATCTTTATCTCCCTCACTTTCAGGTGAGGTATTCAAGACAGAGCAGTGAGCTCTTACCATCTTGCCTTTTGGCAGATTTTTGATGCATTGGTTGCTTTATAATTTCTTATTCTATTTATTGGTTTATGAAATTTCCAGTTCCTTGGCTTGCTTTGTGGATATTGTTAAAATCAGAACAAGATTCAAAAAAACCCCTAGGGGTGAACAGATGTGGTCATGGGCCTGAATCATTTTGGGGACTCGAAGTAAACTCATTACATGTCTACTGTTTCACTGACAAAACTTATGTAAAACATTGATTGCCTATGATCTTAAATTTTTCTCTGAGTTTGTTACATGCCCTGATACCCTGCAGAAAATTAAAGCATCTGGGGAAAAAGAAATTCCTCTTCTCCTTTACTCTGAATTTGCAAAAATGGAAACCAACAGCTGTTTCAGAGCCAAAAAAATATAAAGCATGTAGCAGGTGGTACCATGCATGTATGTCTAATTGCAATCTAACAGTCTGCAAGCCAGCTACCAAATAGTGAGGAGTGAGATCATAATGTGGGCAGAGAAGGGGAGCAAAGACAATGGGAAAGCAAGAGAAATAGTTTTGGCCCAGGAAATCAGTATCTTTATAGAGGAGAGAAATGAGTGTAACTGAGAGCAGTGAGTTATGATATCCTTTTGTTTTTGAAATGTCCTCTTGACTCATCCCTGTCTAGAAAACTGGCTACAGGTGCCAGAAATAGTGGGGAAATGATGGCATGTCTGGTGCATGGCTCAGTATAAGTAAACCTGATGGGCTTTGTCAGGTGAGATGCAGCTCATGGTTCAGAGGCTCACTCAGAGCAGTTGCATGTCTGCTTCTGGGGCTCCTTTCACATCCTCTGTGTATCTGTCTGCTCACACCTACTCTGAAGGATCAGATATGTGAACAGCCCTTTTCATTTCCTCAGTGAGGAGCTTTCCTAAAGCATGATATTTTTATGGTGTGGATCTCAAGTGCTCCAGTGAAAATGATGTTCAGGATGGATAGAAAAACTAATGTGGGTAACTCTGGAGTCACAATTGCTAAGCTGGGTCAAAGGGAGTGTGGCACATATCTGGCATGTGATTCTCTTCTCAGTTGTGCAGTGCAAATCTGAAGTCAGATGGATTACACAGAGGTGAAGCCAGCATGACTGAGGGGGGGAGTACTAGCCCATTCCCAGCTGCTTTCTCTCCAGAGGTCTGATGGTTATTTATTTTAATGCTGTTTTTCACTGACACCCCTCACAAGGTATAATTTGTTTGCGTTTTCTATGATCAGATCAATCTTCCATTTTACTGTCAGATATTCACTGATAGTAATCCTCAGTTAGTTATTTCTTTTAATGCTATCTGGCTGTACAGATTAACCATAAAGGATTTCTTTGACTGGAGGACATGTGCTACTAACTTAAACTGATTTTGAAAATGCCTTTCCAGAATTTCACTGGGCAGCACACTGAAGGCAGTTTGAAAAATATTTAAAATTAAAGCATTCAGTATAATAGCACAAGCTCAAGAGTACTTTTTTCCCTTGTCTGGCACTCCTTTCAGTGGGTGAAATGTACTCCTGCGTAGTCCCAATAAGATCATGTACTCTGAAACCATCCTTGAAGGGCTTCTATCAGTGTAAGTGTCATAACAGCTCCCTGTTGCCAGGGCAGTACTTCAAAAATGAGAAGAAAAATCCACAAACCTGTAACTTATTTTGCAAGCTTCCTTTAGAAAACTTAAGCCCAGGGTCACTAAGGTTCCTCACAACTTCCAAGGGGCTTTGACTTAGATCTAACCACAAGCAGAAGAGATCTGAATTATATTCTTAGAGGAGAGCAAATTGTTGAAAGGTGAAGTGGGGCTGTTGTTGATGACTTCAAGTCTGCCTGAAAGAGCTGATCTTTGAATGGACAATGCAGGCTAAATATTTGGGGGCTGAAGCTCCTCTGGCCTTATTGCCACTTTAGCTGCTTTTGGACTTAATAATCTTAAAGGTCTTTTCCAATCTAAATCATTTGTGATTTAACGAATCACAGTCTTCATTGCTTTAGGAAAGTTGCTGAGCAGTAAATTGTGAAGTATAACATTTTGATCAGTTGTTCTTCCCAACTTCTGCTGATCACAGCAAACAGCACAGAGTGAGGGTGCTGCTGCCACGGAGCTCAGTATTGGGAATAATCAATGCAAGAGTATTGGGCTTATTAGTGCCTGGGCCATTTGCTGGCCTGCAGTTTGCTGATGAGTTCTGCTTAATTAAAAGCAGCAGGGACAAGTTGATGGCTTTCTGATCCTGGCCCCACTGTCTGAGAGTGCTGATGAGGCAGACACTGCTCTGGCACAGAATAGAAGAGCAATCTCTGTCTGGAGGCCAGAGATGGGATTTTCTCTGTGAAACAGCAGCTTTCAGGTGTGTTTTGCCCCTGAGACACATGAGAGGGGCTGGTCCCTGCCCTCAGCTGATCAGCTGCAAAATAAATTAATGTCAGGGATAGAAAAAGACTGCAGTGCAGGAAGTTCATCATTTATTCATGTGGGAGGAAAATACAGAACCTGCTGGATCACCTGGCTGGTTTCACACTCAGCTCTGACGATAGTGCTGCCCATCATGAGGGAAGAGCTGTCCTTCCCCTGGGTATGGCCTGGAAAAGGTATCCCCTCATGTCCCTCCTTTCTCCTCAATGACCTGTCCATGCAGCTCCTTGTAAGACTGGTGCTAGAAGAAGCATTTTCCAGAACTTTCGTTGTATTTGTTATTTTAATTGAGACAAATTAATGGTGAAAGAGACTGTAAGTGCCAGGAAACAGAGGAAAGCATCTTTTACTTTACATACTTGGGTAGCAAAAAACTCCACAAGTGTCTTAA
Organism: Ifrita kowaldi; assembly: GCA_013398055.1. Classification (NCBI taxonomy): domain Eukaryota; kingdom Metazoa; phylum Chordata; class Aves; order Passeriformes; family Cinclosomatidae; genus Ifrita; species Ifrita kowaldi. The sequence continues at coordinate 239,560 of VZRS01003569.1, forward strand.
CAGTTGAAGTATTGGGTCTTGCTTTTGGGTGTGTGAAGCCTCAAGTGAAACATGCACTACAAATAAATTGCAGCCTGTTTTCTCTTAAGCACTTGGGGTGGAGGAGGTTCCCAGAACACAAGTGCCATGTGTTCCACATTGCCTGCTCCAGCAGGAGCCTGCTGGCCCTGGGGCATGAGGGAGGGAAGCTGAGGCAGGATTCAAACTTCAGGCTTGCCTCAGGGGAATGAAAGGATGAGGTAGCTAAACAATAAAGGGTTTAATTTTGTCCTTCCCACTTAAGCAAAGTTCCTCACCATGAAACGATTTTTACCAAGTGCCAGAGAATCTGTTATAGCCACATGATCCTATTTCTACTTTTCCAATGGGAATATGCATGTGACAGTGATAACTGCAAATTATTTTTCTTTATACAGTAATATCTGGCCATATGTTTAAACTCTGTGTTTGGTAGCAGTAGTTAAACAGCTTTTCTCATGCCTATGGATTCCGGACTTGGAAGGAATTTTGTCAAGGAAAATCCTTGCATTTCTGCTACTCTTCTTGCTTGCTGCTATGAGCCAGTGTTGTTCTCCAAGCACTTTTAACCTAATTTGCTACACATCTCTGGTTGTAAACCATTAATAGCAGATATTTAATGTGGGAGTGCTGGGGTGTGATCCACAATGTGCCCCAGAGCTGCTGCTTTATCCCAGGATATAATTACACTATCCTGTGACTTTTCTTCTAATTTTCCTTTAAATGAAATTTCAGGCATTCCATTTCCTTATGGTAACAAAACCCTCTCCCTGTCTGTTTTCACCCTTTCTGCTCCCAAAGACCAAAGCCAGCACCTCCACAAAATCCTGAGCCTTTTTCCAAAGCTGCCTGAAGTCTACAGGGCTCTTTACATTGATTCCTGGAATCAGATTCCTCCTACCAGTGTCAGTTTAATGGATTTCCCCCCCCCACCACTGATAGTCCAAGGGACTGTTGTCCAGATATTATTTGGGCATTAGGAGCTCTGAGATAAGGGAGGGAATCATAAATCATCTTTATGAAGCTTTGCAGGGTCAGTGCCATAGCAGGCCCTGTTTTTTAAATGGAAAGCAAAAGTGGAACACCATCTCATTTCTGAAAATACTCCTGCAGAAACACAACTTAGGAGACAGAAAGCCGTAATCTAGAAATGTGGAAATTTTAGAAAAAGAACTGTCCTTTTGTACACAGAAATGCTGAGGACAGTCTAAGGGTGAAGAGTCTAGCTTTGAGCTTTGCTTTGAAGGTTGAACTTCAGTGTACCCAAAGCAACATCTGTCTTAATCAGATGCTGCTGGTTAGTGAAACTACTCTGAAATGTATTCCACTTAAAGGTGTAATTCTCATGACTACATGTCCTACCCATCAAGATACTGTGGGCAATTCCGCCAGCGTGCTGTGCCACCTTCAGGTAGAAGAAATGTTCAACTAAATGTTACTCTTCAGATGATACTCTTCAGTTACTTGTGAGTTTTCTTTTTTAATGTTTAATTTGCAATGACTAGGTGAAACTGCCTGTAGTGGCTTGTGGCCTTCACTTGCTGCTAAGCAGGAATATTTCCCAGTCAAATCTGAAGTCAAAGTCTAGATGAAATCTGAAATAAACAACTACAGATTTGCTGTGTATGATCTGGGGAGGAGGAAGTCATCTGGCTTGCTTTTTATGTACTTTACACACCCTTCCATGAGCAGCGTTAGGATCCCTCTATGAGGCAGCTCCTGCAGCAGAATTCCCCACCTAGCTCTCAATCTACCTCCCACTGGGAATGGGGCTGGGGCCAAGGGAGGAACAACAGAGTCTCCACACACAGCTCCTTGGAGCTGGGCTCTGCTTGTGGGCTCTCCCAACCCATCACAGTATGACTGCAGGGCCTGCAGGCACCTGCACTTGTTGTTAGGGCTGAACTTAGGAACACTCCTCCTGCAGTGACACCTCAGTCTTTGTAGCTCATGGCATAGAAAATACAGGGAAGTGATGTCTGCCAACACACCTGTTTTTGAAGTGTTAAACACTCCCAATCAAGATCCAGCATGTTTTGACAAGGTGAGTTATCCTTTTTGAAATGTCCTTGGCTTGCTGCCTTGTTCCTTCTCATGAGCCTTATTTGTACCAGCAGGTTGCTGCTTCAACACAGACATGGCATCTGGTGCCTTTAAGCTTCATACATACTGTACCTGCAGGACACACTGCAGCCAGCCAGGAAGTCCTGAGAACATGGATTTCAGGAGCATTACAGAGAGATCTTTCCTCTCCTTTTCAGTTTAAGGTTGCTTTGGATCTGTGCTCTTTTGGGAAGGCCTTCTGTGGGTGTGACTGGGCAGGGAAGAAGATTATTAAGAACTGCTTGTTTAATAAAACCTGCCAGTAAGTGTTTTGCAGTGCATAGATCAACCCTGCTGTACTTTTGGGAATCCAAATCACCTTTTACAAGTTTCTGCATGACTACAGGAGTAGAATATGGCACAGCTGTAGAGGAAGCTCTTGATGTTGTTATTTGTGCAAATCATGGGGCACAGCATGTGTTGTCTAACCTGACAGTTTTAGCCTTGTGTCTTGAAGGAAGATGGCAAGCAGGGAAATCCTAGGAGTTATTCCTCCAAAGAGTAACTACTGACATTGTAATGCCTGGTTAAGGTGCTAGTATTAGATAATTATCCATTTGTTGACTCATATAGTCTTCCTTTGAGGCATAAAATGTTGTCTAAAATGATAAAAAAATCAGCACATAGATCCATAGCTTTTCTCAAACTTGACTTTTTGAAATGGATGTAAAAAATACATTCTTTGTATGGACAAACATAGTGCCAGGACTGTGTACTAGGAAATGAAATCTGTTTTCTTCTTTTTCTCTTTAACCTTGATAGAAGTGATCCTTACTGGTTTTAAGGTTTGTGGGGACTTTTTGTTTCTTTTTACAAAGCCTCATTTTTATTTGAAAACAAAAATTATTTTTAGCTTTTGTCTTTCATATTTAAATTTACTTTGAGCACAAAGAAGATGGAGAGAATATCTTTTCTCTCAGTATGTGTGATTCACCTTGCAGGTGTCAATGTAACTTTATATGGAATGAATTCATTTAGGTTACATGAGAATTACCATCAAATTAAACTACATTAGGCATGGGACCAAAGCGCAGAAAATATTCTTCTACCAAGGCTACCAGAATAGAGATGGTTGCATGAAGTGTTTATTTATGCTTTTGTGTCTAAGCAGGGAATCTAAAATGAATGTAGCTGAGGAACAGCTGAGGACACTGTGCTTGTCTATGTGAAGGAAAGGAGGCTGAGGGGTGACCTCATTGCTCTTGACAGCTTCCTGATGAGGGGAGGTGGAGAGGGAGGTGCTGAGCTCCTCTGCTGGGATCCAGGGACTGGATATGTGGCAATGGTTCAAAGCTGGGTCAGGATGGGTTCAGATTGGATGTTAGGAAGAATTTTTTTACCAAGAAGAGTGGTCAGACACTGCAATAGCCTTTCTAGACAGGTGATCAATGCCCCAAGCCTGTCCACGTTTTAAGAGGCATTGGGACAAGGCCCTTAATAACAATGCTTTTAACTTTTGAGGAGCCCTGAATTGGTCTGGCAGTTGGACTTAGATGATTGTTTTAGCTCCCTTTTAGCTGAAATATTCTGGTCTATAAATTATAAGGTTGTACTGCCTGATTTTATTTTTATTTTTACTCTGAGGAAAATACTAGTGATAATTCTCACATTTCATTAATGGGGAGATATCCTGCTATAAGCCACAGCACAGTAACTCTATGAAACCATGACATGAATGGAGCTCATCACTGCTGTAACACAGCACATCTCTGTCAGAAGACCTAATCAGTTTGATGTGGACTTTTTTTCCTGAGAATCCTAAAAAGCAGTTATCTGGCCTAGTGGGAGAGGCCTGCCCTGAAATTGAGCTGTTTGACTCTGTAATAAGTTAATCTTCCATAACAGAAGAGTCACCTGAACAAGGCAGTCTAGGGGCAGTTCTGCTTTCACCAGATCCCAGAATTCTTGAAAGAAACACAGTCTGTAATACAGAGCTGCAACTGTGGGAAATGTCATGGGAATTTTCAGGTGTGTTCGTGTTCAGCCCTGTAAGACTTAAATGAAACATGCACTGACAATGCAGTTTGTACAGCAGTCCCTTGGATATGCGTTCTTTCTGTCTTGCTGCAAGGTTTGCTCCTGCCCAAGCTGCACCTCTGCTGCTGCCATAGCTTCAAGAATGTGAGTTAAAGGCACTTGCAGAGTATTCTACGAAATGTAAATCTTTTACAGGAAATGCAATTTCCATTCTTTGTGTCTGCATCTGCATGACTTGGCTGTGACCTTATGACTGGCCTCTCAGTCAGCATATGTCCAGCAACAAAACTGTGAAATTATCTTCCTGATTTGACATCCTTTACTTCTATTGGTAATATTAATTCCCTGGAGAAAGATCAGACACTTTCACCCTTCAGAATGGTGGCCATATAGACACAGCGGTAACAGCAGCTTCCTTTTGAGTACCTCAGTCCTTTTGCCCTTTGAAGTTTAAGATTAATCACTGAAAGTCACTGAAATAGCACACTGAAAGGCAGCAGTTTGCCAGGCCTTGACTGAGAGTCACATGTGCCTTCAAAGTTGGAGCTGTGCAACACAGCTCAAAAATACCTGGTTTTTTTCCAGAAGCAAGCAGTTTTTCTGCCTATTGTTGTTTGGGTTTTTTTTAATTAAGTAATCTCACTTTCTTTTGTCTTCATTTCTCAAGCTAGTTCTAATCTTCTTTAGGATCCTTTCATCAGCATACCTGAACTGCCCAGGCTGTCTAGTAAACCCTCTGGTGCTAGGAAGTCTGCTCCACTTTGCTGTTGAATTTTTATCCTGGTTATCTATGGGTAGAAACTTGCTTTTTTGGGAAACTGATTGGAATTAGGAACAGCATACCTTTCTTGGATTTTTGCATGGCAGTTCTCAGCTTCTCTTCACAGGACCATGTAATATGCTATCAAGAATGAATTCTTCTGTTCATGCCTTTAGATTTTTACAGTTCACACTGCTGTGACACAAGGTACTTGAGATACTTGGCATAAAGTCCCCAAGTGCCTGAAGGGCCCTGCAGCTCCTGAGCTCTTGCTGCCAAGCAGCTCTTGGGCATCTGTTCATTCATTTGTTCATTTAAAGGAGCACGGACGCTTCTTGTAAAGCTATGCAGAAACTTGTCTTTGCTGCTGAGATAAAATATAAGCTACTCTATGATACAAAAAAAGAAAGCCCAGGTTGTTAGATTAGTTTTGCTGAACCTCTGTTACTACTTTGTATTAGTATACAAGTAATGCAGAATGATTTGGCCATTGATTTAGGCCAGAAATGGTGAGCAGTCTGCCAACAACTATCTTTGATATTTGTCAAAGTGACAGGAAAGAATCGCTGTGCTATATACAATCACTGTGCTATATTTGCTTATGATATCAAATCATGAATCTCTAACAAAAAAAGTGTATCTAAGTACCTCTCAGTTGACTGAAGTCTTCTTTCAAGAAGCTACAGCTGAATTACTGCTGCATTCTTTAGGAAAATAAAGCTGAACTGGGTTCTCTACTCTTACAAAAGCTTGGGGAAATTTTGAATATGTAGGTAGTATAATGCACAGCCATTGCTGTTGCTTTAAGAATGGTGCTGTCTCACCTATGGCTGGCATTCACCTCTCCCCCTTTCACAGCAAAGCCAGAAGTTGTTTGTTTCTTATCTTTCCAGTCATTTTGACTGGGCAGGGAGTGTTCCCCCTCCCCTGGTGCCTATCTTCCAAAGGCTGTCAGCTGCTGCGGCTCTCCTGCCTCTCTACCCCCTGTAAACCACTGGAAGGGTTCTCTTTGCAGTTCCAGGCCCTTGAACCAGTCAGCTTCAACCATGTTTTGGATACCGATGTATTTACCCCGGACACCCCCGGCCTCCGCAGAGGCGGGGCCGGCAGGGACAGCCCGGGGCTCGCGGCCGGACCTTTGCTGAGCCGGGCCACTGTGCCCAGTGAAGTCTGAACGGCAGGAGATAAATAATATCAGTACACACGAAGGAAAAGTCCCGACTTCCTCCTGTGTTGGTAGGAGATTCCATTTCGTTACAGCTTTTCCAGCCCCTGGCCAGACCCCAGGGTTTCACCTATTGTTGGTACAGGGGTTGTAATAGAGGCTTGCCATGAACTATATCCGGTTTAAAAGTGGATTATTGCAGACACGTATTTTTATAGCAACAGGAAGCCTTGTTGGCAGCACATTTTAATTATGCTCTGAAGCTAATCAAGGAAAGAGAAATTGTTCTGAATACAGGAAGCTACATATACACATTTGAGTGCCTATTTCCACGGGGGAGGTAAAAGTGCTTAAGTGTTGCTGAATTCCCAGTACAGGAGCAATCTGTTAAATGGCTATGAAGTGCAGGCTTTCATAGGAAGGGGAGGATACACCATCCAGTGTAAGGCACCTGCTTACTGTTTACAGTCACCGGAGGGAGACAAGCAACTGTGATCAGGAGGCTCTGATCACCTCTGGAAAAGCCCTAACTCTTTTCCCTGATGATAGAGGAAGAGTAAAGAGACTGAAGAGAAATCATGTACCGGTAACAGGGTAGCTGTCTTATTTCATCACTGCTTGATGCTAGCTGTGAGCTTAGCACCTGAAGCTGGTTGCATGATTGCTGTGTATGAACTACTTCTGTGATTTGTTACTGGAGGCACTAAGTTTCCACTAAAAAGTGACATTTCCTTAATTTTTCTCTATGGTTAGAGTAACATTTTTTTTTGGTGTTGAAGGCAGAGGTGTATGTATTGGAACAAACTCACTTACTCTTTGGAAACTATGTAATGCAGAATAATATAGTATGGTATTGCCTGGTCTGACTTGGTAACAGCTATATGGTGCACATACTACTTCCCAAAGGAGAGCATCCCAGCGTCTCCAATAACTCCTCTTACTATGCTGCTGAAAAGCCTCATTGGCTGGAGAAAGTGCAAACCCTCTCCAGAAGCCTCTAAACTAGATTGGAGATTATTTGGAGCACACCCACATCAAGTAAGTTTATTTAAGTAAACTACAAGAGCTCCTACAACTGGAATGTCGCTGGGATGTTTGGGGTGTCCTGAACCTTTTTACAAAGCACGGCAGAAAGAATTTTCTCCGATTTTAACCTCTAGCGGATTGTTATGCAGATGAAACGTAACTGGTATAAAACAAGCAGGAGGGAGGCAGGGCTTACACCCAGAACGTGTGTTACCCAACTTAATCTTTCAGCAGGTTCAAAATGTTCCCTGTCCCTGTTGCCCACGGGATTTGTTTTTTCTGAGCACATCTCGTCTATTTCAAGCACTCAGTAAACATGCACTTTAGCTCTTCAGCGGAAAAGGGAAGAAGAATATTATTCGTCTACTCTCCCTGTGTTATAGGCTTCAAATGAATCCTTAGCTAACCAGTTTGGCAGGCCTTCCTGGCTTTGCAATAAAGATTCCTATTTGCAGCTTGCAGAATAGAGTTTGCAGAGGTCCGTTCAGGCTCTGCTGCATTGGTGAGGAAGTTCATGGATCCCACCTGGCTCTGTGCAGGCTCTGTTAAGCGTCACGCGTGCCTGGGTTTTTGACACGCTGCGTTTCAAGGTGCCTCGCCAAAGCATTTTGTGCCTTGTCTTTCTCCTCAACAGCATCTGCATTCCCGTTTCTGTTGTTGCTCAGTATCGGCGATAAGAACACTGTGTCGGGGCTCCGTCGTTTCATGTTCTTTGTGGGTAACGAGGGGGTGGACACACATTCAGATGTAGAAGGGCAGCAAAGTTCTTTACAAATGAGCTTGAAAACCGCAATCCCCACTTCCTGCTGCTCTGATGCTGGAAAGCTGCCAGGATCTCCACAAGGAAAGAACCCCCAAGACAATGTTGCTTTCGTCTTGGGTTTGTCAGTTATCTCGAAACACCTCGGGACGCCTCTGTAAGTAGATATTAATCGAAAAGGAACTGGACGCAGGGGAAGGACAAGGGGCTGGGGCCGGGCGCGGGCAGCCCCGTCCCTCCGCGCTCGCAGGCGAGTGCCAAGCGCCGGGCGCAGCTGCTGCTCTGCGGGGGCGAAGGGACACCGTCCAAAAGCGCTTTCCCGTGAGAGGCCCCTTTCGCAAGTCCCTCCCCGTTGCTCCGGGCATGGCCCCAGTGCCCAGCAAGGTGTCCTCCTGCAGGCCAGCCGCGGCGCCGTTCTCCCTTCTCTTCTCTCCGTGTGCAACCAGGAGGTGCGGGCGGCAGCCGCCGCCCCTTCCCTCCCTCGGCCGGCGGCGCGGCTACAAAGGGGCCGGCTCGGGGCGGGCTGCGCGGTCGTGGCTGGAGCTGCTGAGACCGAGCCGGGTTAGCAGCGAGCCGAGGCTGCTGGAAAGAGCAAGGCTTGCGCTTGTCAAGGTACGTCCTCTGCTAAGGGAGAAACACGGTAGGGATTATGCGAGAGAGACATTTTCCTCTGCTCGTAACTCGATGCTGTTTTCTCTCTTCAGTGGTTTAGTTCCGTTTCTGTGCCGTTTGACTTCGCTAACGGTACTGTGCTGGGCAGGGGCTGTTTTGAACATGGGGATTGAATGGGCCTGTACTAGTCCTGCCTTGAATGGCACCCTCCGTGCCTTGCCTGGCTGTAAAGTGTCCAAGAAGGATGTTCATGAACTTTTTCCTCTCTGTGTGTCTGCAGGTGGATTTTTCCTTCAAACTTTTCCCCTTTGAGGATCTCCTGCCCAGCTACAGTGATGTGGTTCTTGGAAAAGATCAGAGCCTCACATGAAAATGGAAATCTCCCCGCCTCTTCCTTCCTGGGACTGCCACACAGCCAAAATCTGCCAGAAAAAGCCCGACTGGGAGCTTCTGCTTTTCCAAATGTGCTCACTCCTGACAGAATCCCCGAATTCTGCATTCCCCCTAGGCTGACCAGCTCTGGCTCCATTAAGAGCAGTGGCTTTCACCAGGATCACAGTTCAGTGGATGCAGCTCTTACTTCTGATTATAGCTCCAGGTCTTTCCCACATCTCATTCAGGTGGAAAGTGTTGAAGAGGAGATCGCAGCCCTGGAGGAAGAAAGCACCAATGCGGACCCACAGTCCCAAGCAGCGCTCTCCCTGCCCCACTTTGCCAGAGCCCCAACTTCCTATGGTTTCTGCACTTTGCTGGAGAGTCCCCACACCAGGAGAAAGGAGTCCATCTTCCATGGTGATCCACGTGGTGCTCTGCCCAGCCTGAAGCTATCTCGATCCAGAGCTAACACCTTCAGTGGCAAAGGGAGTATGTCTAATCCCATTGCTATCAGCTTTGCTTCTGTGAGACTGCCTCCCAAGTACCTCTCTCTGCAAAGGCAAGGTGCCTGTGACAGTGACACTGCCTCCTCCAGTGACTCCTCTCCTTTCAGTTCTCCACTTCTGAGCAGGTCACCTCCCAGACCCTGCTCCCTGACCAAAGCACAAAGTCAGGAGGGATTGCTCTGCAGAGCACTGAAAGCCAAGAGCAAATCCAGTATGGCCAGAAACAATTCCCTCTCTACAGAGGAGAGCAGCTCCACTGATAACAGCCCCAGTGCCATGAGGAGGGCTTCAGAGGGGCTGCTTGGCATGCGGAGCTTTAGCACCTCCTGTTCTCCCATCTTCCCTCTGGTCCCGACCCGCAGTCGGGAGAGGCTGGTGGGAGAGAGCACTGTGGTGATGGACAAGGGAGGCGTGCTGAGACTGTCGGCTGAATACTGCTCAGAGAACGAACGGCTGCGGATCCGCCTGATCAGTGCAGAGGGTTTATATGATGATTCTGTAGAGCCCAAAAACATAAACTGCTGTATCTCCTTCTCCCTGGTGCCAGGGAAAACACAGAAGCAGAGAAGCACAGTTATAAAGAGAAGCAGAAATCCCATCTTCAATGAGGACTTCTTTTTTGATGGCATTGCAGCAGAAGAGCTGTACAGCCTCTCTGTCAGGATGAAAGCCACAAATAAAGGGTGCAGTATGAAACGGGATTATACCTTAGGAGAACGGGAATTGTCTTTAACGAGTATGTTGTCAGTGTAATGTTTCAAATATTCAAACAAATTGTCTTCTGAGAGCTTTCTACTAAATAAAGTTTTAGATTGACTTTTATGTTGGTTTTTTTTTGTTTGGTTTTTATTTTTTTAAAGAATACTTAAAAGCACTGCCTTGCCTGGTGTTACTGTCATGCTCTTGTGCCTTGTTCTGCTGTTTAGCACTTCAGTGAGGTATTTGGTGTTAAAAGGTGGCTGTGTAGAAGACCTGCCTGTAGAGTAGGACAGGAGAGGGGAGAAGGGCTAGTTTGCCTTCAGAATAAAGGATTAGGCTGTTACCAAGTCAAGGCTGTTCTTGTTTATGGCTTTCAGGCCATAAACTTCAGGTGGAAGTGTTTTTCACTCTTCCTGGTCCCTAAGTGGGTAACAGCCTGTGCACACAGTACACCCTGAACTCTACTGCAGCTCCTTGGTACAACATCAGTTCAATGGACCATTTTGACAGCACTTGTATTTACACAAACTAATGTTTAAATGAGCTCTGTATTCGGAGGGAGAATAAGGTCTTTTACAACGGGTGGATTTGGATTCCCGAAGCCAGTGTAAGTTTGTGTTGAGGATAACAAGATCAGCTTCTGAGCAGCAGCTAAAAGCCACTAGAGGCGGGGCTCTCTTTACACAGACCTACAGTATCAACACTGAAGGGGCTCCTGCCTGGGTGACAGCTGCAGCACAGTCAGCATCTTCATTTACCTTCCCTTTCCATGGTCAGTTTCCCAGCTCTCAGAATCAAGTTGCCAGGTAACTGTGTTTTGGTCAGGAATGTACCTGAGAGCTACAGCCCTCAGCAATTCAGCTATTGAATCCTTGCTGAAGCTGAAGCAGATAAGGTATCAGAGCAGCAAGGGCAAAGGACAGTTTGGGATCATGCATTGAATTCCTGCTTCAGCTAATGACTCGATGCCTACCTTGCTCAAGTCATTGTCACACAGTTGGTGTAATCAATCTGTCCTGTCAGCAAGCGGCGAGTGACTGAAGCACTTGCTTCAGTGCCAGGGGAAACACAGAGGTGCAGAACCCCTGCACGCTTGAGACCACCTTCCTCTTTTTGTTTTTTTCTTGCTGAGATGGGCTTGGGGCTGGGTAAAATGGATAAATTAGCGGGAGGAGGCAAAACTGGCTTAAAAATCCGGGTCTGTTGCTGCCTCCCTTGATTAAGTTGCAGGCTTCATTATGTGAAGGTTGATAAGCCTTAATGGAGGAGCAATCCACAAAGGCATGGGGCAGAGAAAACAAAGGTTTACTTTTGTTTTCCCTTTGAGGCTGTAGAAATAGGGCTTGCTGGTGCCCAAATACACATCTTAAAAGCTATTTCACAAAGATTTTAGCAGAATCTCCCCTGGCCTATTCTGGCAAGAGTCTGGTTGTCTGCAAATCATAGGACTGCTCACAGGGAGGTTGTGGTATTCCTTGGCCAGAATAATTTGATTGTGTTTCAGAGTGAAGTACTCCAGGAAGGATAGCAGAAAATGTGCTGATAGAAAATTCCTTCTGATAGCAGAAAAAGCCCAAAGGATGTTGACTGTGACCACAAGTGCTCAGAAATGCCTACTGCTAATCCTTGATCCAACTCATGTGAAATGCTTCTAAAACCAGAATCCTTGTACAAAGGACAACTCAGGCGAATGGCTGGGTGTATTCACAGGAGCCAACTGAAATAAAATGGAATAATAATCCCTTTGTGCTAAGGGAAAGAATTAAATGTACCAACATACTGCTCAGATGGAGGTGACACACTGCCACTTTTATCCTTGAATCTGGGCGAATTGACCATAAGGGAAAACCTAAAGGAAGTGGGGAGAAGTGAAATTAAAAAATGTGACTTCAAGGAAGAATCAATAATGTTGCAAAAAATTAAGCCAGTTTAATGAGTTATTGCATGGGGTCTCCCAAAGGAAGACAGAGGCTCCCCCTTCAGGCTTCTCACTTATCCACCATCACAATTTTAGTTCCTGGGGTTTAGGGTCTCTTCACGGGTATACTCACATGGAGAGATTGGCTGAGATAATACAGAACAGTTACAGGCCTCAGAGGATCCTGTACAGTCCCACTGTGCTGGGTATCTATCTGCCATGTGCCGTGCCAGTGCTCTCCTGCAGGGACACAGAATGCTGGGATGGTTCAGGGGGAAGGGGCCTTTGGGGATTATATCACCTGACTCCTGCTGGACGTTCAGTCAGCTCCAGCAGGTTGCCCAGGACCATGTCATGTTGGATTTAGAGTGTCTCCAAGGATGGAGACTCTGCAATCTGCTTGGGAAACACCAGCCCAGTGTTTTACCACCCTACCAGCAGAAAAGTTTTCTTTTTACTCCTGTGTAAGTGAAATTTCCTGTATTTCGATCTGTTCTGGTGGCCTCTGATCATGTCACTGGATACTGCTGAGTAGAGCCTGGCTCCACCCTCTCCACTCCCTCCCAGCAGATATTCATACACATCAATGAGATCTTCCCTGAGCCTTCTCTTCTGCAGCCCAGTGGGCATACTGCAGTTAGTGCCATAAAAGAAATGTGCTTCTGAAGTCTCATCCCTTATCAGGCAGGGAAGGAGTTAAGTCCTAAAAGAAAGTTCTCCCTTCCTGTCATAGGAAGATAGGTTTGCAGCTGGGCTTATCCAGTCAAGTATTTAAACAGGTGAAGGCTGCATCTTTGATTGGTTGAAAGGAAACTGAGCTGGTTTTAAGGCTCTTTAAAAAATGATATATTTCTGAGAAAGTCTCCTCACAGAAGTTTGATGATAGACCTGCAAGTTAGAGGGGCACAAAGCAAATCAGTAGAAGATTTGCAGACCCAGTTCAAAGGCAGAGTTTAAGCCTGGGAAGGACAGATGGACTTTGCCTACATTTCTCTGGTAAATAATTTAGCTTCATGTTTTTCTTGATAAGTTTGTTCTTTAATATAAGAACTTTGAATTAAGTACCTATTCAGGTACATTAGACTAGACTAGACATAACTGCAACACTAGGTGGAAAACAGTTTTGGTGAGGTTCCCCCCCCCAACTGTAGTCTGTCTTTTTACATTTTGGGGTATTTGATCCCGTTTGAGCTTTGGGGTATTGCTTATCAGGTGTTATTAACAATGCAAAGCCATAATACAATTTGAACACTTCAATTTGCTCGACTGTCAGAGGGCATAGGACTTGTTTTCCTGTGCTCTTAGAGGTCAGCTAAGCTGTAAATGGTGAACACCTACAGCGCTGCCCATGCTGCAGCTGCTTTCCGTAAGCGTCAGCCTTATTGGGGCAATTACGTAAAACACCTGCATAAGCAAACAAAAAGGCAACTGGATACTTCAGCCTGGAAAAACTCATGATGCCTCAATGCTTATATTAGAGTCAGCAGCAAGAAGAAAAATCAATCTCCTGGCATTAGCAAACACCTACTCAGAGTTAAGAAATATCATCTTCCTAAGTTTTCAGAACTTCTAAAATATCATGAAAATATGGGAGCATAAATGACTCTTTTCAAGCAAAACTCCTGTTTTGGGGTAGTCTGATCAGCTGTGTTCAGTGGTGCTCACTGATTGGAAGATCACATCTTAATTTAAATTTTAAAAAAGCCTCAGACAATTGTTTGAGGAAAAGAAGGTCTTTGTGCCAAGATCCTGGTCTCAAGTTCTGCTGAGCAAATATTATTTGTTTTAGGTGCACTGGAAGTAATACTTGTGCTGGCCTTTTCAAACGCAGTTGTGTTGAGCACGCCTCTTCAGTTCTGGAGAAACATTACTGCAAAGCAAGGCTTATGTTTTTCTTTCCAGAAATCCAGTCAGGTTATCTCAAATACAATTTGAGTTGCAATATACTGAGGTATGGTAGGGTAAAATGCAATTCCTGTAACTGAGCTCCTTTTCAGGTAAAGTTCAGAAATAGTACCAAGGGAAGCAAATACATGTGACCTAAAAAGCCTAACAGGACAGACCTGTAGACTGGGGATTAGGCAGCATAGTGTCTGCAGTATCAAATTCTATTTATTGCATCACTTCTTCTAAGCTGCTCCCATTTCTCAGACTGGCTTTGGAGAGGCACTGCTGAGCACAGCACCTATGCTGCTTCTAAGTGCTTCATCTGAGAGGGCCTTTTGGGGAGGGTGGTACTTCTGCTCCTGGGGCTTGACTTTTCAGTCAGCCATAGTGACTGTGGTGAAAGACTGAACGTATGCTGGGGCCTAATGGGCAAAAATTCTTCTATTTTTTTAGTCTAGGTAGTAACTCTTGCCGTGGGTAACTCTTAGTTTCCTCAGAGAACTGAGGAAAGAACAATTAGATGAATGTATGAATCTGTGAAAAGCCTGTCTGTGGGTTGCCAAGCTGGGGAAGTTGTCCTGGAGAAATCTGTGTCAATGGGATTGCTCAGTGTGAGGACTTCTCTTGCAGGACCGCTAGCCACAAGCTGTGCCCCCCAGGCCACCCCATGCTCGCCTGGCCTTTCCCAGCCATTGGCTGCTGGGCAGTTGTCCTGCGTCAAGGTTGGAGCTCCAGTTTGCATAGGTGCCTGAATTGTGGGCCATGATATTTGGCCAGGGTAGGAAAGGTAATGAGTCACATCTATTGATAGTTTTTTGCAGCAGGATGTTTGATTAAAACAAGCAGTATCCTTACACTCACAAAATGAATAGCATAATCAGATGCTATTTGTTTTCGAGTACTGTGTGCCCTGAAAAAAAAAATGCGTGTAAGATTAATCTGCATATTTAAATGAATGGCATTTCAGTACAGACTTAATGCTGGTGACTGGCAGTGAAATGTACTCTAATATAGTGTCTTAGAAACAAAGGCTAATGCTGAACAATCTGTCCTCGTAGCAGAGGTAAAATGAAGTTTTAATCTTGTAGAGTGTCTGTGAACTAACCTACTTTGCATCGAGGTGATTGATGTAAAACCCAGAAGTAACATCCCAAAACACATCTCAGCCTGGGCTGTGCACAGCGTTCTGCTGCCTGCAGAGTGGGGAAAGGGGCTACATTCTTTGAGTATTTTGTGCCTCCATAACAATTGATAAGCAAGTCATGTTTTGTGCTGCTGCATCTTTGCATTTAAGGTATCCTTATGAGAGGAAAAGAGCTTCCAGTAGTTCTTGGTTCCTGTCAGGAACAGAAATAGCTACAGCCCAGGTTCCTGGTAGTATGTGGCAATTGAGGCACGGTACTGGGAACTGAGCACAGTCAATGAGACGAGAGGAAGGGTCCAACAAACAGGACTGAATAGAATTCACAGCCCCTTTTGCTCAGATAGCCACCACAGGTGACCAGACAGCTCTGTCTTCTGATTTTGTTATTCCTTGCGACTTTTCTATTTCTGGCTATAAATATTCTAATGCTGAAAAATTAGCTATCCTGAGTGGTACAGTGAGAACCCGACCTTGTCAAGCTTTGCATGTTCTAGACAGGAAAGAACGGAACAAGATTTTTCATTTTGCCTCTGTTCTGTTAAATCTAAATGATTTTTCTACTTACCTTTCTAAGCCTCGTCAGTGTAAAGTCAGGAAACATTTGAAGGAGCACAAGGTGAAAGAAGGTCGTCTGAAAAACCTTAGAGTTGCTTCTTTTTAGTGGGAAGACCAGACAAAGTTTTGTGTCTTCATTACATTGCTATAATGAAGAAGCACTTCCAGGGAAGCAAGTCAGAGCCTGTTTAAACTGTTGCTGTGAATTAGAGGAGGTCACACAAGTTTAGTTTCCTGATGCTTGCATCCCTGTGTGCTGTGGATTTCATATGGCTGTCTCACCATGTTCCTCAGTTGCCTGTAAGGAAGAGCTCTTCTCTGTCGTAAGAGGTGAGAAAGACATTGAGAAATGTCACTCAGGTAAGAGGCTTATACTAAAGGTGCTCATTTGCTCATGCGCAGAGGTGAAGGATGAGATGAAGTAGCTCAGAATGGCATTGTATGAATATTCAGGATCATTTCTATAAGCCCTTTATGAAAGTGCACTGTTCCAGAAGGTGAAACTCTTTAACTCGAATCTTTGTTCCGGTTTTGGTGGGGTGTTTTTTTTTTTTTTAGTCAAATCTTCCCGTGCTAACCACTGGCTGTTTCCAGTGAGCAATAAAGCTGAATTTACCATACCAGTAAATAAAATAGTAGTAACAGATGTTGTCTTGAAATCCCAGAGCCAACTTCAGCTTGCCTCTGAGGTTTCTGTGATTTAACCAGATTATTTTATTTATGTAATTGTGATTCTAGAAGATACCCTAGTTGTAAACATGTGTTGCTTGATCCTTTCTGGCAGCCCAGTGCCCATAGCAGAGCTGTACCTACCAGAATTACTTTCTGTTGAAATCCCAACTCTTATATTTTGCAGAAGGAGTTGAGCATTGGCCACAGCTGGCTTTTGCAGTGCTGGATGCCAGAACTTCAGCTGAGCTGGAGGCCCCAGCACTGCTCCTGCGTGCACTTGAACAGCACGACACAGCTTTGGTGTTAGACAGGCTCAGCATGACCTGCTGCCCAGCCTGCAGGCACTGCTGAGCTGAAGCTGACACTGAAGATGGAGTTGAAGTCGAGGAGAAGGGGGATCACCCAGTAAAGCTTGTTAAAGGCAAATAGCTCATGCTGAGTGTTGGCAAAAGCAATGTCACAAATGGTGAAAAAGTGACTGTGGTGGTAAATGCTGACTTTCACACCCCTAATTAGCTGCTGTCAAAGCTGATTCAAGACAGTAATTCAGCTGTGCAGTGTTGGATCAGCTGGTCTGTGGGGGAAGAAGGAGAGTCAAACCTCCACAGATGATTTCTAATGGATAAGAAAAGTTGTGTAGAGCCCTAAGTGTTCTTTGTCTACCATGTGTGCTCCACCAGTGATGGAGGATGGCTGGGCTGGGAGCGAGGGCATTGTCAAGTGGCATTCTGTAAAGGAAAATATCCCCCCTTCTCCTCAGATGGGGGATTAACCCTATGCCCTGACAGAGGATGCAGTGCATCGGAGAAATAATTTTGCATTTTTAAGATAAAACTTCTGATTTCTGTTCAGAAAAGTTACAAAACCTATCCTACAGCTTTGTTGCTTATTAACCCAACTGTCTCTTTAACAGAATGTTTTGCTGGGCTAGATCCTCTGGTATAATCCAGAGGAATCTGAAACAAAACCATTAGTATGAAAACATTGGTGAAACTGAGAGCTATTCTTAACCCACTGGGAACACTGAACATTTTCCAAGTCTGCATAAGTCCTAAGCACAAATCTAATTCAACAGTGTGTTTCCTAAGACTTGTCCTAAATAGGTCTATTGGAAAGGAACAGACACATCTAGTAAATGTAGACAAAGAAGTATGGGAACCAGCTGGAATATTTCTGTATTGTTCTTAAAAAGCACGTGGCTTATTTTAGCCATCTGTTTTGAAGATATCTTGCTAGGAATGAATGAGTTAAGGTTGCTTCAGGAAGGGGAGTGGGTGGAAGTTATGGGACAACAGACATGTCAAGCTGACAGGAATGATTTGTCACCCTTGGAAGTCACTACATGGGCATAGGAGATGAGCAGAACACTTGAGAATTGCACGAATATGAACAAAAACAAAGGGAGATTTAATCTGTGGGACTTTCTAAAAGGTCAAAATGCAGCACGATCTCAGGGAAGTTACTGGAAGAAAAACTGATAAAGTAAAAAGCCAAAATGCAGGCTAGGACTACCAGTAAGGTACTAATCTGCTCCACTTATTTATATTTCCACTCAGTGTTTGTGTTGTAAAGAAATACTGTTTGAAGACTGAGTACCACTTACATTTCACTTTTGCTTGATAACAACTGTTTTTCCTAAAGAAAAATAGTCCTTGTTGTGGCTTTGGCCCATGACTTTTTGTCAACTTCAGGGTCTCGGCCCAGTCAGTGCTGGCAGGGACCCAGAGATCCCTGAGTCCAGCCCCTTGCTACAGCAGCCTGCTCAGGACCATGTTCAGTTGGATTTTGAATATCTTCAAAGGATGGACACTACAGCCTCTCTGGGCAACCTGTCCTAGTGCTTCCCCACCCCCAAAGTTAAAAAGTGGCATTTTTCTCCTCTTCCTTCTCCTGTGTCATCTTTTGTTTAAATGGAATTTCCAATGTTTCAGTCTGTACCCATTTCCTTTTGTTCATTCTGGTTGCACTGAGAATTTGGCTCCATCTTTGCTTCCTCATATCACACTACCATTGTTCCTTTTATTCAGTTTCACCTTCCAAACACAGGAGATGACTTTTCTGTGCTTTGCTTGTATGTTTTGCTAATACCAGAAATGTAATAATATGTCTCACCCATCTTGGCTTTTTAAAAAAATATGACAAATATCTGTGGTCTGACCCTGCTTGCGCTACATGCAAAGGGAATCTCAGAATGTCATTAGTGCCAAGTTAAAAACTTTTAATATCCATGTGAGATGCACTATCATTAGTATAAAATGCAAGTGTTAGAAAACTAAGCAAGACTTAAAACCTGAAAAGTATATTGACAAAAATAATTTGGCAAGGCTGAGGTCTTTCTTCTTTGATAGATTACCAGTGCACAACATGGGATTCAGTCATGATCCATTTCTCTGCTCATTACACCTAAATTAACAAGATTTTTGACTGCACAGGCTGCAGGACTAAAGGATGTCAAGTCAAAGGATGAAAAGATTTGCAGTATGTAATTCCAAATGCATCACCCAGACTGACAGCAGTTTAAAAGTGAAGACAGGAGTTGTTAAATGTTTTCCTGAAGAGTGACCCTGAACCCTCATTGCAAAACAATTTGCTAGATTAACATGTATTATCATACATGCAATACGGCAATATCTGAAGAGAAGTTTTTGCCCAGAATACATCAGAAGAGTAAATTCTTTTTACAATGCTCACCTACATGTCTCACGCTGCCCTGGTGACTGATTCTGAAAATGTGGGTTCAAGTTCTCTGATTTGGAAAGAGCTGGCAGCACACTGCAGCTCTGCTTGTTGGTGGTGCTCTTACCCATTGAGTGGTGGTAGGTGCCAGGAGACTTGTGAGCCATACACGTGGTTCAACTAACACAGGCCTGTGCTATCAGATTTTCTGGAAACTACAAAAGGAGACATAATAGGATGTAAGGGGAAAGGAGCAATCCAGCACACCACACAGAACTCTAGTTCCACAGGTTTCTTCTACACCACATCCATTTCAAAGTCACTGAAATATAAACATTAACAAAATCCACTGACAGAGCAGGACTTGCTCAGGTATATGAAGCAGAAAACATTTAATGAGGAAACTGGTGATATTAAAGCACATCATAAAACACAATTATTGACCTAATTTAATGAAGCATTGCACCTCATTGGAACAAGCAGTTTGTGCAATAGAATAGTTTAGGAAATAAGAGACTTATTTATATCTCCCAGGAGTTTAAAATGGTTCTGGGGGTAAAAACAAAACAAAAAAGCAAGGCCATAGTGATGTCAAGCTAACTGTCCAGGTGAGGAAAGATTTTGGATTTGCTAATTCATGACGTACCTTGACCACAAGGGGTTTTTCCTCCCTCTTCCCCCACCCGTTTTTGAGTCTCTCTACACAGGCACCAATAAGTGTTGCCAATAATGTAACAGAGTTCTACACTGTACACGTGAGAGGGAAGCACACAGCCAGACTCTGTGTCCCTGCTCAGTATGTATGAAAGCAGATTCATAATTAATGCTGCTGCTGAATAAGTCCAGGCACCAGTGCATCACAATGATTAATTTAACAAAGCTTACTTAGAAATGACACCACAAGTGATAGCTAATGACAGGTTGTTTCACTCTTGTAAGTGCATATTAGCTGTTACTTTTAAGAAAGAACAAAGGACTGAAAGTCTGTTTTTCCTAGTCAGTCTGACAGATAAAATGGGAGGTTGCATATTTCTGAGTTTTCCCACATAATCGCTCAGGTGTGTGTCAGCTGCTTCAAGCAGCTTTGGCCTGCAAAGGAGAGGGTAACAGCTTCCCCCCATGCACAACCAGGGCTCAGTATAATGTATAATCCGGGTGAATGCTTATCCCTTTCATGAGCCCACGGTGGGTACAGACAGCACTTGGCCAGGCTGCCAGTACCACCAGGCTTACTTGGTTTGTTTTGGAATTTACAATTGCTTCACACCTGGGACAGAGTACCCAGCCTCCACGTACACCTGGACAAATGTTTTGAAGAACACTTTGCGACTGTAACTATGTGCCTGTCAGCCACTTCATGCCATGAGCTGCTGATGTTTCTCGGTGCAGCTTTGACTTACAAAACAGGTTCTTGAGGCAAGGCTGGCCAGTTTGGTTCATCAGCTCTGCAGTGAACATACTTCCCAGACTGCCTCAAAACAGTCAGATAACTAGACCTGCCATGAAAACAAATTAACTTGATATAAAAATACTTTTAACATGTAACTGAATGTTGTCGTCAGGGAAATTGCCGAATCTTCATTTCACATGAACAGATATATGAGTCACTACAGTTGAGCATGTTTATTGTACATGGCAGCTCTTTTCAAAACACACATGTTTAAACAGATGGCTTATGTTGACTATTAATGCAGTTCCTGCAATTAAGTTCAGTCTGAACGAAGTCGAGAGACTGACATTCTATTGACACTAAAGCTGTTGTATTGCATCTTCTCCCTATGAATGTTCAAATTTGGATCTGCTACTACAGCCTTACAGAAATGTCAGTTGTGATAAGTCATGATGCAACTGAAGAGGAGAGATAAGGTACCTAGCATCTTGCTAAATTACTTTTTGACAAGGATTTACTATTTGCATATTCATGCTGTTACGTTTCAATGGTGAAAGTCCACGTTTGAGCAAATTACTATAAATAAACACAGCAGTAGGAAGAAACTTGTCCCTCTGTCTCTATATGTGTGGTGGGCTCAAACCACAGGCAAGTGACCTTGCCATACAGGGAACCCAAGTGCATGGTGGTGCTGTGCTCTGCTCACCATACAGCCCACAAATGCTGCTGTCAGGTTTATGGTCCTGCAGGCAAATGACAGAAAATAGGAATGGCCACATACCTGGTGAAACCCAAACCTCTTGTAGTGCAGTGCTGTGTTGAGAAAGGATATTGCAGTAGCGACTGGAAGAGGAGTGTGAGAGCAGCTCAGGGGACATAGCCCAGACTACAGAGCTGAGGTTGCTTCAGGGCTTTCTGATCTGCAGCCCATTTTGCTGCATTTAAAAGTGGCAGACAGGTGTCTCCTCTAAGAATTTTTTGCAGAGTCTTTGGAATTTTCATTCATTCCTGCAGCAAAGTGCTTCATACTTTAGCTGTGTGCTATATGAAAAAGTGTCTACCCTTCTTCTGAACTAGCTACTATCTTCATTTGATAATCCGCAGGTCTTTCATTGGAAGAAACACTGAACAATTGTTCCCTACTCAATGTCTTTTGTCACCAATGATTTTATAAGTCTGTTCTATCATCTGATGGGTTTTGCAGCCTGAGGGATTCTATGCAATTTTTATCACTTTCTCCTGTATTAACTCATCAGTATTTTACTTACCTATCTCAGTCATTTCCAGACACCTGTCTGCAGCAGGTAATGTGTTGGCCCTGAAGGTGGATTTGTATGGCTGCAATTCAGCAAAAAGGGCATCCAGCCCCTTGTGATCCATGTAGGAGTTGTTGACTGTGGCTTCTGAAGTGACATAGAAGAACAGGTGTAGCTAGGTTCAGTGGAGTAACCGGAACAGCTTAAAAAGCATGTCATGTCTATTAGATACTGCTTACCTTTCCCTCCTTCTTTGGTACTCTCCTAAATTCCATCTTTACTACTTCTTCTGTTGTATTGTTCACTTTAGTTTAGTAGTGGGAAAACATAAATTTCACATATGTCTTTGGAAAGAGATATTTTCAAATGTCCTTTCATTATTCAGTAGCAGCTTTGTAAACATGCATGGGAGCAGCATTCATACAGCACAGAGCTGTGCAGTAGTTATGCTGTTTTTCATATCTGCTCTAGCAGGGCCTGTGACACACATTCTTGAAAGACCTCCAAGTGTCACTGGGTGATGCTGGACAAGGCTGAGTTTGAAGCAGAACAAGGTCCCTTCTATTTCCAAGTCTGGCACATGTTCAGCATTGCCCAGCAGTGGAACTGCTTCCATGCTGGAACTCCACCATCTGTTGGAGCAGAGAGCTTGTTTTCTGTCACACTCATGCAAATACCCAGACAGCCATAGTCAACACTTTGATTGAGCCTGAACATCAATACATGCAACCTAAACCACAAATAATTATCACTCTTTGAGTGGAATTCATTGCTGGAATTAAAAAACCCCACCGTATTCTGGGAAAGACTTATGAAAACTCTCTGAGGAACAACATGCAGTGCTTAAATCTCTTCTGATTTTTTTTAATTAGCTTTAACAAAATTTATACCACGTGAAGAAGAGGGACAGCTATATATCTCATTACATAAATTCTGACCTTTCATTTCAGTGAATATATTGTAATAGAAATGAACTTTACAGAGTTATTATTTCAGCACTCTCGGATATTCTGTATTCTGTAAAAATCAAACAGACTCCCAAAAAACCCACACCACTACCAACCCCCCCCCTAAAAACCCAACTTTAAAATCCCCCAAACTCCCCAAAAATCTAACCCAAACAGCACTTCACCTAAAACTCCCGAAAACCCACATGCACTCTTTCACAACACCAGTGAAATATCCTGGCAATACTAGATTTTCTCTCTAAAAAGCTATAGTTAGCATTTTAGCTGACCCTGAGCTCTAGGAAGGACGTCTCGAACCCAAAGGGAGAACAGCCTGGACGTCTCTCCAGTAAGATGTAACTACAGCAACCAAGAGGCACAGCTATTTTTCTTTATAGAAAGAGAGGAGCAAAGTTGTGCTGTACCTTGATTAAATATTTGTGAAGCTGATTTAACATCCTTTCAGCAGGTGAACATATAAAGCTCTAAACAGCTGTTTAAAAATAACCTATGAAAACAGATTATTTTTATAACTTTTCTTGAAAAATGTTTCCAGAGAAGTAGAGGTAATGAACAGGTACCAGAACCATTAGGAAGCTGATTACAGTTGTAGCTCATGAAGCTGGTTATTTAGGTTGCTTGATTTCTTGTCATTGGAGCTGGATTTCAGTCATTGGTAACTTTGTCAAATCACAAGTTTTTGATCTTATGTTTTCTAGCTTGGATGTTAACCTCAGACTGTATTTTAGTGAGAAAATGATTTAATTTTTCTTGTTTCTGATCAAGCTGTGTGTACACGAACTCTAAAGAGTAATTAAGCCTGATTAAGCTCATGCATGCAAACAGAGTCAGACTTTGCCCATCAAAGCTGCTCTGGGCCCAGCACAGAGCCTGTATTTTTTGTGCTTACATTGATCCTGTGCTAGAACATAATGGATTTATGATAAGAAGGAGGAGTGAAGACCAAGAGCAGGGAGGGGTCACCTCAGGGAGCTGGCAGGACATGGCAGCCCTCTGCAGGAGTGGGTAATGACTCTGGGAAGGCAGTGGCCAAGGACTCAGCAGGAAAACAGCTCAGAGAACTGGGGCTCTGAGAAGACAAAAGAGGGAAGAGAGTCAAGCCAACAGAAGAGGTAAACCAATGGAGTTTTGGGAGGGACTGTAGCTGGTCAAGGTAAGAAAATCAACTATAGCAGCAATTTCTCAAGCAGCAGAACCAGTTTTCTGGGTTTGAGGATAAAATATCCCAGGTTAATAGAATTCAATTTTTTAATGTGTGTTTTCCGAAAGTTAAGTTTTAAGACAACCTATTTCAAAAGGATAACCTTAACAAAATTGCTACCATCACAGGAAGCATCCAGATCTTTGCTGGAGCAGAAGCTTCCCAAGTTATTTCTGATGAATATTGGCAGTGGGAAATTGTTGGCCAAAGGGCAGGGGATGATGGGGGAAGGCAGCCTGGGTAGTCACTTAGAGTCAGAGGAAATCTGATGAACTCTGTTTGTTAGCAATGAATGCCTGCAGATTACATGCGTTCGTTGAAGAATTTCTCGAATCCAAATTATGGAACGAAGTGGAGGAAAAACGATCACCTTATGGCCACCATATTTCTTGAATTTTCCTCCCTTCTGCGTTAAACAAATGATACAATTTAGCTGGTGCCTTATTTTCAGCTTCCTGTTTTTAAGCTTACTGGTATTTCCTCCAGTCCCAAAAGGTAAAACTAATTTACTGAGATATTTTAGAGTATTTAATTTGTGTTGGTTTAGGCAGACATTCAGATTGTGTCTGACATTAAAGACTAATCTCTACTTCCCTTTGGTTTGTGGATAAATGCAACAAACTTTCCACAGTCACACAGGTAAATAAGGATCTTTACAGATAAAGCAAGACAGTTAGAGTACTCCTCTTTGAAAAGTTGTATCATACTTTAAAACAGCAGCTCTCATTTTAACCTTGTGTCTGCTGAGCATCAGTAGGATTCCTGGTCTCTGCTTCCATGTTCTGTGCTGCCAACTATGAGGAATTGGAGGTCTTTTTGGCAGTGGCCCTGATAAACTGGTAGGCCATCAAGCTTGATACTCAGACAGAAGTAGATGTGAATGATGATCAGGTGTTTATTTTGTGGTTTGTATTTGTTTTGTGATTTGGTTCTTCCCCCCAGCATTTGCTACAAGTGAACAGATTTTGCTTTTTCCATCTAGTGGCAGTCTGTCTGCAGGTAACAAAGCACCAACAGGTTTTTTCCTTGCTTGTGTGCAGAGTATGAACCATCATTCAGGGAAAGACATCTTGTGAGGCATCCTGGTCATGCTGGCAGCTGTGGCATAGAGGAGGTGTCCTCTTTCTTCTCTGTCATTTGGCTTTGGCAACTGAGTGTGTAGAAAGAGGTGGTGCCAGCAGGATACACACACCTTTAAGCTACAAAGTAATTATTTGTTGCCTTATTCACATAGTTGAGAGTGACAAGTTCCCAGGCTAGGGAGAGCTGGCAGGGACCTGACAGCGACAGGGGAAAACAGTGTTCCCTTGTTCCCTGGTACAGGCTCACCCCCAGAGTTGCTGAGCTGCCACCCTTGAACCCCTGTTTTTGATTCAGGGCTTTATGCCTTTCCCAGAAATGACATTCTCCATCTGAACAATCCCACCTCTGTCTGTAAAGTTTTCTTTCTCATTTTGTCCAGCCCCAGCTGACATACGGTCTCATAGCTCTTGCTCACAATTTGATGGTTTTCTCAGAAGTCTGAGTGAGGATTATGCTGCTGTGCCTCAAAACAGAGCCTCAGGTTACAGATGGCTAAAACAAAAGGAGGAGGGTAACAGAGGAGGTGCTGCCATGAACTCTACTATCTGTGGCTGTGTGCTGAGCGGGTTGGTTGGTCTGGAAAATCTGGCACACCCCCCCACTGGGCTGGCACAGAGCTAAGAGCCCATACCTTGGATTAGGTAAAACTGCATGGAAACCATTTTGGAGCATCATTAGTGAAGAAAAGAACTAATTCTTTCAATTGTCTAATATTGAGACAGCCCTATTTATCAGGATCTAAAAGAACCACTCTGGTACTGGACAGTTTCTGTTTGCATTAGAAAAAGAGTTATTCATAAGTATCTTCTGGGAAAGTGCTTGTCCAGCATTCCTGATGGAGGACAGAACAGAAAATTTTCATGGCTAAGCACTGCAGTTTAGGGACAAATTTGAGCTCACAGTGAAGAAAATGCAGCCAGAGGATGTTACAAGCCTGTTAAGGATTGATGAGCATGTAAGAAGTCTGTGCCAAATATTTCAAACTCTAGTCTTATGTTATAAAAATTGATAAGTCTTGCAGTTTGTTTTTGGCTTTTTTTCTGTGTGTAATTTATTTTTGATTTCTTTTTTATTGCTAAGTATATGACAGCACTGAAATTCTATGAATTGAAATGCTGTGCTTGAAGTGAGGGCAGCTGAAGTAAAATCATCTGTCATAAAACCCAAATGGTGACCATGAAATTATAACAGATGTGAGACTGAGAAACTCAAGCTGCCTGGACACATTGAGTAAATGCCATGCTGGGACACAAGGCAGGGTAATTGCTTGGTTCATCAAGTAGCCAGAGACCCACAGCAGGAGAAATCAGTCTTGACATACTCCTAATCAGTGTGGAAGACTCGTAACAGTGAATGAATAGTTGTGATTTGCAGTAGAGACCATCATGTGCTCAAATACCTTGGAGGAGGAAAAACATGATTCACTACAGTAATACATAAAAGAAGGCAAATGAAGACGCTTCTGAAAGGAAATCTAATTTAAGCTGTGCAGAGAGGATTTAAAGAATGCTTATCAAGGATTTGGATGTATGCACCCCTGTCTAATGTGTTTTCAAAAAGACCAAATCACAAAGAAAGTGGTGTGGCTAAACAGCAATGGGAGCTTTGTTAAAGTAAAGAAACATCCTCCAAAAAAAAAATCAGATCCAAATCATAAAAATTGAAAAGATCTTAAGCTCTGGTTTTAGAATTAACTTCCCCCGAAAAAGGAAGCCATAAGAACTAAGCTGTATCCCTACCATCCTTCAGTTTGCTAGCCAAGCTCTTCTATTATTCTCCTGTAGAATATGTTCACCTGTCCTCCGATCATGCTAGTGCATACATTTGAATTCATCTTTCTTGACAAAGGGTCACCTACTCTAATGAAGGCCTTAGTTTTTAGAAGTCCTAACTTGTGTTTCATGAGAAACATGCAAAGGGTTGTTAAATATGAAGACATAATCTAGTTGTGTGTGCTTTTTCATATTTTATTATTTTAAATGATAAGGGTAAATATTAGCATCACAGAAGCACATCACATAGGCTCAACTACTATAAACTTAAAATGAGCAATATTATAATCAAACCAAAATGACAGTTCAGATTAGATAGTGTGTTCACTACTTTATGAAGTCATAAAGCTAGTACAGTGTGTAATCAAAGTGTGTGCCCAACAAAGAGAAGAATTGCTATTTGTTAATTTGCATCAGGTGCTTGAAATAGGAGTTGTTTCCCTTTGGTAAAGGCCTGTCTGTAACAGAGAACTTCAGGAGCCTGGGATTGCCCGGGCCAGGGTCCGTTGAACAGAGTATTGCCTGCGAGAGAGGATAAAGCCTCTTTAGCCAGGCTTAAGGAACTACAGACATCCAAGCAGGCTCTGTGCCATTTTCTGCTCCAGCACTTTCTCCTGAAAGTCTCACTGCAGTTGCAGAGCTATTGTTTACCCTCCTTCATTATTTGTTGCCTTTACCTATATAAGCACAAAGCTTGCCAAGGGTTTTGCATAAAGGTTCGTCTCTGGACCAGCCTCAGGACTGACAACCATAGGTCAATACGGCCAAGTTTCAGATCACTCTGTTTTGATCTCAGTTTAAACAACAGGATTATGAGCTGAGGTTTGCTTTTCAGCTAATTATGGACTGACTCTACAAACCAGTACTGTCTGATCTTCTGCACAGGCTGACAGTCCAGTTAATTGTGCACTTTGGACACAATTTGTGGGACACAGTCCTCTTCAAGTGGAAAATCTTAAAACTTATGTCCTCTTCACAGCTGGTCTTCATTCCTCTACAAAGGAAAATCTCAGAAAGAATCCAACTATCTATTTTAGGTTAGATAAGTGGAAACATTCTTCTTTTTTCATTTTTAGTTCATCTGAGAACATGTAATAATTTATGTGCCAAGCGTATTTTTCAAGATTATTCTTGTATGCACTGAAGTTTTCAAGTTTCTGGGTAATCTGAACACATTTTCTTTCATTAAAAAAAGTACAAATCTAAACTGCTGTAAATGTACCTTTCTAAGTTTCCATGTCTTGTCTTTACAGCATGCAAATGGGTTGTATTTTGGAGTTTGAACTATTCAAATCCCAGTCTAACATTCTATGGTTACATATTCTTAGTGCTTCTTACATATTCAGTAAGAACTACTGTTATACAAAATATTTTGTAAGTGAAAAAATGTATTTCTATATAGTTTATTAGCATTAACTATGGAAGAGAAAAATTAGAAAAAGCTTCCTTTTCCAATCACAGCCTGAAAAACTCCTATATGATTGAGCTGACTGATGCCTTTATTAATTATGATATGCTTTTATCCTTTCCTGACTACCCCGATTCCCAGAAATAGTGGGTGCTTCTGCACACAGTTTAACTCCCTTGTAAACACACCCATCTGTTCAGTGTTTTCCTTCCTGCATAACTTTTACCTCAGTGGTAAAAGCAGCTGACTGAGGGCATTAGGCAAGAAATACATCTGTTCCTGCAGATCACCTTGTTAAAATGAAATGGGAAATCAGGCTATGGTGATTCTCTCAGATGATCCCTACGTTGACAAATGCCAGCTAGAGTTCAAGGATGTGGGTGACAGGACACTTCAGTGACTGTACCTTAAATGCTTATGTGTCAAAGAACATTTTTATTTAGTTCTTGTTATCTCTGCCTTGGAGAATGTTATAATTTAAAGTAGCTTTTCTCAAAATTGTGTATTTTCAAAGCCGATAAAATTTGATGTGATTATTGGCCAAATTGTTATGGAAATCATTATTATTCCACTGACTTCAGATATTTTCCTTGGTCTCAAGAGAAGTAGCATCATTCAGATTTGACCATTTTAATGGCAGAAGTACACACAGAGTGTTCCTATGAAGTTTAGAACAGTGGAAGGATCATTTCAAACTCTGATGGAGACTGGGGGTAGGCTCCTTTCATGCTGGTGTCAAGTTTCAGAAGTAGGATGCCAGCAAAATTCAGCTTTTGTGTACTTTGTACACAAAAATCTCACACTCCTGGTTTTATTCCATGGAATTTTCCAAGAGCAGCTAACTATCAAGTTTCACAGATTCCAGAGCCTCTACAGGGGAGAAATCTCACTGCAGACCAGACAATTTCAGCAACACAGTCATAGTTCCCATGTTATTCTTGTGCTGCTATACTCAAATGCTGAATACAGAATCTGGTCTGCTGGTTGCTGTAATGGGAAGTGTTTGTTGTGCTTCCTGTTCCCATGAAGTGGACACAGACAAACTACATGGATTGTGTGTTTTGTGGGCAATTGTACCCTTAGGCATGCTCAGCTGCATTGATCCTCATAGGAGAGCACTGTCTCACCAGAGAGTTTGCCAGCTTGCAAGCTGAATTTTGCTTGGAGGCTGTGCATCTCAATGATGACTTCAGCTTCTTCCAGAGGATCAAAAGATGTCTTCCATGTTTGGCAGTCCTTGGTTTTTAAAGTGAGGACTGACTGTTCTATTCTTAGTAATTTTCACTCTGTGCAGATCTTATCCTGTGCATTTTAGAGGAGAGAAAATAAAAATTGAAACTACACAGACTGTCTGCAGGAGAAATGCTTCATGTTGGGACAAAACACCTGGGTATCTACCCAGGACAGAATTTGGTATTATATAAAGGTGAGTAAGTTGAATAAGGGCAGCATGGACAGGCAGGCCTGTGCTGGATGTGCTGGAGACTACTATTTAGAGGTGTCAGCTGGATCAAAAAGATTTATTTTGGCATTTCAAAGGATTTTTAAACTGAGATTAAACTAAAAAAAGGTTTGAACATGAGCAGTTTCTGATCTAGTACTGGAATTCAGACGGATCCCAGTGTCCATGCAGTTAACCCCTTTATGTGACTAGGATTTGGTGTAATGTGTAAGGTAACAGACAACTCGATGTGTGTCTGTAGTTCAGGATTACTACTTCGCATTCTTTAATGCATAAACCAAGAGATTGGTCATTCCAATAATCTCTTGAGGCTCCTGCAGCAGAGCACATGAGTGCCTAATTCAGGTACATGTTTATTATTTAACAGAGTACTTCTTTGTTATAGTAACACCAGAAAAAAAAAGTACATATGGTCCACTGCTGTCAAAAATAGAGATGTAGAAACATGGTAAGCAGAGGCTCCTAATTTCTTTCTCATCTACCAAGTACAACCTTTCACCTAAAAAACCCAATCACCTGTAGAAGGTAGTTGTTAAGCTGTTATTTCATTAGGTATTATTAAATAGCTTCCTCCTGATAAGGGACAGATCACAATATGTACAGCAACTTAAAATCCAATTCCTATCCATAGGCTTCAGCCTTTCCAAGTCACGTATGCTGACTGTGCAGAGGGTTAATGTTTCATGAGAAAGGCAAGCTTCTGAAATCAGGCTAATCTATAAATAGCTTCATTATTGAATGTTGGCATTTAGGGCTGTGGAATATTCTGCAAATTAAGGGTTTGTGTTTTCCAGTATTTTCTACAAATAGTTAACCTATAGTCTAGGCCAGGTTGCGTTTATTGCTTCCTAAGCAGCATGCAAGAGGCTGTGGGGACAATCCACTTCGTACCTAAGAGGTCACAAAGACTGGGATACAGCTAGAACTGGCAAAAAATCAACTTGAGTAGGATTTTGCCAAACAATTTGATTATTTGGCAAGTTTCCTTCTGTTTTTATGGAAAGCTTTTTATTCATAAAATATCAAGTGAAGGACAAGGAAAAGGAAGTGGCACTTATTTGTAAGGAGAGCTGTACCAAAGGAGGAGCCTTTCTGCTGAGAATGTGACCATGACACTCCAGTGCCTCTTTCTGATTTGGCACAGTTGTATTACAGCTTTGAAAAACATGGGTTTAGCACAATCTGAGTGTCAAACTTGACATCTACAACCATACTATGAACTATGACTATTAAAGTTTCCAACAGAATGAAGTCAGGATTCCACTAGAGCAGTATCAATATTTACATGAATCTCCTGTTTGGGTGGTGGCAGTGTTACAACTCTTGGCTACAGCTTTAAGTATCCGAATGTTAGAAAAAGCCAAATAATACCAAAGTTTCAGAGAAGACTGGAAATATAAAAGTGACATTTGAGGCAGACTTCTGCTCTTAAAATCAGGCTTGAGCTGCTTAGTATCTCTTAGCAGTTGAGAAGAACTAAAGAATCAAGAATTTAAGGGCAGATATTTTGTGTTCAAGTACAGTATTCAAATATGTTACATGTTGTGACCTTCAAGTGCCTCACTTGTGGAGTAAGTGATAACCTACTTACACTTGGCCACATACCTACTTTTTATGTGAGAATCCTGGTATAATAAATACCCAGATTATGCACATAAAACAATAAAGTTGGAATGGTAAGTGTACTTATCTTCAATTGAAATACAGTAAACTCTGAATTTAGATAAGCTTTAAAAATACCATTCAAAAGTTAGTTCCTCATATGAAAGTTAATTTCAACAATTAAGTAGCAATATAAAGACCACGTTCTTCTGCAGTGAGAGATTACAGTAACCCTCAGTCTTTGCAGTCTTGCTGAGGCAGGTGGAAAGATGTATCCCCAAACCCAGCAACTTACCCCCTCTTGAGTGTGGCCTTGCAGGGTCTGGAGAATGTGTGATCCACTGGGGAGAAGCCTGCACGAGTTCAGCTTTGAATAGCAGATTTTGCATCCCTTGATGCACCCAGCTTGTGTACAAGAGCGTAAAGAAGAAAAATAACATATTTGTATTGAAAAGCTGCTCAGATGCTTCTATAATTCTCTCATTTATGACTTAGTGGGTTTTGCTGGAGGACTGTTCCAAAGTCCAAGTGAATGTGCAAAGAACTGAAATTTTCAGGGAGGGCAATGGCTTGGCTTTGGATTAATAGATGTTTATGTGTGCTTTTACAATGAATAAATTCAAGTCCTTATCCATGAATGAAACTACACTTATAATTTAAAATCAAATATGTTTGGTCCAGACTAGACTACTATTGCTTCCTTCCTCACTTAAAGGCAGCATATTCATTAAAATAAGCACATTTTTATTTCAACCAATTTTCTACATAACTAGTGGCATCTTCATCTTCACACCACATCACTGAAGGAAAAAGCTGTGACTCTCAAAAATTCTGTTAAATAAAGCCCTCATGAAAAATTAAGTTAGATTCTTCTTATGATAGAACTTAGCTGTTTTTTGAAGATTCCCTGGATCAGGATAAAATACAGTAATGTAATTTATAGTCCAAACCTCAGCTAGTATGACATGCATGTGATCAATAATGATGAGATAGACTAAGCTCTCATCTTAGAAATTTCATGCAGAAATGCAGATTCTATAATAAATCTCTTAGATGCAGATAAGGTGCAGTAAAGGAAATGATTCTTCAAACTCCCTTGAAAACCACCTGTCACAGTCAAATTGGCCATGGAGCTGTCCTCATCTGTGGATACAGCATTATTTCACACCATGTGGTATTTACACTTTGCTGTCCTTGTTTTTTTTAATCACATGAAAGCTGTAAAGATCTTTGGGTCTAGGCTTTCAAAAAAGGTCAGTGGGAATTCCACTTCCTAAAATCTAGATTCCTCTGAAAACTTGTTTATAGAAGCCAGTGAGGATAATTTTATGCAAGGGTTGTCTTGGAGCATAATGGGAAAGGTGCACATTTAGTTAGTTATTTAGAAACAGATGTGGCATTTTTTATAAGGGGAAAAATATGATCATTGTGTCAGGATTTAGACAACACGCCTGGCTTAAAATTATTCTGAGAAACAGAACTGAGGTTTCTGCAGACGATTGAAGTTATTTTTATGAATAAGAGAGGCTTCCATTTGCATATCATTCAGTTCTTACATATTTGTGCATGGCAAGTCTTTTATATTTTATTGTTTGATCACAGAGAGAAAGGACACACAGTGAAATAGTATCAGAGCTTTCTGCAGATGTCAGTTCTTCTCCACTGAGAACTGAGACTCTCCAGCTGTCACAAGGGAAAAGGGAAAGCAGATTGCTATGTGTTGGTATCTTCTTAGTGCATCAGACATCTTAGTGTATCTTAATCTGTTGGGTTTACTTACTGCTAATAAGATTAAGTATTGCAAACATTTCTAAGAATTATCTTAATTGTTAGCAGTTTTCTAAGTAATAGCAGTTGTTTTAACTATTTTGCTACTCTAGTTCTTGTAATTTGGGTGTTTATTTTAGTATTTGACATAATTGTTTAAGCACCTTTTATTTTCACTTATTGTCTACAAGTGCATTTATTGCTAATGAAATCTCCTGTGTATTACTTAGAAATAAGATTAAAAACAGTGCAAAATGAAGTTATTACAAAATTTTTAAATCAAAAGATAATAAGACTAACCCCAGTATCAAACACTATTATTTTACAGCATTTTACTAAACTTTTCTTTAGAAAAGGCAAAATGGCAAGATCACGAATGTTGATCTTTTCCATCTGGTAGGTCCAAAAATATGTGCTTTAAATATATAGTTACCTCTGAGACTGTAACAATCCAAAATTGTGACAAGGGAAATCCTCAGTAGCTGGAAGGAACAAAACATCCCTCATAATCAGAGTCGACAAGGAACTGGCTGCTCAGAGAGGCCGTGGCATAACTGCTTTGTTGTTGTCCAAACATTTTTGTCCAAAACAAAAGTTGTCCAAACATTTTTGGCTTTTGGCAACCTGACCTAACTCACCACAAAGTCCTCTTATCTCTGTAGACTTTGTGATGAGAGTTGATGCAACATTACCTGGCTGATTTCCCAACTGCTAATAGGCATATATTCTGTTTAGTGAGGTATAGTGGATAAAATTTGCCATCTGTTCACTTGCCAACAGTCAGAGGGTAGGAGCTGAAATTTTATAATATTAATGCAGTAAAATGGGAGAAGAAAGCTTGCAATTGAGCTATCAACCCATGTACCTACCTCAGATTAGCATTAGAACTGCTGTGACTATTATTTATTTATGCATACAAGATTGTGTAACAGGCAACTCGAAACAAATATTTGTTGTTGCAGTTATTCATAAAACTGAAGCTTTAACCAATACTTTCAATGCAGATTTCTTGTATTTTTTTAGGCTTCATATTTTTGGTAAAGGTTTCACTAAGAAACTTTTTTCCCTATCTTGCCACATAAAATAGCAAACCCACAACGCTGAATATCACAATGTTGTATTTACGTTTTCTTTTTAGTAAATTAGTGCAGTGATGGAATCATCAGATCCTCTTATTTAACAAAGTGCTGCAATAATACAAAAGAAGGCTTTATATACCAACTAGAACATACTTTTGGTGACTTTCAGCTAAGTAAAACTAATTATTCAATTCATATTTATCAAACCAGTCATTAAGAAAAGGCAGTAGAATGCCTGGGGTTTTCCCCAGGGCGAATGAACATTATCTGTGTATTCAATGAATGGTCAGCAAATACCAATATTTCTGTTTGTCCTGGATCTGTTCTCCTAGATACAGAATTCATACGTCATCTAACTGTGGATGAGGGGCTTTTGGGGTTGTTTCCCTCCCCCACACCCCATTTTGGACTGTTTACCTTTCTCATTGAGAACACACAAGGAATGGCACCTACCAACAGACAGAGCAGCATTAATGTCATTTTTGAGTGGTATCCTATCTCCAAGGGAGGCTCAGCAGATTAACAAAGGATTGTTGGTAACCAAGGTGCAATAATATGTCTTTATTTTCAAGTAATATCGCAGTATTTAAACCACACATATGGTTGATAAAATATCTATTAAATCTGCTCACAGATTTTCCATTCTTAATTCCATTTAATTTTCTTTTTATTTTTAAAAATCTATGTAGGATTTACTGAAATGGGATATCTGACACAAATGTCACTGGCTGATGATCTTTTCCAGGTTAAATCACACTCCTTCAGGAGCAATTTTTGATCCACTATGTCTTAAACTTACATTTGCTAGGTAAGCATAGAATCATTTATGTTGGAAAGGACCTTTAAAATAGAGTCAAACCTTTCACTTTGCACTGCCCAGGCCACCACTAAACCATGTCCTTAGGAGCAACATCCACAGGTCTTTTGAATACCATCCCTTCCCTAAGTACCTTATTCCAATGCTTGATAACCTTTTGGTGAACAAATTTTTTTCTAATATCCAACCTAAGCCTCTCCTGGGGCTATTTGAGGCCATTTCCTCAAACAAGATGATTTTATCAATTCATGGAGTTCTTTAAGCTCTTCAGAACAACACTTTAGTTATTCAGGATATTATTTAACCACACAAAAACTATTTTTTCTGTGGTTTTCAACACCCTTTATAGTTGTGATTAACTTTTCTTTGGGGTTTTTCTTCTGTGCAGAAAAGATGACCATTATGATAAATGAAGTAGAAAAATGGATATATCATCCTGACTATATTGTATAATTGTTCCAGAGAAAATTTACTCCCATTGATTTGCACAGTTGTTCTTAAATTGACATACACTAAGTGCATGAACTGCCCCTGATT
This sequence comes from Ifrita kowaldi, assembly GCA_013398055.1. Lineage (NCBI taxonomy): Eukaryota > Metazoa > Chordata > Aves > Passeriformes > Cinclosomatidae > Ifrita > Ifrita kowaldi. Next base: position 274,755 of record VZRS01003569.1, read on the forward strand.
AGCCAGTATTCTTGCTTAAGCTTTAGTTATTCAGCTGTGGTTTGTATACACAGAAACTAAAATCTTTCAAAACTTCATTTTAAAAAAACACAAAGGAAAAATCATTACCTAACAGAATGGCAGCAGGAGGTCTAGTCACAATTTCCTGACATTTCTTCCATTGTCTCTTCCCTATGATGGGAACAGCCAAGACTGTACAAAAAAATAAAACAAATAAAATGCACATAAAGGTAGGCATATATATATATGTATATATATGTGTGTATATATATATATAGTAATGAGGTACAGGTGTGGCATTTGCCTCAACAGTGTGTGAAAAGGTGATAAAACCTTTTCTGCTGCTTGCATGCTCTGGACTGCACTCTGTGATTTACCACATATGGTTTCATAAACTGAAAATGCATTTGACACATGCATTTGGATGAGGGTGAGTGTCCACAATTCAATTAAAGTCAAAAGCGTTCCTAGCAAAGCTCTCTGGATTTACCTCAACCGCAGCAAGAGGGAGCTTGCAAGCCTGAAACACAGGCTGTAACATAACCAGAGTGGTAACAATTGCTGATGGACCTTTCCTTTGTCAAACTTAAACCTTTTCCTTCAACTTTGTGGTTTTGTAAAAACTTCTTGCACTAAGCTCCACAATATATTTGAACGCTGTTTAAAGCAATATTTGTCTCATGCTGATCATATTTATGTGGTGTTGATGTATTTTCACATACTTTTGAGGTTGAATCCTACTGCTAATATTGATTTCTGCTCTCTGAAATACATTTTTAGACTGAATGTGCCATTTCGAGCTACCAAGTGCTGGGCTTCCATAAATAATTGAGCTCCTATGAATTCAGTGTGACTTTACAGAACCAGTTTGAGATTAGATATTTTAAAAACCCCAGAGACTTAAACATTTGTTGCAGGTTGACATTGCTACCTGCAGGTTCACCACACGGAATAGCGTGTTCTTACCTACTTTCTCTGCAGTGCTACTACCTCTAAAAAATCTGGGGTTTGCGATTTTTTTCTCACTTGTGTTCACTTCCTCTGTGAGCTTCCTGAACTGCCAGATTAACAGTTTAAACAGTTTAATTAATAGTTTTTAAATAATAGTTTTCTCAGGCACTGTAGGCACAAACCAGGTTCCGTCAATCCCAAGTGAACTGACGTGAACGATTTGCCCTGGGACGGCATCAGCACGGGCAGGGCCCCAAATGCGGCCCCGCGGCCCCACACAGGCGAACGGGCGGCACCCGAGCGGCTTTTGGCGGGAACCGCCTGAGGGGGAACTGAGGGCCGCCGGGCCGGGCGCCTTCCCCGTACCCCGGCCAGCCTCCAGTCCAACCCGCACGGCTCTCCGGGGCTGCTGAGGAGCCGGGGCGCCGGAGCCGGGGNGCTGACTGCCGGGGGCGCGCCCGCGCTGGGTCACGCCGCGCTCGCCGCCCCCTCCCCTGCGCTCCTCTCCCCTCCCCGCCGGCGGCCGCGGCTGAGGGGCCGCCTGCGCCATGGTGCTCGAATCAGTGGTGGCGGATCTGCTGAACCGGTTCCTGGGCGACTATGTGGAGAACCTGAACAAGTCTCAGCTCAAGCTGGGCATATGGGGGGGTAAGGAGCCCCTTCCCTCTGCCGCCCCGTGTCCGCTGGGCCGCCGGAGTCACCGGGGACAGGGAGCGGGTCTGGCTGGCTGTGGTTTCCCTGTGAGGGGTTCGCGGGCCGTGGGGCCGCTGACCCCTCTGAGGAGCGGGCAGTGGGGGTGCGGCCCCCTGC